>CM069171.1:8382355-8407355 GCA_035221665.1 Okamejei kenojei | reverse complement strand
TTCCACTTATCAGTATTCTCATCTATATATATATCCCTGCCGTCTGAATCGAGATCACCCGAGGGCATCGGTTTAAAGTGAAAGGGGAATGATTTTTACAGGACTCTGAGGGGGTAAATATTTCACCAAAGGGTGGTGGGTGTATGGAACGAGCTGCCAGAGGAGGTAGTCGAGGCTGGGACTATCGCAACGTTTAAGAAACAATTAGACAGGTACATGGATAGGACGGGTTTAGAGGGATATGGACCAAAGGCAGGCAAGTGGGACTAGTTTAGATAGGACATGTTGGTCGGTGTGGGAAAGATGGGCCGAAGGGCCTGTTTCCTTGCTGTTTGACTCCATGAATCTATGACATAAACAGAAGGAGAAAAGTTCTCATCTTGGAAGAGTTTTTGATGGATGAGGAGAATGATTGATTGAAAGATACAGCTTGGAAAGAGGTTCTTTGGCCCACGGACTTCACGCCGATCATCCATCACCCGTTCACACCAGGAACACAGGGGAACATGAGGAACTGCAGATGCTGGACTCTTGATATAAACCAGTGTCTGCAGTTCCTTCCTACAGGTTTCTTGCAGTTCACAGTTTAGTATATTGTCACGTGTACCAAGGTTCAGTGAAAAGCGTTTTGTTGTGTGCTATCCAGTCAGCGGAAAGACAATACATGATTACAATCGAGCTATTTACAGTGTATAGATTTAGTGCAAGGTAAAGCCAGCAACGTCCGATCAAGGTTTGTCCAATGGTCACCAATGAGGTAGATAGTAGTTCAGGAAGAACTACTGCAGATGCTGGAGTAACTCAGCGGGACAGGCAGCATCTCTGGAGAGAAGGAATGGGCGATGTTTTGTGTCGAGACCCTTCTTCAGAGTGAGAGTTAGGGGAGAGGGAGACACAGAGATAAGGAAGGGTAAGGTGTGAAAACGAGACATCAAAGGGGACGAAGGTCAAGGAAAATGTAAAATAGATCATTGACAGCAAGGGGAAGGTGACAGTGAGGCGTACAAAGATAAGAATGTAATCAGGAGGTCAGTCAGACTGGTAGGAGAACTAGAATGGGGGAGGGATGGAGACGGAGGGAAAGCAAGGGTTACCTGAAGTTAGAGAAGGGCAGCACTGTGCCTTACAGCACTGACGGCACTGGAGACCCGGGTTCGATCCCGACTACGAGTTCTGTCTGTGTGGAGTTTGTATGTTCTCTCCGTGGGTTTTCTCCGAGATCTTTCAGTTTCCTCCCGCACTCCAAAGACGTACGGGTTTGTGGGTTAATTGGCTTGGTATAAATGTAAATTGTCCTTAGTGTGTTTAGGATAGTGTTAGTGTGCGGGGATCGCTGGTCGGCGCGGACCCGTTGGGCTGAAGGGCCTGTTTCCGCGCTCTATCTCTAAAAATAAATAAAACTCAAGTCAACATTCATAAAGTGAGTCGTCTACTTCATAAGTTCATAAGTGATAGGAGCAGAATTAGGCCTCTCGGTTCATCGAGTCTACTCTGCCATTCAATCATGACTAATCTATCTCTCCCTCCTAGCCCCACTCTCCTGCCTTATCCCCATAACCCCTGACACCCGCACTAACAAAGATCTACCAGCACTCTATCCAAGATTCCATCACATTTGAGTCGATGCAGGGAGAGAATGTTTCCACTGGTGGGAGAGTCTAGGACCAGAGGGCACAGTCTTAGAATAAAAGGATGTACCTCTAGAAAGGAGATGAGGAGGAATTTCTTTAATCAGATGGGAGTGAGCCTGTGGGATTCATTGCCACAGATGGCTGTGGAGGACATGGATATATCAATGGATAGTTTTAAAGCGGAGGTTGACAGATTCTTGATTACGAAGGGTGTCAGGGGTTATGGGGAGAAGGCAGGGGAATGTTGTTGAGATGGAAAGATAGATCAGCCATGATTGAATAGACTAGATGGGCCGAATGGCTGATCCATCTTGCACAACTCGCTTGCATTGCCCCCTGACACTTTAAAGAAACAAAAGCTAACGGACCAGTCTGATCCTTAAATTAAACTGCAGACAGTCAGAGAGTCACACAGCATGGGAAAAGGCCCTTCAGCCCACCTTGCCAAGGGGTCCAATCTACACTAGTCCCACCTGCCCACATTTGGCCCATATCCCTCTAAATCTTTCCTACCTATGTACCTGTCCAAATGTCTCCTAAATGTAGTTTTTGTACCTGCCTCAAACATCTATTCTGGCAGAAGGGACTAAAGAAGGGTCTCGACCCGAAACGTCACCTAATTCCTTCTCTCCATAGATGCTGCCTCACCCGCTGAGTTTCTCCAGCATTTTTGTCTACCTCTCGTTCCATGCACCCACTATCCACATTCACTGGGGTGCTGTCTGTGTGGAGTTTGCACGTTCTCCCTGTGACCGCGTGGGTTTCCTCCGGGTGCTCCGGTTTACGCCCACATCCTAAAGGCGTGCGGGTTTGTGGGTTAATTGCTCCTCTGTAAACTGCCCCCTAGTGTGTAGGGAGTGGACGAGAAAATGGGATGACATAGAACTAGTGTCGGCATGGACATGATGGGCTGAAGGGCCTGTTTCCATGCTGTATCTCTAGACTCAAAAACTCAACCCCTCAACTCCATTGTTTGTTTAAGAAGGAACTGCAGATGCTGGGAAATCGAAGGCAGACAAAAATGCTGAAGAAACTCAGCGGGTGCAGCAGCATCTATGGAGCGAAGGAAATAGGTGATGTTTCGGGTCGAAACCCTTCTTCAGACCCTCACATCAGTCTGAAGAAGGGTTTCGGCCCGAAACATTGCCTATTGCAGTAGACAATAGACAATAGACAATAGGTGCAGGAGGAGGCCATTTGGCCCTTCGAGCCAGCACCGCCATTCAATGTGATCATGGCTGATCATCCCCAATCAGTACCTCGTTCCTGCCTTCTCCCCATATCCCCTGACTCCTTTAAGAGCCCTATCTAGCTCTCTCTTGAAAGCATCCAGAGAGCCGGCCTCCACCGCCCTCTGAGGCAGAGAATTCCACAGACTCACCACTCTCTGTGAGAAAAAGTGGTTCCTGTCTCTGTTCTAAATGGCCGACCCCTTATTCTTAAACTGTGGCCCCTGGTTCTGGACTCCCCCAACATCGGGAACATATTTCCTGCCTCTAGTGTGTCCAAGCCCTTAACAATCTTATATGTTTCAATGAGATCCCCTCTCATCCTTCTAAACTCCAGAGTGTACAAGCCCAGCTGCTCCATAGATGCTGCCTCACCCGCTGAGTTACTCCAGCATTTTGTGTGTATCTCCGGATTAAACCAGCATCTGCAGTTCCTTCCTACACATAAACCCAACACAACTAAACGCAACTAAACGCAACTTTAAACTAAACTCGCAGGGAATCGGCACGCCAGTGTTTACAGGTCGGTTCACGCCAGCCCAGCTGACCTCCAGAAGTAAATACTGCATTGAATTGCAACGCCGGGCTTAGTACCTGTCCGCGGAAACGCTGGACACTGCGAGAGCAAGCTGCATTTCTGCGGTCGGGGTGCGGATGAAGCGAGCTCATTGTCTGGCCCACCCGACCCGGGAGAGAGAAGGAAAATCTTGCAATGTTTCGGCGCCGCCTGAAATCCCATTTCAGACAAGATTCGCCCTTGTTGCTGATCTTCCTGCTAGAAATGACCAAGAAATCCCACAGAAACCGCAGCAAACTCACACACTTACCCCCCCTCTTCGACTGAAGCTTGGTATTTTTTTTCCGGTTTAAATTTGGGTTTGCCCCCGTCTAATTAATCCCTCGCCAACCCGCCGACGGGTGAACGCTACAGAGCGATGAGCTGGAGAAGGGGCGGTCAGTGGACAGTCTCTCTATTGTAAGCACCCCTCGCTGTACAGTCATAGAGCCTTACACCACGGAAACTTCCGACCGATTTCTCCCTGTCGCCTCATCTCAGTCTGAAGAAGGATCTCCACCCACAACGTGTTCTCCAGAGATGCTGCCTGTCCCACTGTGTTACTCCAGCTTTTTGTGACTATCTTCGGTTTAAACCAGCATCTGTCTGCAGTTCCTTCCTACACATTCTGTCTGCCTCATCTAAGCTTGGATAGACACACAATGCTGGCTGATTCTTCTTTCGTGTGGCGAGCACATCCTAAAGTTTGTAGGACAACTTAGAATCATAGAATCATAGAAAATAGGTGCAGGAGCAGGCCATTCGGCCCTTCGAGCCTGCACCGCCATTCAATATGATCATGGCTGATCATCCAACTCAGTATCCTGTACCTGCCTTCTCTCCATACCCCCTGATCCCTTTAGCCACAAGGGCCACATCTAACTCAATATAGCCAATGAACTGGCCTCAACTACCTTCTGTGGCAGAGAATTCCATAGACTCACCACTCTCTGTGTGAAAAATGATCTTCTCATCTCGGTCCTAAAAGACTTCCCCCTTATCCTTAAACTGTGACCCCTTGTTCTGGACTTCCCCAACATCGGGAACAATCTTCCTGCATCTAGCCTGTCCAACCCCTTAAGAATTTTGTAAGTCTCTATGAGATCCCCCCTCAATCTCCTAAATTCCAGCGAGTACAAGCCGAGTCTATCCAGTCTTTCTTCATATGGAAGTCCTGCCATCCCAGGAATCAGTCTGGTGAACCTTCTCTGTACTCCCTCTATGGCAAGAATGTCTTTCCTTAGATTAGGAGACCAAAACTGTACGCAATACTCCAGGTGTGGCCTCACCAAGACTCTGTACAACTGCAGTAGAACCTCCCTGCTCCTTGTACTCAAATCCTTTTGCTATGAACTTGTTCTATTTGATCTTCTGTTTGTGCATGTCGAGTTGATTGCATTAGTCGAAACAGGGCGGACCACGTGAAGGTTGCAATCTTTCACCCCACAATGCTGGCGAATGCTCATAAGTAACGGGAGCAGAATTAGGCCATTCGGCCCATCAAGTCTACTCCGCCATTCAATCATGGCTGATCTATCTCTCAATCCTAACCCCATTCTCCTGCCTTCTCCCCATAACCCAGCGGGTTAACTCAGCGGGACAGACACCACCTCTGGAGAGAAGGTTTAGGTTTAACTTTTATTACAGTTACATACTGAGGTGCAGTGAAAAGCTTTGCTTTACATTCTATCCACACAGGTTAGACATACCAGACACAAATATCCCTTTAGGAGCAGTAATTTTGGATCAGCAAGTAACGAGTAACAATAGATTCTAGGAAGAGGAGTCCAAATCTAGAGGGCAAAAGTTTAGGGCGAGAGGGGAAAGATTTCATAGGGACCTGAAGGGCAAGATATTTTCACACGTGTGATGGTGCGTATGGAACGAGAGGCCAGAGGAAGTTGGAAATACAAGGAACTGCAGATGCTGGAAAGTTGATAAAAAAACAAAGTGCTGGAGAAACTCAGCGGGTGAGGCAGCATCTATGGAGCGAAGGAAATAGGCAACGTTTTGGGCTGAAACCCAAGATACAGGTGATGGAAGGAGGTACTGCTTAATCTTAATTTTTGTTTAGTCTAGTTAGAGATACAGCATGGAAACAGGCCATTCGTTCCAACAAACCCTTACTGACCACCAATCACAGATTCACACTAGATCTGTGTGAGCCCATTTTCTCATCCATTCAATCACGGCTGATCTTTCACGTCCACCATGATTGAATGGCGGAGTAGACTCGATGGGCCGAACGGCCTAATTCTACTCCTGTGACTCACGATCTTATGATCTGATGAAGAGTCCTCTAGTTGAGTTTAACCTCCCTGCAGCAACAAATGGCCCCAGCCCCAAGCCCGCTCAGGCAAGCGAGGAACTCCTGGGCCATTATCAGGGAAGATTTATAATCCTACACAAATGCAGCAAATGGCATTCACACGGTCCGCACCACTGCCCCGCAAGTGAAGAGCTCCCACCAGCTGCCTGGACTCGGGGCGAGAGCGCAGTCCATTATGCCAGCAGTTAATCACTTCAGAAAGCAATTAATACCCAGGCTGGAAACAAAGGCTGAGGTGCCCGGCCTCCTGTTGATGCCAATTTCTCTTCCAATGCTGCTACACGTGAGTGCCGCCGCACACATGTTTGTAAACAGCCACTTTATGCTGTTATCAGACGACTGAATCAACCTGCCACACCTAGAGAGCAGTCCTGAACTACCATCTACCGAAGAGAGACACAGAATGCTGGAGTAACTCAGCGGGACAGGCAGCATCTCTGGATAGAGTCTGAAGAAGGGTCTCGACCCCGGACGTTCTCTCCAGAGATGCTGCCTGCCCCGCTGAGTTACTCCTGCTTTTGTGTGTCTATCTTCAGTTTAAACCAGCATCTGCAGTTCTTCCCAACACTACTATCTACCTCACTGGTGACCCTCGGAGTATCCTTGATCCTTTACCTTGCACTAAATCTATACACTGCAAAGGGCTCGATTGGAATCATGTATTGTCTTTCTGCTGACTGGATAGCACGCAAGAAAAAGCTTTTCGCCGCACCTTGGTATACGTGACAATAAACTGAACTGTAAACTGTAAGGGACTTGTAGGAAGGAACTGCAAGTGCTGGTTTATACCGCTGGAGTCACAACGAGTCAAGCAGCATCTCTGTAGAAAAGGAACAGGTGATCTTTCAGTTCAGAACCCTTTTTCAGCCTGAGTTACTCCAGCACTTTGCGCGTTATTCAAGTCCTGCATGCTTACTTTCATACTGATGTACAAGGACCCGCAGATCCCCTTTTCCCAACTTGACGCCATTTAGATAGTAATCTGCCTTCCTGTTTTTGCTACCAAAGTGGATAACCTCACATTTATCCGCATTAAACTTCATCTGCCATGCATCTGCCCACTCCCCCAACCTGTCCAAGTCACCCTGCATTCTCATAGCATCCTCCTCACAGTTCACACTGCCACCCAGCTTTGTGTCATCTGCAAATTTGCTAATGTCACTTTGAATCTCTTCGTCCAAATCATTGATGTATATTGTAAAGATACTAAACTGTAAACTGCAAGAAACTGTAGGAAAGAACTGCAGACGCTGGTTTATATCAAGAGTCCAGCATCTGCAGTTCCTCGTGTTCCCCTGTGAACGGGTGATGGATGATCAGCGTAGAGTCCGTGGGCCAAAGGGCCTCTTTCCAAGCTGTATCTTTCAATCAATCATTTTCTTCATCAATCAAAACCTCTTCCAGATGAGAACTTTTCTCCCTCTGTTTGTGTCATAGATTCATGGAGTCATACAGCATGGAAACATCGGCCCAACATGCCCACACCGACCAACATGTCCTATCTAAACTAGTCCTATTTTCCCGCGTTTGGTCCATATCCCTCAAAACCTGTCCTATCCATGTACCTGTCTAATTGCTTCTTAAATGTTGCGATAGTCCCAGCCTCAACTACCTCCTCTGGCAGCTCGTCACCCTTTGTGTGGAAAAAGTTACTCCTCAGATTCCTATTAAATCATTCCCATTTCACTGTAAACCCATGCCCACTGGTTCAGTGGTGGTGGTGATGTTGGGGGGGGGGGGGGGGGGGGGGGGGGGGTGGGGGGGGGGGAGATAATTAATCCGTAAAACACAGAAAAAAGGAAATTGGTGATATTTCGGGCCGAAACCCTTCTTCAGACCCTCACATCAGTCTGAAGAAGGGTTTCGGCCCGAAACATTGCCTATTTCAGTAGACAATAGACAATAGGCAATAGGTGCAGGAGTAGGCCATTTGGCCCTTCGAGCCAGCACCACCATTCAATGTGATCATGGCTGATCATCCCCAATCAGTACCCAGTTCCTGCCTTCTCCCCATATCCCCTTGACTCCGCTATTTTTAAGAGCCCTATCTAGCTCTCTCTTGAAAGCATCCAGAGAACCGGCCTCCACCGCCCTCTGAGGCAGAGAACTCCACAGACTCACAACCCTCTGTGAGAAAAAGTGTTTCCTCGCCTCCCTTCCAAATGGCTTACCCCTTGTTCTCAATCAAGGGGGAAAGAGTGCGCAGAGAGGCGGTGGAAGAGTTGGGAGGATGGCGAACGGTGGCAGAGAGGGCTTCTTCGGTGCATGTTTTAAGCGGCTGAACGCACTGCTAGACATTGTGTGAAGCTGCCAGGTCGCACATAGACCGTGCAGTGTGTTCTGGCCCTGGCTGGTGGCACTTCCACCTCGCCGCGACGGGCGCTTGGGGGCGCAGCGAACACCGTCTCTGTTGACCAGGTTCCAAGTAATGGGCTACACACACACACACACCTCAAAGACACCAGTTAATGAGTAACTTCCCTGCAACAGTCGCACGCTTGTATCCCACAGCTCCAGCCCCAGTGAGAGAGAGAGAGGGAGAGGGAGAGAGGGAGAGAGAGAAAGGGCTCTGCAGAGACAGGTACATCTGTTTGTACCGAAATTTGGGCAAAAGCTTCCCGACTCAACTTTGTGCACTGACCCGGGAGAGTTGCTGGGATTTGGGAACTGGAGCCTTTGGAAACGGACAGTCAGACCCCAACCCAAGCGCCCCTTCTCCCCGCAGCTGAAACCTACTGGATCTCAAATCCTCCAAACTGAAAGCCAGCGTGGAATACAATTTGGAGCCCGGAGCCTCTTCGCCTCATTCTCTGATCCATTAGTTTTATTGAAGGCAGGGATATGTTGGGTTCTGTGAAGATGGAATCGCATGAAATGCCAGAGTGGACCAGTTTATATTCGGACCCAGGCGAGGTCAGTATAACGCTGACAGAATATCTCTTGCAATCAGTGTGCGGACACTGGCTCGTTTTGTTTTTGTTGCTAAATGCTCTTGTTCCCTTTTAAAAGTCTTTTCAGGGCGCCGGTTCCAAAGAAGACGCGAGGTGTTGGTCTGTAAATGCGGGAAGGAGCAGCATTCTCTGTTCCCTGTTTGCGTGGGAGCTCGGGTTTAGGCTTGGACCGTGTATTTGTACCTGCCCGGTCGACACAAGACGGCAGACGCGGTGCAAAGTTGCAACAAACTCCCTCCCTCCAAGCGCCAGGTCCTCGCCCGGTGGTTGCAGGCGCGCCGCTGTCCACTGACACTAAGTGTTTCACTTTCCCAGAAGTGTCGCTGGTTTGAAACGAAAAGTTAGTTGTGCAGCGATTGCTTCATTGGATAGTTGAATGCGTTCAGTTTGCAGTTGTCTGCACGCCTGAGTGAGTGAGTGTTTATATCAGCGCGTCAGTCTGTGTGTGTAATACCCTGTCAGTCTGTGTGTGTGTGTAATACTGTCAGTCTGTGTGTGTGTGTGTAATACTGTCAGTCTGTGTGTGTGTAATACTGTCAGTCTGTGTGTGTGTGTAATACTGTCAGTCTGTGTGTGTGTGTAATACTGTCAGTCTGTGTGTGTGTGTGTAATACTGTCAGTCTGTGTGTGTGTAATACCCTGTCAGTCTGTGTGTGTGTGTGTAATACTGTCAGTCTCTGTGTGTGTAATACTGTCAGTCTGTGTGTGTGTGTAATACTGTCAGTCTGTGTGTGTGTGTGTGTAATACCCTGTAAGTCTCTGTGTGTGTGTGTAATACTGTCAGTCTGTGTGTGTAATGCTGTCAATCTGTGTGTGTGTGTGAGTGTAATACTGTCAGTCTGTGTGTGTAATACTGTCAGTCTGTGTGTGTGTGTAATACTGTCAGTCTGTGTGTGTGTGTAATACTGTCAGTCTGTGTGTGTGCAATATTGTGTCAGACTGTGTATGTGTGTGTGTGTTTACAAGTGTGTCGGTCTGTGTGTGTGTGTGTAATATTGTGTCAGTCTGTAGGTGTGCAATACCGTGACATAAGTTCATGAGAATTAGGCCATTCGGCCCATCAAGTCTACTCTGCCATTCAATCATGGATGATCTATCTTTCCCTCTCAAACCCATTGTCCTGCCTTCTCCCCATAACCCCCAGACACATCAAGGGTACTCATCAAGAATCTGTCAATCTCCACCTTAAAAAATATCCATTGACTTAGTCTCCACCGCCGTCTGTGGCAAAGAATTCCACAGATTCACCACCCTCTGACTAAAGAAATTCCTCCTCATCTCCTCACCTTCTTTCTAAAGGTGTCAATCTATGTGCATGTGTGCGACAGTGTGTCAGTTTGTACATGTGTGTCTGCAACAGTGTGCGGTTTACTTTAGTTTATTGTCACAAACAGTGAAAAGCTGTTGTTGCTAACCAGTTAGTGGAAAGATGATACATGATTACAATCGCGCTGCCCACAGTGTACATGATAAAGGGAATAACGTTTAGTGCAAGGTAAAGACAATCTAAGAATACTCGCTAGAATTTAGAAGATTGAGGGGGGATCTTATAGAAACTTACAACATTCTTAAGGGGTTGGACAGGCTAGATGCAGGAAGATTGTTCCCGATGTTGGGGAAGTCCAGAACAAGGGGTCACACAGTTTAAGGATAAG
Organism: Okamejei kenojei; assembly: GCA_035221665.1. Classification (NCBI taxonomy): domain Eukaryota; kingdom Metazoa; phylum Chordata; class Chondrichthyes; order Rajiformes; family Rajidae; genus Okamejei; species Okamejei kenojei. Next base: position 8,397,004 of record CM069171.1, on the reverse strand, counting down.
GGGGAAGTCTTTTAGGACCAAGATGAGAAAATCATTTTTCACACAGAGAGTGGTGAATCTCTGGAATTCTCTGCCACGGAAGGTAGTTGATGCCAGTTCATTGGCTATATTTAAGGGGGAGTTAGATGTGGCCCTTGTGGCTAAAGGGATCAGGGGGTATGGAGAGACGGCAGGTACGGGATACTGAGTTGGATGATCAGCCATGATCATATTGAATGGCGGTGCAGGCTCGAAGGGCCGAATGGCCTACTCCTGCACCTATTTTCTATATTTCTATGTTTCTCAGGGTCTCCAATGAGGTAGCTGGGAGGTCAGGACAGCTCTCTCGTTGTTAGTAGGATGTGAATTGTTGATAGACCATGTCTTGTGTGTGGCTGCAACAATGTCAGTCTGTGTGCATGTGCCAATAAAAGTGTGTCAGTGTGTGTGTGTGTGTCTATAACAGTCTGTGTGTGTGTGAGTCTAAAACTGTGTGTGTGTCTATAACAGTGTGTGTGTGTGTGTCTATAACCGTGTGTGTGTGTGTCTATAACCGTGTGTGTGTGTGAGTCTAAAACAGTGTGTGAGTGTGTGTGTGTGTATAACCGTGTGAATGTTTCTGACCATGACAGTACCAGTGTGTCAGTGTTTATATCGATACATCATTGTGCCATCACAGTAAGGGCAGCCTCACCTAGGGGCAGCACAGTGGCACAGCGGGTAGAGCTGCTGCCTCACAGCACCAGAGTAGCGGGTTCAATCCCGACCTCGGCTGCTGACAGTGTGGAGTTTGCGCAATCTCCCTGTGGCCGCGTGGGTTTCCTCCGGGTGCTCCAGTTTCCTCCCACACCCCAAAACAGGTGCGTCTTTGTAGCTTAATTGGCCCTCTGTAAATTGCCCCTTGTCTGTAGGGAGCGAATGAGAAAGTGGGATAGCATAGAACTAGTGTGATGGACTCGGTGGGCCGAAGGGCCTGTTTCCATGCTGTAACTTTCAATCAATCAATCGCAATGTGTTTGGCACAAAGTGCTGGAGTAACTCAGCGGGTCAGGCAGCATCTCTGGAGAGAAGGAATGGGTGATGTTTCGGGTCGAGACCCTTCTTCAGAATGAAGAAGTCAGGGCTTCAACCCGAAACGTCATCTATTCCTTTTCCCCAGAGACGCTGCCTGACCCGCTGAGTTACTCCAGCACTTTGTGTCTATGTTCAGTGTAAACCAGCATCTGCAGTCCCTTCCTACATAATGTGTTGGTGTAGGTCTGTACTATAGAGTGGACATAGAACAGCACAGGAACAGGCCCTTCTGTCCACATTGTCGAACATTATGCCGTTAAACTAATTTCATAACTAAACGAATCTGTCTTCATGTGTCTAATCTGTCTTCCTTGCATATCACGTACATGCTAAAAGCCTCTCAAGTGGCACTAACCACCTCCACCACCCCCGGCAGTGTGTTTCAGGCACCCAAGACTGTGTCAAATCTAGCCCCGGCGCATCTCCTTTAAATTTGGCCCTCTCGACTTAAAGCTAAGCCCTCTCGCCTTTGACATTTCCACCCTGGGGAAAAAGATTCTGCCTGCCCACCCGATCCATCCCTTGCTTAATGTTATATACGTACTTCTATCAGGTCAGTGTGTGTGTCAGTGTATGTGTCATTGTGTGTCAGTGTGTTACTGAGTCAGTGTGAGTCAGTGTGTTAGTGAGTCAGTGAGTGTTAGTCATTGAGTGTGTTAGTGTGTCAGTGAGTGTTAGTGAGTCAGTGAGTGTTGGTGAGTCAGTGAGTGTGTAGTGAGTCAGTGAGTGTGTTAGTGAGTCAGTGTGTGTGTTAGTGAGTCAGTGAGTGTTAGTGAGTCAGTGTGTTAGTGAGTCAGTGTGTGTAGTGAGTCAGTGAGTCAGTGTGTTAGTGTCAGTGTGTGTTGGTGAGTCAGTGAGTGTTGGTGAGTCAGTGAGTGTCGGTGTGAGTCAGTGAGTGTGTGAGTAGTGAGTGTTAGTGAGTCAGTGTGTGTGTTAGTGAGTCAGTGTGAGTGTTAGTGAGTCAGTGAGTGTTGGTGAGTCAGTGAGTGTGTTAGTGAGTCAGTGTGTGTGTTAGTGAGTCAGTGAGTGTTGGTGAGTCAGTGAGTGTTGGTGAGTCAGTGAGTGTTGGTGAGTCAGTGAGTGTTAGTGAGTCAGTGAGTGTTAGTGAGTCAGTGTGTTAGTGAGTCAGTGTGTGTGTTAGTGAGTCAGTGTGTGTGTGAGTCAATGTGTGTGTGTTAGTGAGTCAGTGTGTGTGTGTTAGTGAGTCAGTGTGTTAGTGAGTCAGTGAGTGTCTTAGTGAGTCAGTGTGTTAGTGAGTCAGTGTGTGTCTTAGTGAGTCAGTGTGTGTGTGAGTCAGTTCTGTCTTTATTTCAATGTGTCGTGTGTAGTATTTCTGTTAGTATGTTCTATCGATATGTCAGTGTGCGTATTTGAAGAACGTTTTTCAAACTCACTGTCATGGTTTGTGATTCTATGAGTGTGTCAGCCCACACACGTCCAGTACCAAGTGTGTCGGAGTGTGCGCCCGCTTCAAATTACCACAGTAGTGCCAGTGCACGGATTTATATCAAAGTGTCACCACTAATGTCAACGTGCCACGGTGTGTGTTTATGCCAGTGTGCTAGTTAGTGTGTATATCAATGTGTTCTCTGTGTATTCACCCCAATCTGTAGCTATCCGCAGTTACACTGTGTGGCTGCGCGTGGTTACTTCAGTCAGTCGGTATGTATGTTGGCTGCAGATTGCAGGAGAGTGTTTATTTCAATGTGCTAGTGTCCATATCCATTTACTTTTATACCGCCCCATCCCTGGTAAATCTCTGAAATGTCTGAAGTCTGAAGAAGGGCCTCAACCTGGAACGTCACTCATTCCTTTCGTCCAGAGATGCTGTGTTAAAGAGGGAACTGCAGATGCTGGAAAATCGAGGGGACACAAAATGCTGGAGAAACTCAGCGGGTGCAGCAGCATCTATGGAGCGAAGGAGATAGGCGACGTTTCGGGCCGAAACCCTTCTTCAGACTGTCTTCAGACGGTTGCTCCAGCTTTTTGTGTCTCTCTTCTGAAATAAACCATGCTCTTTGGAAACAGTGTCATATTTGACCCTGGTTTGAGCTTCATATCACAAGTTTAAGAATAAGGGGTAAGCCATTTAGAACGGAGACGAGGAAACACTCTTTCTCACCAGAGAGTGGTGAGTCTGTGGAATTCTCTGCCTCAGAGGGCGGTGGAGGCAGGTTCTGGATGCTTTCAAAAGAGAACTAGATAGGGCTATTAAAGATAGCGGAGTCAGGCGATATGGGGAGAAGGCAGGAACAGGGTACTGATTGGGGATGATCAGCCATGATCACATTGAATGGCGGTGCTGGCTCAAAGGGCCAAATGGCCAGCTCCTGCGCCTATTGTCTATTGTCTATTGTCTATAAGCCCCTCACAGCATCACTGGGACCTGAGAATGAGTCTGAAGAAGGGTCCGGGCCTGAAACGTCACCCCCTCCTTCTCTCCAGAGATGCTGCCTGTCCCAGTTCCTGACCTGAGTTACTCCAGCATTTTGTGTCTATCTACGGTTTAAACCAGCACTTACAGTTCCTTCCCATACATCACTGGGACCACCTGGTCGTTGTACGACAGCTCTGCCCCCTGCCTCAGCTCAACGCATGCGGGCACTCGCATCCCTCCTCTTCCCTCGTCCCCATACCTTGGGGATGCAAGCAAAGAATTTCACTGTGACCTGTCACTTGTGACAGTAACCTACTCATTCATTCATTCATTCATTCATTTCCACAACTAGTTAGCCGACTAGCAGATGTTTGAGATGTTGAGGGAAACAGGAGCAGACTTCCACCTGGTCAACTGAAACTATGCAAATCCTGCAGAGAGAGCACCCAAGGCCAGAATTACACCTGGGTCCCATTAACTACAGCAGCACTTGCCAAGAAGGGTCTCGACCCGAAACGTTACCCATTCCTTCTCTCCAGAGATGCTGCCTGTCCTGCTGAGTTACAGCAGCATTTCGTGTCTATCTAATAATGAATAATTTTAATAAATACTTTATTGATCCCCTCAGGGAAATTCAGATGACCAAGAGCCAACAACCAACAAAAACCCACACATTCAGAACAAAAGCAGACAAAAAATACATAAAATACAATATGGACAATACCTGAAAGCAACAAATACTTAAAAAGACCCAATAATTAACTATTAAACATGCAAAGCATCCCCATACAGCCTAGCGGTCAGTATTATAACATCTAATGAGTGCAGGGGTGAAGATCTCCTGAACCACTCCGTTCTACAGCGCAGGGAGAGGAGCCGGTTGTTGTTCTGTGCAGGGGCGGAAAACCCGGGGGGGCCAGAGGGGACACGTCCCCTCCATGTTTTGGGAGGTGGGGGCCACCCCCCACGTTTTTGTCATCCGGATTTTAAAGTCTTCGCTTTCCGCGAGACAGTGGAGGTGGGACTGCTGATCGAGGGCGTTGATTGGACGAGGGAGACGTCAGTCAGCAGGCAATGGGGGCGGGACATGATGATTGAGCGCGATGATTGGAGGAGGGAGACGTGGCTCAGATCGACGCCTCATCCGCAGCCAGGATCGATCCCGGGTCTCCGGCGCTGTCCCGTCCCCACCCCCCCACGGGTGGCCAGAGGCATCGGCCGTCAGGCGGGCGCAGCGCCCCCAGGCCCACAGCCAGCGCTAAACCCAGCTCACTATCCCTGTCCCGCTAAGAGAACCTGCCTGGGCGTGCGGGAAATATGGGCAGCGCGGAGAAGCAGCGCTGGTGTCCCGTCAGTCCAGGCAGGGCTGTAGGTTAACCCGGCGAGACAGGCAGAGTTGAGCTGCATTTAGCGCTGGATTGAGCCTCCGAAGCCTCGCGCATGTGTGGGTGAGCGTGCGAATGCGCGCGCGCCCGCCAAAAAAAATGGTGTCCCCCGTCCCCTCCATGTTTTGATAGCGAGTTCCGCTCTTGGTTCCGTGTGCTCTTTTGACCCTCCAGAATTTCACGGAGGGGGTGCACGGAGTTGTCGAGGATGGCCCGCAACTTGCTCCTCATATGCCTCTCAATCACATCCCCCCACAGAGTCCACTCTCCCCCCCCCCCCAGCACTGAGCTAGCTCGTTTTACCAGCTTGACCAACTTCTTGCTGTTTTTTGCACTGATGTTGTTGCCCCAGCAGACAACAGCATAGAAAATTACACTTTGGAGTAAACCAGCATCTGCTGCTCCTTCCTACACATATGAAGTGTTTCTTTGGTTGATATTTAGGTTTATTATTCTCACGTGTACAAAGCTGCCGTGAAAAGCTTTTGTTTTACGTGCTATCCAGTCAGATCAGATAATCCTATACATAAAGACAATCGCAAAGTCATAAGGTCATTAGTGATAGGAGCAGAATTAGGCCTTTCGGCCCATCTAGTCTACTCCGTTATTCAATCATGGATGTGTAAGAAACAACTGCAGATGCTGGATTCAATCGAAGGTAGACACAAAATGCTGGAGTAGCTCAGAGGGTGAGGCAGCATCTCTGGAGAGAAGGAACGGGCGACGTTTCGGGTCGAGACCGTTCTTCAATCACGGCTGATCTATCTCTCCCTCCTCACCCCATTCTCCTGCCTTCTCCCCATAACCTCTGACACCCGTACTACTCAAAAAATACTCAATTTCTGCCGTAAAATGATGCATTGACTTGGTCTCCACAGCCTTCTGTGGCAAAGTCACCATCCTCTGACGAAAGACTTTTCTCCTCATCTCCTTCCTAAAAGAAGGTCCTTCAATTCTGAGGCTAAGACCTCCAGTCCTAGACTCTCCCACTAGCGGAAACATCCTCTCCACATCCAGGAATAATAGCGGAGTAATTGTCCTCTTCTTCCCTGCATATTAATATGATTGTGTTATATCGGGGATGATTTGGTGAAGGTATGATGATCATTTGACAGCACTGGGCCTCTATTCGCTGGAGTTTAGTAGGATGAAGGAGAATCACTTTGAAACTTACGGTTTGTTTCCACTAGCGGGAGAGTCTAGGACCAGATGGCACATTAGATGTACCATTAGAAAGGAGATGAGGAGAAATGTATTTAGCCAGAGGGTGGTGAATCGGTGGAATTCATTGCCACAAGCAACTGTGGAGGCCAAGTCATTTGGGTATTTTTAAATGGAGATTGATAGATTCTTGATTTGTACCGGTGTCAAAGGTTATGGGGAGAAGGCAGGAGAATGGGATTGAGAGGAAAAGATCGATCAGCCGTGATTGAATGGCAGAGTAGACCTGATGGGCTGAATGGCCTAATTCTGCTCCTGTGTCTTATAAACTTACGAATATCTGAGTGATATAAATATCCAAATATCATGGTCTGAAGAAGGGTGTGGACCCAAAACGTCACCTATTCCTTCGCTCCATAGATGCTGCCTCACCCGCTGAGTTTCTCCAGCATTTTTGTCCACCTCCGAATATCGTTAGATTAGTTGTCTCAATTCAGCATGTCATTGTGTACATGTGCGGAGCTGAAAATGTTCATGTTACTGAGATATGTGGCAGCTGTAGATCTGCGTGACATTTGTCTTACAATAGGTAGCTAATGTCAGAACGCCAGCGTATTTACAATGGTGTTACAAAGCTGTATCAGGGCCTTGCTGCGTTTGGTGTGTTTCTACTGAAGTGTGTCTTTGTGTTTATTCATATTGAGTCACTGTTCATTTATCATTTGTCCCTTCCTGCGTCTCCCAACCATATCAGTGTATTTATATCGGTGTAAACTGTGTTAGTGCTTGCTTCACACATGGCATGTTCATCTTAGCGTGGTGAACTGTGTGTGTGTGTTGAAATCAGCACATTATTCTGCCCCCTTGCATCATTGCAGCAGTGTGGATGGTTAGATCAGTGCCTGAAGAAGGGTCTCGACCTGAGACGTCATCCATTCATAAGGTCGTAAGTGATAGGAGTAGAATTAGGCCATTCGGCCCATCAAGTCTACTCCACCATTCAATCACAGCTAATCTACCTCTCCCGCCTACCCCCGTTCTCCTGCCTTCTCCCCATTCCTTCTCTCCAGAGATGCTGCCTGTCCCGCTGAGTTACTTTGCGGTGGAGCAGGCAAAATGTGCAGGAAGGAACTGCAGATGCTGGTTTAAGCCAAAGATAGACCACAGAAAGCTGGAGTAACTCAGCGGGACAGGCAGCATCTCTGGAGCGAAGGAATGGGTGATGTTTCGGGTCGAGGCCCTTCATCAGATTAGTTAGGGGAAAGGGAAACGAGAGATATGGACGATGATGTGGCAGCGGGAGAGGATGTTGCAGAATCTTGTCGGAGAGAGGAGGAGAACTTCTTCAAAGTAGACGCTAGAGGCAGGAAACATGTCCCCAATGTTGGGGGTGTCTAGAACCAGGGGCCACAGTTTAAGAATAAGGGGTAAGCCATTTAGAACAGAGACGAGGAAACACTTTTCCTCGCATAGAGTTGTGAGTCTGTGGAATTCTCTGCGTCAGAGGGCGGTGGAGGCCGGTTCTCTGGATGCTTTCAAGAGAGAGCTAGATAGGGCTCTTAAAGATAGCGGAGTCAGGGGATATGGGGAGAAGGCAGGAACGGGGTACTGATTGGGGATGATCAGCTTTGATCACATTGAATGGCGGTGCTGGTGCGAAGGGCTGAATGGCCTACCTCCTGCACCCATTGTCTATAGACATACTGAGTTACTCCAGCTTTTTGTGTCTATCCTGCAGATTGTTACCAGGCCATGCGCACAGGACCAGTGCCACAAAGGTCCAGATTGTGCCTTGGCAGTCGTGCCCTGGGACTGGCAGCGTTGCTGAACTCAGCAGACAGTAACTGCAGGGTCAGCTGTGCAGGTAGAGTTCATGAATGAACTCCGAGCCCTGCAGGCAAGCGACAGAGTGCCAGGCAGGCAGCAGCACATGGGCGAGGAGACGTGCCAGGCAGGCTGTGCCAACGTCAGTCTCGTGGCGATACAGCAGCTCCATTCATTCCAAAAGAGCAGCAGTCAGAGCAATAGCGTGAAGTTTTGTATTCTTTCCTCTGACTGGATAGCACGCAACAAAAACAACCTTTCACTGTACTGAACTAAACGAAACTAATCTAAACTAAACCAAAGATAGACACAAAATGCTGGAGTCACTCAGCGGGACAGGCAGCATCTCTGGAGAGAAGGAATGGGTGACGTTTCGGGAAAAGATTTAATAGGAATCTTTTTCACACAAAGGGCGGTGGGTGTATGGAGCAAGCTGCAGGACGAGGGAGTTGAGGCAGGGACTATCCCAACGTTTAAGAAACAGCTGGACAGGTGCATGGATAGGGCAGGTTTGGAGGGATATGGACCAGGTGGGACTAGTGTAGATGGGACATGTTGGCCAGCATGGGCTTGTTGGGCCGAAGGGCCTGTTTCCACAATGTATCACTCTCTGACTGTGTGTTGTCTCCCCTGGTACTTGGATTTAACGAATACTTCCTTATCTGAGCCTCTTGGACCAAGAATGCTGAGCAACCAGCCCTGCCCATCGTCAAACCAGATTGTAGCAGTGGCCAAAATATTCCACTCCCAGGTGTCAGGCCCAAGATTCATCATCACCTTTATTTCCTAGACTCCTTGCATTAAAACACAACAAACATTTTTCTTTAATCTCCCTGCCAAACTCAATCCACCACATTCCAGCGTCACTTACTCCAGCCCTCCCCTGCCCCCCCCCCCCCCCCGCCTTCTCAAACCAACAAACTTCACTCTATGTGTGGCACAATCCTCACAGCGCCTCCGACCCTGGTTTGCTGTCCGCGTGGAGTTTGCACGTTCTCCCCGTGACCTGCATGGGTATTCTCCCAGATCTTCCGTTTCCTCCCAAAGGTGTACAGGATTGTAGATCAATTGGCTTGGTATAAATGTACATTGTGCCAACTGTGTGTAGGACAGTGTTAGTGTTAGGACATGGACGGTTTGGAGGGATAAGGGCAAGGTGTAAGCAAGTGGGATTGCCCCGATTAGATATCTTGGTCAGCAGGGATGAGTTGGGCCGAAGGGCCTATTTCCATGCTTTACGATTCCAAAATTCTCTCAAGCAAACCTCCTCCCACGGCTCATACAGACCCCACCTTCCCCTGAACTAGTCCCAATAGTCCAGCGATCTCCATCCTTCTCTCCGTCAGCCTCACACTCACTTGCACTAAACATTATTCCATTATCATGTACCTATACACTGTAACTGGCCCGATTGTAATCATGTATTGTCTCTGTGGACTGGATAGTCTTTCACTGTATCTCAGTACACGTGGCAATAAACTAAACTGAACTCACCTCCGTTATCCCCCTATTTCCGTACCAACTGGTGCAGGGCATTGGAAGTAATCTTATGTTGACAAAAATGCTGGAGAAACTCAGCGGGTGGGGCAGCATCTATGGAGTGAAGGAATAGGTGACGTTTCGGGTCGAGACCCTTCTTCAGACTGAAGAAGGGTGTAATCCTATAGTCACTCTGCCTAAAAGGTCAAACATGTGTAAATCGTGAAGTTACTCTACTGGTTAAGGAGTCTATACTCCCAGATCATAAATTATGGTAGCATAACTAGGACATTTGGCCCATCTCATCTACTCCGCCATTCAATCATGGCTGATCTATCTTTCCCTCTCAACCCCATTTGCCTGCCTTCTCCCCCTAACCTATGACGCCCTTATTAATCAGGAATCTATCAATCTCTTCAAAATACCCTGTGACCTGTCCTCCACAGCCATCTGTGGCAATGAATTCCACAGATTCACCATCCTCTCCTTTCTAATAGAAACATAGAAACATAGAAAATAGGTGCAGGAGTAGGCCATTCGGCCCTTCACCGAGCCTGCACCGCCATTCAATATGATCGTGGCTGATCATCCAACTCAGTATCCTGTACCTGCCTTCTCTCCATACCCCCTGATCCCTTTAGCCACAAGGGCCACATCTAACTCCCTCTTCTCAACCACCTTCTGTGGCAGAGATTCACCACTCTCTGTGTGAAAAATGTTTTTCTCAACTCGGTCCTAAAAGACTTCCCCCTTATCCCTAAACTGTGACCCCTTGTTCTGGACTTCCCCAACATCGGGAACAATCTTCCTGCATCTAGCCTGTCCAACCCCTTAAGAATGTTGTAAGTTTCTATAAGATCCCCCCTCAATCTTCTAAATTCTAGCGAGATCGCTGGAATGATTTGCCCTTTAATTCAGAGGTCGTGCCCTCTACTCCTAGAATCTCCCATCACTGCAAACGTCCTCTCCACATCCACTCTTTCCAGGTCTCCGGCGCAGTGAGGCTAAGATACCAGAGCGCCGAATATAGTTGTACAGCACTGTTTCACAGGGAGAACGTGCAAACTCCACATACACCGCACCCGAGGTCAGGATTGAACCGGGGAGTTTGGTGCTGTGAGGCAGTCGTTCTACCAGCTGCACCTCTGTGCCATAGTGCTACAGAGATCTGACATGATCCTTGCACCATCTGCAGCCTGGTCAACGCATGTTTATCTAAACACTGCAATTAATTCTTGATTAGTGCGGGTGTCAGGGGTTATGGGGAGAAGGCAGGAGAATGATTCCTGGGATGGCACGACTTCCATATGAAGAAAGACTGGATAGACTTGGCTTGTACTCGCTGGAATTTAGAAGATTGAGGGGTGATCTCATAGAGACTTACAAAATTCTTAAGGGGTTGGACAGGCTAGATGCAGGAAGATTGTTCCCGATGTTGGGGAAGTCCAGGACAAGGGGTCACAGTTTAAGGATAAGGGGGAAGTCTTTTAGGACCGAGATGAGAAAATCGTTTTTCACACAGAGAGTGGTGAATCTGTGGAATTCTCTGCCACAGTAGGTAGTTGAGGCCAGTTCGTTGGCCATATTTAAGAGGGAGTTGGATGTGGCCCTTGTGGCTAAAGGGATCAGGGGGTATGGAGAGAAGGCAGGTACAGGATACTGAGTTGGATGATCAGCCATGATCATATTGAATGGCGGTGCTGGCTCGAAGGGCCGAATGGCCTCCTCCTGCACCTATTTTCTATGTTTCTATGTAAAGGACCTGTCCCACTTATCAGGCAACTGAACCGTCCTCTCACCAACTCGAGAGCGGTCCTGACCTCCCATCTACCTCATTGGAGATCCTCAAGTCCATTCAGTCATGGCTGATCTATTTTTCCCACTCAACCCCCTTCTCCCCATAACCCCTGACACCCGTACTAATCAAGAATTAATTGCCGTATTTAGATAAACATGCGTTAACTAGGCTGCAGATGGTGCAAGGATTTAATTGGACTTTACTGGACTTTATCTTGTACTAAATGCTGTATCTGTACACTGTGGATGATGGTTTGAAATCATGTATTGCCTTTCAGCCCAACTTGCCCACACCAACCAACATGCCCCATCTACACTAGTCCCACCTGCCTGCGTGTTGCCCATATCCCTCTAAACCTGTCCCAATGTTTCTTAAACATTACGATAGTACCTGCCTCAACTACCTCCTCCAGCGTATAGTGCAGGGACCGCCTGTTGATGTGGACTCGGTGAACCGAAGGACCTGCGTCTCAAAAACAAAAAAACTTAAGTCGGAGTGAGTCATTCTGGAGATATCAGTGGGTCATAGTGTGTACCAGCACATTAGTGGTTGTCACTGTGTCTCTGTGTGTGTTCATTTTCCAGCAAGATAGGAGGCCATTCTGTCACTGCTGTCTCTCAGTGCAAGCCCTTCACCCTCCCAGTTATTTCCCTATAATTTATTATCTTGCATCTTCCCATCATCTCCCCCCATTTTTCCTGTACACACGTAAGGTTGTGTTACCTGTAAAGTTGAAGTGGCCAATTAGCCAGCCTGTGCGTCTTTGGGATTAGTTCACTTTAGAGATACAGTGTGGAAACAGGCCCTTCGGCCCACCGTTGTCCGCACCGACCATCGATCCCCTGCACACTAGCACACACTACACACTAGGGACGATTTACAATTTTTACCGAAGCCAATTAACCTTCAGACCTGTACGTCTTTGGAGTGTGGGAGGAAACCGGAGCACCCAAAGGAAACCCACGCAGTCACAGGGAAAACTTGCGGACTCCGCTCAGACAGTCGGAAGTCAGGATCGAACCGGGATTTCTGGTGCTGTGGGGCGGCTGCTGTGCAACTGCATTGATGTGAAGAATCACTTTACATTGATTGTGTACAGGTCACTACCAGCATTTCAAATGGGGAGAGATAGATCAGCCATGATTCAAATGGCGGAGTAGACTTGATGGGCCGAATGGCCTAATTTTGTTCCCATCACTTATGATCTGATGATTCACTTTCATCAGCTGTGTTGGAGTTAGTGCATCAGTCTCTCTGTGTCGAAGGAAAGAACTGCAGATGCTGGTTAACACTGAAGGTGGATACACAGTGCTGGAGTAACACAGCGGGTCAGGCAGCATCTCTGGAGAAAAAGGAAGTGGAGCTGGAGGCGAGAAAAGACCAAGATCAGATCACACCTTCCCCAGTCACCAATGGACCGAGACGTCTCCTATTCCTTCTCTCCAGAGACACTGCCCGAGCCGCTGAGTTACTCCAGCATTTTGTGAAACCAGCATCTGCAGTACCTTCTGATACAATGGACCTACCAGGCATCGCCCTGCGGCCGGCCCTGAGTGTACCTGGCCTTTTCTCACCTCCAGCTTTCCAAGATTCAAGATTCAAGAGAGTTTACTGTCATGTGAGCCAGATAGGACAATGAAATTCTTGCTTTGCTTCAGCACAACAGAGTATAGTAGGCATGAATACAGAACAGATCAGCATGTCCATATACCATTATATAAATATATACACACATGAATAAATAAAACGGATAAAGTGCAAATAAACAGATAATGGGTTACTAATGTCCAGAGTTTTCGTTTGAGTTGAGTTTAATAGCCTGATGGCCGTGGGGAAGCAGCTATTCCTGAACCTGGACGTTGCAGTCTTCAGGCTCCTGTACCTTCTACCTGAAGGCAGCGGGGAGATGAGTGTGTGGCCAGGATGGTGTGGGTCCTTGATGATGCTGCCAGCCTTTTTGAAGCAGCGACTGCGATAGATCACCCCATCCCCCCCCCACCTCCCCCACTCCACGCCCCCCCTCCCCCACTTTCCGTCTGAAGAAGGGTCTCAGCCCGAAACGTCACCCATCCTTTTTCTCCAGAGATGCTGCCCGACCCGTTGAGTCTCTGTCTCTCCCTGTAGCTGTTTGTACCACATACTGTAACACATTGTGAGTGTGGGTGGCAGGCTCATTCCTAAGTGCATGTCGATGAGTTACATGTGTTCAGGTCATGGTTGGAAATTTTGTGGTGCTTATTTTTAGGATTAGGCACTGACATGTGCACACCACACACCGAAAGGTGTAGACAAACCTTTTCTGGCTTGTTCTGTATGTGTGTGGGTGTTGTCTGTGTGTGTTAATATAATGTGTCGGAAAGAACTGCAGATGCTGGTTTAAATCGAAGATAGACACAAAATGCTAGAGTAACTGAGCAGGTCAGGCAGCATCTATGGAGAGAAGGAATGGGTGACGTTTCGGGTCGAGACCCTTCTTCAGACTGATGTCACGGGAGTGGGTGGTACAAAGATAGAATGTAGTCGGAGACAGTAAGACTGGTGGGAGAACTGGGAAGGGGGAGGGGATGGAGAGAGAGGGAAAGCAAGGGCTACTTGAAGTTAGAGAAGTCAATGTTCATACCGCTGGGGTGTAAGCTGCCCAAGTGAAATATGAGGTGCTGCTCCTCCAATTTGCGCTGGGCCTCACTCTGACAATGGAGGAGGCCCAGGACAGAAAGGTCAGTGTGGGAATGGGAGGGGGAGTTAAACTGTTGAGCAACCAGGATATAGGATTGTTTTAGGCGATAATATAATTATTGATCTGACAATGTGTGTGTTGATGCCATTACTTGTGATGTGGCAACAATGAATGAGTGCTCGATTGATGACTAATGTTCTCTTGCTAATAAAATCGCACTAATGTCATTCTTATTCTTGTGCTGGTAACATTACAATTAGTGTGTCAATTAGTCTGCTAATATTCTTATTAGTTTGACTAATGGTTTAGTTTATTGTCTCGTGTACTGAGGTACGGTGAAATGCTTTTTGTTGTGATCTAACCAGTCAGTGGAAAGACTATATATGAGTTCTATCGAGCCGTCCACAGCGTACAGATACAGTGTAATAGTATTAGCATGTGCAAGTAAATAGATTAGCATTCATGCATTGTCACAGTAATTCTAAATGGCAACTCACAGAGGAACAAACTAACTTGCTTATATTATTAGATGTTAATATTATTACCAGCACGTTATTTTGTGTGTTAATAATGTTGCTATTAACACACCATGATATTTGTGACAATGCCATCTCATTAATATTCACTGCGTATCTGTGTGTGTGTGTGTGTGTGTGTGTGTGTGTGTGTGTGTGTGTGTGTGTGTGTGTGTGTGTGTGTTGTCTGTGTGTGTTATCTGACTGTGTGTGTGTGTGTGTGTGTGTATGTGTATGTGTATTGTCTGTGTGTGGCTGTGTGTGTTGTCTGTCCGTATGTGTGTCGGTGTTGTCTGTGTGTGTGTTGAGTGTGTCTGTGTGTGTGTGTTGTGTGTGTCTGTGTGTGTGTTGTGTGTGTCTGTGTATGTGTGTTGTCTGTG
>CM069171.1:8062355-8377355 GCA_035221665.1 Okamejei kenojei | reverse complement strand
GGTAAGTCGGGATGTTTTTCCCAGCCTGATAAAAACTGTCCACGAGTAAAAAAAATAGCCCCGAGTCCCTACGGCTGGCATAACGAGCCGCTAGGATATATCCACGGACTCCTACGGACTCGTTACGAACATCCTGCAAGTTTGAAAACTCGGGAGAATTTGTGAATAACTCGGGGAAAGTGGGACAGGCCCTTAAGAAAGAACTGCAGATGCTGGCTTAAATCGAAGGTAGACACAAAATGCTGGAGTAACTAAGCGGGACATGCAGCATCTCTGGAGAGAAAGAATGGGTGACGTTTCGGTTCAAGACCCTCCTTCAGACTGAAACGTCATCCATTTGTTCATCGTTTAGCTTCCAGAGATGCTGCCTGTCCCGCTGAGTGACTCCAGCATTCTGTGTCTACCGTCAGTTTGGTTTAGATTAGGTTTGGTTTAGTTTAGTTTAGTTCAGTACAGTGAAAGGTTTTTTTTGTTGCGTGCTACCCAGTCAGCGGAAAGACTACAAACTTCACGCTATCGCTCTGACTGCCGCTCTTTTGGAATGAATGGAGCCGCTGTATCGCCACGAGACTGACGCTGGCACAGCCTGCCTGGCACGTCTCCTCGCCCATGTGCTGCCTGCCTGGCACTCTGTCGCTTGCCTGCAGGGCTCGGAGTTCATTCATGAACTCTACCCGGCCGTTACTGTCTGCTGAGTTCAACAACCCCGCCAGTCCCAGGGCACAGCGGCCAAGGCTCAACCTGGACCTTTGTGGCACTGGTCCTGTGCGCATGGCCTGGTGCTGACGTGTAACACTCTGCTGCCCTGTGTTTCACCAGTCGCCGTGTCGGGTAAATGATTATCACCGTGTTGCTACAAGTCAATTAGACCGTCTGTTCACGAGGTTGGCATGGTCTATCGTCAGGTCCGCGGTGAATATTGATGATGGCTTCCCTTTCTTGCGTTTGGAAATACACACACAAAACGCTGGAGTAGCTCAGCGGGTCTGTCGCTTCCCTGTTTCCTCCCACATCCAAAAGACCAAGCGGAGTTTGTAGGCTAATTGGCTTCCGCAAATTGTCCCTAGCGTGTAGTGAGTGGAGGAGAAAGTGAATTCACACAGAGGGGCCAGTATGCACATGATGGACTGAAGGGCCGGTTACTGTCTGATTCCTTTGACAAACTTCCCGAGAATGGCTGACAGACGACTACCGTGCCATAGAACAGGCCCTTCAGCCCCAAAACATGATGCTGTTACACTAATCTCATCTGCCTGCGCGTGATCCTATATCCCTCCATTTCCTGCACAGCCATGTGACTATCTACACTATAGTTTGGTTTATTATTGTCACGTGTACTGAGGTACAGAGCTATGCCCTCTAGTCTTTGACATCTCAGCCCTGGGAGACCGGTTCTGACTGTCTGCCCCATCTATGTCTCTCATCATTCTAATATGTCGTTGAGAATATTTCTTTCCAGTGTAGGTTGTGATCAGTCTGCCAAAGTGTCTGCTTAGTTACACACAAAATGCTGGAGAAGCTCAGCGGGTCTCGACCCGAAACGTCGCCAATTCCTTCACTCCATAGTTGCCGCCTCACCCGCTGAGTTTCTCCAGCATTTTGTGTCTACCTTCGATTTTACCAGCATCTGCAGTTCTTTCTTAAACAAAGTGTTTGCTTAGTTTGGCAAAGTGAAGTGACAATAGACAATAGGTGCAGGAGTAGGCCATTCGGCCCTTCGAGCCAGCACCGCCATTCAATGTGATCATGGCTGATCATCCCCAATCAGTCCCCCGTTCCTGCCTTCTCCCCATATCCCCTTGACTCCGCTATCTTTAATAGCCATATCTGGCTCTCTCTTGTAAGTATCCAGAGAACCAGCCTCCACCGCCCTCTGAGGCAGAGAACTCCACAGACTCACAACTCTCTGTGCGAGGTGTGTGTGTGTGTGTGTGTGTGTGTGTGTGTGTGTGTGTGTGTGTGTGTCTGTGTGTGTGTGTCTGTGTCTGTGTGTCTGTGTGCGTCTGTGTGTGTGTGTGTGTGCGTCTGTGTGTGTGTGTGCGTCTGTGTGTGTGTGTGTGTGTGTGTGTGTGTGTGTGTGTGTGTGTGTCTGTGTATGTGTGTGTGTCTGTGTGTGTGTGTGTGTGTGTGTGTGTGTGTGTGTGTGTGTGTCTGTGTGTGTGTGTGTGTGTGTGTGTGTGTGTGTGTGTGTGTGTGTGTGTGTGTGTGTGTGTGTGTGTGTGCACGTGTCTGTATGCGTGAGTATGTTTGCATGTGTGCGTGCACGTGTGTGTGTGTGAATATAACCTGCTCTGATAGTGTGCACAACCGGAGATAGGCTCAGATATAAAACAAATCCCATCCGCATTTTTTTCCCCACAACCTGACCTGATCGGAAGGCATGCAAAGAATACATTTGGTCTGGCACAGAGACATTGATTGAGAACAGAGGATACAGGCGGGAATACTGAGCAGATCATCCTGACCTGGCGTAGGTACTGGGTCAGCCTGGCCCTGCCCAACCCATACCCAAACATTCTAGTAGAGTAAGCAGCCAACCGACCCAAACCCCACACACGGAGTCTGATCTCACCAGGAAACCAGCGCCTCAGCTTTAAGTGACACACAAAATGCTGGAGTAAGCCATTTAGAACGGAGACGAGGAAACACTTTTTCTCACACAGAGTGGTGAGTCTGTGGAATTCTCTGCCTCAGAGGGCGGTGGAGGCCGGTTCTCTGGATGTTTTCAAGAGAGAGCTAGATAGGGATCTTAAAATGAGCGGAGTCAGGGGGTATGGGGAGAAGGCAGGAACGGGGTACTGATTGGGGATGATCAGCCGTGATCACATTGAATGGCGGTGCTGGCTCGAAGGGCCAAATGGCCTACTCCTGCACCTATTGTCTATTGTCTATTGTCTAATTCAGCAGGTCGGGCAGCATCTCTGAAGAACATGGATAGGTGACGTTTTGGGTCTGGACCTCTCTTCGGACTGATGTAGTGGGAGAGGGGCGTATTCTATGCATTCACATCACTGAAATTCCACGCGAGTCGCTGTTTAGTTCACAGATACAGCATGGAAACAGGCCCTTCGGCCCACCACGCCCATGCCAACCATCGACCACCCGTTCATACACTAGTTCTATGCTACCCCACTGTCTCATCCACTCCCCACACGCAAGGGCAATTTACAGAGGTCGATGAACCTACACACCTCCATGTCTTTGAGATGTGGGAAGAAACCGGGGCACCCAGAGGAAACCCACACAATCACGGAGAACATGCAAACTCCACACAGGCAGCAGGCGTGGTCAGGATCAAACTCGGGCCTCTGGCGCTGTGAGGCGGCAACTCTACCACTGTGCTGCTCTCAAAAGTAGACTATGGAGTAATGATATCCACGTCTCAGAGAGTGGTCTCGGCTGGTATTTGTACCTATTATGTAGGAAGGAACTGCAGATACTGGTTTAAACCAAAGATAAACACAATAAGCTGGATTAACTCAGCCAAGTTCGATCCTGACTACGGGTGCTGTTTGTACTGAGTTTATACGCTCTCCCTGTGACCGCTTGGGTTTTCTCCGGGTGCTCTGGTTTCCTCCCACACTCCAGAGGCGCACAGGTTTGTAGGTTACTTGGCTGCTGTAAATTGTCCCTAGTGTGTAGGATAGAAGTAGTGTACAGGTGATCGCTGGTCGGTCTGGACTCGGTGGGCCGAATGGCCTGTTTCCATGCTGACTATCTGAACTACCGTTGTTTTTACTTCTTCTCATTATTATAGACATACAGCAGTGAAACTGGCCGTTCGGCCCATCGAGTGCAGTCTTGGTAGGGTTGAGGGGCCAACTCCGGCTCCTAATTTCTTGTGCTCGTTGAGTGCAAATTGTCTTCGGTAGTGGGGGGGGGGGGCATTTTCAGATCACCTCCCTCGATTCGTGGGCTCCTGAGGTTGTGCTGCAGAGAGTTAAGACTCCACGGGTCTCACGTTTCACTGATGTTTACCTGCAATTTCTGTTCTTCTTCCCAAAGATCTACCCTGTGGTGACCAACATGAATCCCGGCCTTGGCTCGATGAACGGATACATGGGCATGAATTCCATGGGGTCCGCCGGCAACCTGTCGCCTGCCTCCCTCAACATGTCCTACACCAACCTCAGCCCGCCCCTCTCGGTGCTGCCCCAGACCATCAGCCAGATCACCAACGGGCCAACGTCGGTGCAATGCTCCATCAGTCCCGGCATCGGATCTCACGCTGGGCAGACCCCGCCGATCAACTCCATCTCCTACCAGCCCATGAATCAGCCCCTGGGCTCCTTGGCCTACTCGCCGGGACTGAGCCGAGGGAAGGAGCCAAAACCCTATCGGAGAAACTTCAGCCACGCCAAGCCGCCTTACTCCTATATCTCCCTGATCACCATGGCCATCCAACAAGCCCCCAGCAAGATGCTGACCCTTAACGAGATCTACCAGTGGATCATGGACCTCTTCCCCTACTACAGGGAGAACCAGCAGCGCTGGCAGAATTCCATCCGCCACTCGCTCTCCTTCAACGACTGCTTTGTCAAAGTGCCCCGCTCCCCGGACAAGCCGGGCAAGGGCTCCTACTGGGCGCTGCACCCGGACTCGGGCAACATGTTCGAGAACGGTTGCTACCTGCGCCGCCAGAAGCGCTTCAAGTGCCAGAAGGAGAAGCTGGCGGCCCGCTCGGGTCTCGACCCCGGCGCCAAGGGGCTGGAGAACGTTCCCGAGGGCAAGGCCCCGAGCCCCGGCTCCGAGGACGCCGAGTCCAGCCGCTCCGACACCTCGCCGGGATCGGACGAGCAGAGGACGCTGACCGAGCTGAGGTGCCAGCGGGTGGACAACCCAAACTCCACGGCCGCCCCCTCCCCCCACGCCATGGGCCACCCGCTCCTGCCCACCTCCATCCAGCACCTGCCCGACCTCCACAGCGAGCTGAAGATGGACCCTCACTACAGCTTCAACCACCCCTTCTCAATCACCAACCTGATGTCCTCCGAGCAGTCCCACAAGATGGACCTCAAACTTTACGAGCAACCACTACCCTATAGTAACACGTACAACTCGCTGATGGGCAAAACCGGCTACGACACGCCGGGGCCCATCAACGACTCGAGCTCCTACTACCAGGTGATGTACAACAGGTCTGTTCTCAACACCTCCTAACCACCATTTCCACATCAGACAGAATGAAAACTGCAGACCAGTTCCCTGTACGGACTGTCCATAACATCTCAGCCTCTCCGTGTTCACCAGGGACTCAACCGATGCCACCATTATTCAGCCACCCCCCACCCCCATCTTGTCTTTAGAAGGAACCGGGAGCAACAGTAGGCCACTCGGCCCCTCAAGCCTGTACCTGAATATCATTATGGCTGCCCTTCCCTTAGTCTCTTCTGCGCCACTTTTCCATAACTCTCATATCCTGATTTTTGCAAATATTTATCTATCTCTGCCTTAAATATATCTACTGGCTCAACCTCCGCCACCCCAGAGATTCCCTAGCCTTTGAGAAACATTTCTAACCCCCCCCAGTTTTAAGTGTGCAATTATTGTTGGGCCAACATCCAATGTCAAGCATCCTCATGTCCATGACTCTTCCAACAAGGAAGACATCCCAACATCTACCTCATCTCCAGCCCCCTTACAGTCTTACTTACATGCTTGAGTAAGGTCTGCAGAGTTGAATAGAGGTCATGGAATCTTACAGCATTCACATAGGCTCATTGGCGCCTTGAGTTTACGCAGGGCGTGGCTGGTAGAGCAGCTACCTCACAGCGCCAGAGGCCCAGGTTCGATCCTGGCCACAGATGCTGTCTCCTTCGCTCCTTAGATGCTGCTGCACCCGCTGAGTTTCTCTAGCTTTTTGTGTAACCCTGTCTGTGACTACATGGGTTTCCTCTGAGTGCTCCGGTTTCCTCCCACACTCCAAGGACCTACAGGTTTGTAGGTCAACTGCCTTTGGTAAGTTGTAAAATTGTCCCCAGAGTGTAGGAGAGTGCGGGTTTATGCAATGATCGCTGGTTGGCACGGACTCTGTGGGCCGAAGGATCTATTTCCATGCTGTATCACTAAAGTCTAAAGCTAAGTCCAAAGACGGCGGTGGAGACCAAGTCTTTGGTCCTTTTTAAGACGGAGATTGACAAATTTTTGATTAGTACACGTGTCAAAGGTTATGCGGAGAAGGCAGGAGAGTGTGGTTGAAGGGGAAGATAGATCAGCCAGGATTGAATGGTGGAGTAGACTCGATGGGCCGAATAGCCTAATTCTGTTCCTATGACATGAACTTATGAACACACCTGAAGGGTTTCTTGCTGATAAATCACAGAGGTTTCTAAATGTTGATTTTCAGGAGCATTGTTACTGTATGGGGCCCTTGGGTAGGTGGCTGAGATTCAGTTTGACATGCAATTCCTATTAAAGTGCACGTGGCTGGAGGTTTGTGTGCACTTTGCTTATCCTTATCATTGCATATAGTGCAATACTTCATTCACAAGCGAAGGGTAACATTCCCATTGTCCCCAGAACAATGTCCCTGAAACAGTAGGCCCAGAATCACTCTGAATCTGTGGAATTGCATCCCTATAATAGTCAGCGTTCCGGAAATTATACTTTTTGTTATATTTAACATAGCCAGAACCGTGTCCCAGCCTCAGTTGGCAGCACAGGACCGTATCGTGGCAATGGCCAACGTTCCCAGAAATGAGCCTCACTTATATATCTTACAACTGAACCTCAGTATCAGACAGTCTCCTTGGATCTGTACCCCAGCAATTTTCCATCTGTTTCTCAGCCACTGAAGGCTTTCCCGGAACTGTACTCAAGGAACAGTCAACATTCACGGAACTCTATCCCAATATCTGTTGGCAGCATTGGAACTGGATCCTGGCAACAGGCAGCACCTCAGTAACTGTATCCTGGGAACAGGTTAGGAACCGTACCCTAGCGACAATCACCATCCCTGGAACTGTATTCTGGTAATAGTCAGTACCTTTGGAACTGTATCGTAGCAATGGCAGCCATCTTGGGATCTGTATCCCGGCATCAGTCGGCATCTCTGGAACTATATCCTGGCAACGGTTGCCATCTTCGGAACTGTATCCTAGCAACAGTCACCATCCCTGGAACTGTATCCTGGTAACAGGCAGCACCTTAGAAATTATCCTAGCAACGGCAGCCATCCTGGGATCCACATCCTAGCAACAGGGAGCTTCTCAGGAATGGTACCCTGACAACAGTCGGCATCTCTGGAGCTGAACACAGCGACAAGGATGGACTCCAGGAGAGGCGGAGGTTGGATGGGAAATGGAGGGTGGTCGTGTGGGACCCAATAACATATATTTTTAAAATGCATTTCAACTGAGAGAGACTGAGAAGGGGCAGGGCCACCATGTTGGTATCTTCTCTGCAGTTTGAAGCATAAGATAGGATTTTTTACCTTTTGGTAATTGGTTTATGAGGTGAATGTAGATATTGTCCTTTGGCCTAAATGTGTAAAACAGATTAAATTTAAATTTTATTAAGAATATTGTAAATCGTTACAGATTGAAGTTGGGTTCTGGAGATTAGTTGCTGTATTTAATGTGCTTTTAGCAATGTTTTTTCTTTATGTATCTTAGAATAGCTTGTTGAACGTCTTATTTAATTACACATTGAGAGAGAAGGGAAGGAGACCTCAGTGATAACCTCCCGAGCAACCTCCCTCTGAACAGACTCTACACCGCATGCACTTTAACTGGGGCTAATGGCACATGAGCCTAAATATGAAGGCAAATGTGATCAGCCTTGCTCTGGGGGCATCCAAACTGGGCCTTGTACCACAGGCCTGTAACAGGGTCTAGTGCCACAGGCCTGTAACTGGGCCTAGTACCGCAGGTCTGTAACTGGGCCTAGTACCGCAGGCCTAATGCCACAGGCTTGTAACTGGGCCTAATGCCACAGGCCTGTAACCGGGCCCAGTGTCACAGACCTAATGTCACAGGCCTGTAACTGGGCCTAGTGACACAGACCTAATGTCACAGGCCTGTAACTAGGCCTGGTACCACAGGTTTGTAACCAAGCCTAGTGCCACTGGCACTGTAACTAGACCTAGTACCACAAGCCTAAAACTGGGCCTAGTGACACAGGCCTCTAACCGGCCTGGTGCCATCGGCCTGTAACTGGGCCCACTGTCACAGGCCTGTAACCAGACCAAAGGCCACTGGCACTGTAACTAGAGCTAGTACCACAAACCTAAAGCTGGGCCTATTGCCACAGGCCTCTAACCGGGCCTTGTGTCACCGGCCGGTAACCGGACCTAATGCCACAGGCCTGTAACCAGGCCTAGTGCCAGAGGCCTATAACCAGGCCCAGTGTCACAGACCAATCCCCGGGCCTGGTGCCACAGGCCTGTAACCCAGCCTAGTAACAGTGCTCAGTGTCCCATGCACCACGGATCAGCTGGTTGCAGCCCCGGTACTCTGGGCAGATACTGTAGTTACCAGCGCAGTAACCGGGCGGCCTTTACCAGCTCTGATTGCTGTTTGGTGAGCTGGCTTCTGTGCAGGTGTTGGTGATGCCAGCTCAGGGAGAGCGGCAGCAGATGCAGGCCTCGAGCCCATAGTCCCCGCGTGGTGGCCATGCTTTTTTGCTTAATCCCCCGCTCCTTCCCTGGGTGAAGATGAAGAAGTGCATCAGTCGGGAGCTCTCTCAGTCAAACCATGCTTCCGACTCTTTGTTAAATTTGTGATGACAATTATATTAAAAAAATGAAATTATTTTCAGTACCATTGTCTCAGTCGCTTGTTTTCACTTCACAACACATAACACGGAATTCCGAAGAACGTACGTTCGTAAGTTAATTGGCTTTGGTAAAGATTGTGCAGGAATAGTGCTAGTGTATGGGGATCGCTGGTCGGCGTGGACCCGGTGGGCCGAAGGGGCCTCTTTCCATGCTGTATCTCTAAACTAAACTAAACATAAGTCTGAAGAAGGGTCTCGAACCAAAACGTCACCCATTTCTTCTCTCCGGAGATGCTGCGTGTCCCGCTGAATTACTCCCGCTTTTTGGGTCTATCTGAACTAAGCATAGGATAGACATAAAAAGCTGAGTAACTGAGCAGGTCAGGCAGCAGGTCTACTAAACATAGAACTGTATAACTCTGGAACAGGCCATTTAGACCACAGACCACATGGCAAACATGATGCCAAGTTAAACTAATCTCCGCTGCCTGTACGTAATCCATATCCCTCCATTTCCTGCATATCCATGTGCGTATCTAAAAGCCTCTTAAATACGTATCTGCCTCCATCACCATCACTCGTTCCAGGCCCCCACCATACTTCATGTAAAAATAACATGCCACTCACAATTCCTTTAAACTTTGCCCCTCTCATTTTAAAGCTATGCCCTCTAGTCGTTGCCATTTCCACCCTGGGAAAAAAATTACATCAGGACTCCCCTCAGCCTCTGATGCTCCAGAAAAAAAATAATCAGATTCTCTTTAGCTAACCCCACCCCCCTCCCCCCCGATTAATAAGGGTGTCAAAGGTTACGGGGAGAAGGCAGGAGAATGGGGATGAGAGGGAAAGATAGATCAGCTGGGATTCAATAGACAATAGACAATAGGTGCAGGAGGAGGCCATTCGGCCCCATCGAGCCAGCACCGCCATTCACTGTGATCATGGCTGATCATCCCCAATCAGTACCATGTGCCTGCCATCTCCCCATATCCCTTGACTCCACTATCCTTAAGAGCTCTATCTAATTCTCTCTTCAAAGCATCCAGAGAATTGGCCCCCACTGCCTTCTGAGGCAGAGAATTCCACAGATTCACAACCCTCTGTGTGAAATTGTTTTTCCTCATCTCCGCTCGAAATGTCTTACCCCTTATTCTTAAAATGTGGCCCCTGGTTCTGGACTCCCCCAACATCGGGAACATGTTTCCTGCCTCTAGCGTGTCCAAACCCTTAATATACTTATACTTCAATAAGATCCCCTCACATCCTTCTAAATTCCAGAGTACACAAGCCTAGCCACTCCATACTATCAACATATTCCCGGGATCGCAGTCCGACCATCCTGGGAATTAACCTCGTGAACCTACTCTGCACTCGCGCAATAGCAGGAAAGTCCTTCCTCAAATTTGGAGACCTAACCTGCACCCTGTCTACGCTTGATCTTCCCGATCTACAGGAGGCCACATCAGGTGCAGTGTATGAGGCTAGAGGAGATGAACGTGAACCTCTGCCTCACCTAGAAGGACTTTCGAGGACCCTGAATGGAGGTGAGGTCGGTGGTACAGGGACAGGTGTTGTATCTCCTGCGGTTGCAGGGGAAAGCGGGTGCTTTGGGTGGGAAGGGATGAGTGAACCAGGGAGTTGTGGAGGGAGCGGTCTCTGCGGAAGGTGGAGATGGGAAGGTGTGACTGGTGTTGGAGGTGACCGAAATGTCAGAGGATGATTTGTTGGATAAGGAGGCTGGCGGGGTGAAAGGTGAGGTCATGTTGCGTCAGGAATCAGGTAAAACTCTGGGCACCTCCTCCAAAGCCTTCAGCTCCTTCTTGTAATGGGGTGACCTGAACTGTACACAATACTCTAAACACAGTCCAACCATAGTACTAGAAAGCTGAAATATGACTTCTTGAATCTTGCCCCTATCAATAAAGGAAAGCAGACCATATTTACCACTCGGTAGACATAAATGCTGGAGAAACTCAGCGGGTGAGGCAGCATCTATGGAGCGAAGGAAATAGGCAACGTTTTGGGTCGAAACCCTTCTTCAGACTTTCATCAGACTCAAGTCTGAAGAAGGGTTTCGACCCAAAACATTGCCTATTTCCTTCGCTCCATAGATGCTGCCTCACCCGCTGAGTTTCTCCAGCATTTATGTCTCCCTTCGATTTTCCAGCATCTGCAGTTCCTTCTTAAACATATTTCCCACTCTATGGATTTGTGTTGACACTTTCAGGAAGCTATGGCCTTGGACCCCAAGATGCTGGCAGGCTCTTGCAAAAATTGGCATGAGGGTCTTTACACCCACAGAGATTAAACAGACCATCTACAGGTTTTGAGCACACAGGTTTCGAGCACTCTGACCCATAAACAAACATCCGTTACGTTATCAGTTTCAAAAGTCCTACATACGTACGTACGCATGTTTGTTCCTAAGAATGACGACATTGATTTCTGGATCTCTGTAAAAAGCCTGGGATGGCTGTATTCCAATTCTTAATGAGGGAGAGAGAGACAGAGAGAGACACAGAGAGAGAGACACAGAGAGAGGGGGGGGGGGGAGGGAGGGGGGGGGGGAGGGAGAGATGGGGGCGGGGTAGAGAGGGGGGGAGGGGAGGAGGGAGAGAGGGGGGAGAGGGAGAAGGGGGGGGAGAGAGGGGGAGGGAGAGGGGGAGGGAGGGAGAGGGGGGGAGGAGAGAGGGGGTGGGAGAGGGGGGGAGGGAGAGGGGGGGGAGGGAGAGGGGGGGGAGGGGGGAGGGAGAAAGGGGGGGGGAGAGAGGGGGAGATGGAGAGAGAGTGGGGAGGGAGAGAGGGGGGGGAGAGAGAGAGGGGGAGGGGGGAGGGAGAGAGGGAGGGAGGGGGAGAGGGGAGGGAGAGAGGGGGAGGGGGGAGAGAGGGGGTGGAGAGAGAGAGTGGGGAGGGAGAGAGAGGGGAGGGGGAGGGAGAGGGAGAGAGGGAGGGAGGGAGAGAGGGGGAGATGGAGAGAGAGAGGGAGGAGAGAGACAGATGGTGATGGATGTACAGATGGAAAATTAGTCAGATAGACATTCAGGATGGAGAGAATCAGATAGAGATGTGGGTGAGAGAAAGAGGAAGGGAGAGAAAGAGACAGAGGGGAAAAAAGGACACAAAAAGCTGGAGTAACTCAGCGGGTCAGACAGCATCTCTGGATCTCTGCTTGAACCCAGGACTAGACGAATAGTTTTGTTTTCTGTACCTACGGACCTATCTCCTAAGTTGTATTATAAAATAAAATTTAAAAAAAATAATAAATTAAAAAAAAATAAAAAAAAAAAAAAAAATAAGATGGGTCTTGAGCCCAAATGTCACCTATTCCTTTTCTCCAGAGGATGCTGCCGGACCCGCTGGGTTACTCCAGCACTTTGTGTCTATCGATCGATGGTCAGGGTGATGTTGTAGTAAAGAGAGCTGGTTGCTAACGAGAGTTGGACAGGAAGATTAATTCACCCTCATTAGCCCAGTGTGGCAGACAAACTGCTAACTTCCTCCTGATTGATTGAAACATGATCTGTTTGCTGATCAAATCTACAAGTTAATGAATAAACTGTATCCAGGATATCAGTCAAACCTCACGGTAAAAATGCCGGAGGTTTAAATGTCAGGATCACTGTGGGTGAGTCACAGATGCGATAGAGCTGTCCATTGTCCCATTAACTGTGACCCTTGTGAAATCCAGGTTTGTATAATCATCAGAACATGTCCTCGCCCTTCCCAATACACGTTAGTTCAGCGCACACGCGTTCCTCAACTCCAATCATGGGCGGTCCGGTCCACTATGTTTGACCCATGTCTCCCTTGCCAACTTTAGGGATAAGGGGAAAGTCTTTTAGGACCGAGATGAGAAGATCATTTTTCACACAGAGAGTGGTGAATCTGTGGAATTCTCTGCCACAGAAGGTAGTTGAGGCCAGTTCATTGGCTATATTTAAGAGGGAGTTAGATGTGGCCCTTGCGGCTAAAGGGATCAGGGGGTATGGAGAGAAGGCAGGTACAGGATACTGAGTTGGATGATCAGCCATGATCATATTGAATGGCGGTGCAGGCTCGAAGGGCCGAATGGCCTACTCGTGCACCTATTTTCTATGATTCAATAACCCTGCCTGCTCTTTCCCCCTCATTCCAGAACCAGGGGCCACACACAGTTTAAGAATAAGGGGTAACCCATTTGGAACGGAGACGAGGAAACACTTTTTCTCACAGAGAGTGGTGAGTCTGTGGAATTCTCTGCCTCAGAGGGCGGTGGAGGCCGGTTCTCTGGATACTTTCAAGAGAGAGCTAGATAGGGCTCTTAAAGATAGCGGAGTCAGGGGATATGGGGAGAAGGCAGGAACGGGGTACTGATTGGGGATCTTCGTCCTTCGTGTGGCGTGCACACAGCCTAAAGTTGTAGGACAACTTGTTCTATTTGATCTTCCGTTTGTGCACGTCGAGTTGATTGCATTAGTTGAAACAGGGCGGAGGTTGCAATCTTCCACCACTGATTGGGGATGATCAGCCATGATCACATTGAATGGCGGTGCTGGCTCAAAGGGCCGAATGGCCTACTCCTGCACCTATTGTCTATTGTCTATCCCACACCTTCCCAGAACTTTGATTGCAGAATCATGGAATTGTACAGGTCATTTGACCGATCCTGTTGATGCTGGCCCTTTGAAAGAGTTCTGTTTAGTTTAGTTTAGAGATACAGTAGGGAAACAGGCCCTTCGGCCCATCGAGTCCGCACCGACCAGTGATCCCCACACATTAACACTATCCTACACACACTGGGGACAATTTACATTTACACCAATTAAGAGTCAAGAGTCGAGAGAGGTTTTATAATCATGTGTCCCAGATAGGGCGTAGATCTCTGATTGGCGCTTACAATGCAGAGCTCCTTGTTGCATTTCTTGATGAGCTAACTCTAGTCTGTAGAGCTGTTGGTGTAATTTATGTCATTGTGTGGGACAACATCAGGCTCCACCACGCTCATCTGGTGCAGGCATGGTTTCGGGCCCATCCACAGTCCCTCACTGTGTACTTGCCCCCATACTCTCCTTTCCTTAACCCCATTGAGGATTTTTTCTCCGCATGGAGGTGAAAAGTGTACGATCGGCATCCGCATCAACAAGTGACCCTTCTTCAGGCCATGGACAATGCCTGCGGTGACATTACAGCAGACCAGTGTCAGGCCTGGATTCGCCATGCGCGAAGGCACTTTCCAAGATGTTTGGCAAACGAAAACATCTATGCGGATGTGGATGAGAACCTGTTGCCCAAACCACAAGACAGGGTTGATGGGGATGGTGAGTCATTGTTGATCCTTTGTTTAGCTTTTTTTTCTTACTGTGTAGTAGCCAGGTGAGGAACACGGCGGTTGGTTTTGCAGGACTTTTTTTAAATTTTGTTACAGTAATTGTTGCTTTCATTCAACCTATGTTGTCTTTGAGTTTGTATTCATCAATAAATTTCAGCTTTGTTCAATGATTTCACTGTGTCTGTGGTATTCTCTCTACTAATCCTTTTACAGTGACATTACGTGCAGCACAGGATGAAACGTGTATCACATATTTTGTACTACAATATTTCATGGTTGTACGAACAACTAAACAGTGCAACTATGTGTATGTTGTGTGTGGGTGATCTAAAGAAATGTCCCTATGGTATTTCATGATAAATGAGTTGTTCGAACCAATGATTCTGTGAGTGCAAGCTTTCTTTAAAGATATGAATACACAATGCAATGTCTTGAACGTTGGACAGCCTGTGACACAAGTGGTGACCGTTTTGCGTTTTGTATCTACAGTTGTGAAAAATGACATCAAGGTTCTCAAACTAGTGTCAAAGCGATTGACAGTGTGTGTGTGTGTGTGTGTGTGTGTGTGTGTGTGTGTGTGTGTGTGTGTGTGTGTGTGTGTGTGTGTGTGTGTGTGTGTGTGTGTGCGTGTGTGCGTGTGTGTGTGTGTGTGTGTTGTGTGTGTGCGCGCGTGTGTGTGTGCGCGCGCGTGTGTGTGTGTGTGTGTGTGTGTGTGTGTGTGCGCGCGTGTGCGCGCGTGTGTGTGTGCGTGTGTGTGTGTGTGTGTGTGTGTGTGTGTGTGTGTGTGTGTGTGTGTGCGTGTGTGTGCGTGTGTGTGTGTGTGTGTGTGTGTGTGTGTTTGTGTGTGTATTATACATATATACGTATTATATTATACATATATGTATTATACATATATTATTTGCTACCTATACACACACACATATATAATATATATCTCTATTATGATATATCTCTCTATATATATATCTATATTAAATATATATATATATATATATATATATATATATATATATATATATATATATAAGATATATATCTCTATTATACATATATATGTAGTATAAATATACAAATTACCAAACAATAATAGTGGAAAAACTAAAATAATGCCCCAAGTCTATGTCGGTCAGAGTCAATGTTCAAACATTGGCATAAACACACCAACTCCGCACTAGTCCAAAACCTAATAAAGTCTATTGCACAAGAAGGAAGTAGGTGCGGGAGTCAAGATAAGAGGATGGGAGGGAGAGCATTCTTTGCTTGCTATGTGCAGCAAAGCTGGTTACCACGTCCACATATCCAGGTCTGCTGATGACACAGAGATAGGGCCTTGGGTATAGCAGTGTGGATGCACAGTGTGGATGCAACACTAACCGATGTGAACAAATGCATTTCAGAATCAAATCAACGTGCAGTACTTTCGAAATGGGGCAAAGGGGAGGTTTTTCGAAGCTCACAAATCAATCAAAACGCTGTGTACACTCCACTGGTCAGGCAGTTTGTGGATAAAGCAACAGCCGGCATTTCAGGTCAAACACTCTTCGCCAGAGCTGAGAAAGGGAGAGATGCAAGGAGATTTTCAGCAGGCGGGTAGGTGAGGGAGGGATGTGGAAACAAAGAAACATAGAAAATAGGTGCAGGAGTAGGCCGACAAAAGTGCTGGAGAAACTCAGCGGGTGAGGCAGCATCTATGGAGCGAAGGAAATAGGCAACGTTTCGGGCCGAAACCCTTCTTCGGTAGGCCATTCGGCCCTTCGAGCCAGTTCTGCCATTCAATATGATCATGGCTGATCATCCAAAATCAGTACCCTATTCCTGCTTTCTCCCCATATCTTTCTCCCCATTTCCTTTCGCCCTAAGAGCTGAATCTAACTCTCTCTTGAAAACATCCAGTGAATTGGCCTCCACTGCCTCCTGTGGCAGAGAATTCCACAGATTCACGACTCTCTGGGTAAACAATAATAATAATAATAATAATAATAATAATAATAATAATAATAATAATAATAATACTAATAGAAACATAGAAATATAGAAAATAGGTGCAGGAGTAGGCCATTCGGCCCTTCGAGCCTGCACCGCCATTCTATATGATCATGGCTGATCATCCAATTCAGTATCCCGTACCTGCCTTCTCTCCATACCCCCTGATCCCTTCAGCCACAAGGGCCACATCTAACTCCCTCTTAAATATAGCCAATG
Source organism: Okamejei kenojei (assembly GCA_035221665.1). Classification (NCBI taxonomy): domain Eukaryota; kingdom Metazoa; phylum Chordata; class Chondrichthyes; order Rajiformes; family Rajidae; genus Okamejei; species Okamejei kenojei. Next base: position 8,361,127 of record CM069171.1, on the reverse strand, counting down.
AACTGGCCTCAACTACCTTCTGTGGCAGAGAATTCCACAGATTCACCACTCTCTGTGTGAAAAATGTTTTTCTCATCTCCGGTCCTAAAAGACTTTCCCCCTTATCCTTAAACTGTGACCCCGTGTTCTGGACTTCCCCAACATCGGGAACAATCTTCCTGCATCTAGCCTGTCCAACCCCTTAAGAATTTTGTAAGTTTCTATAAGATCCCCCCTCAATCTTAATAATCATCATCATAATAATGCTACTAATACTACTACTAATAATAATATTAATATTAATAATAATAATATTATTGTGCACAATTATGAGTGTGAGTCAAAATGGTTCAACGTTAAACAGCACGGAAACAGGCCCTTCGGCCCAACTCGTCCATGCCTGCCCATCAAGGCTAGCCCTGTTTGCCTGTGTTTGATCCACATCCCTCTAAAGCTTTCCAAACCATGTTTCTGTCCAAGTGGGGTTTTATAAATACTGTTATATTACCTGCCTCAACTACCTCCTCCGGCAGCTCATTCCAGTTCCCACCACCACCCTTAAGAGTGAAAAAGTTGCCCTTCTGGTTCCTATTAAATCTTGCCCCTCTCATCTTAAACCCACATCCTCCGGTTTTCGATTCCCCTACCCTGTGCATCTACACGTTCTGTCCCAAGGAGACAGTTATCAGCACAATACATCTCTCGTCTGTGCAATGATTTGTTAATGAAAAGGGTTATGGGACTTGCACTGCAGCTAGACTTATGTGAGAGAGAGAGAGAGAGAGAGAGAGATAAGGGGGGGAGAGAGGGGGGAAAGGGGGAGAGAGAAAGAGGGAGGGAGAGAGAGAGGGGGGAGGGGGGCATGGGAGGGGGGAGAGGGGAGAGAGAGAGAGACAGGAGAGAAAGAGAGAGGGGGGAGACACGGAAAGAGAGAGAGATAGGGGGAGAGAGGGAGAGAGAGGGGCAGAGAGAGAGAGAAAGAGAGAGAGGGGGGAGACAGGGAAAGAGAGGGAGTTGGTGGGAGAGAGAGAGAGAGGAGAGAGAGAGAGAAAAGAGAGAAAGAGAGAGTGAGAGAGAGAGAGAGAGAGAGGATGGGTGACAGGGAAAGAGAGAGATAGGGGAGAGAGAGAGAGAGAAGAGGAGAGAGGGGGAGAGGAGAGAGAGAGAGTGAGAGAGGGAGAGGGATAGAGAGAGAGGGAGGGATAGATGGACAGAGAGAGAGTGAGATATGTATATACATAGGTTTAAACATTCGGGCCAAGAGGGGTGGGTGAGCAGTTCCACTGCTGGAGGCTGATGAAAATGTAAATCTCGTCACAAATGATGAACGATGCGGGGCTAAATTGTTAAACGTTAACCTGAGATCAACGGGTTTTTGTTCACAAGCATGGTTTAGGAACAGGGGCAAAGGTGGTTACATGGAGCTTACTTTTTGAATGGGGATCTTATTGAATCATATAAGATTATTAAGGGTTTGGACACGCTAGAGGCAGGAAACACGTTCCCGATGTTGGGGGAGTCCAGAACCAGGGGCCACAGTTTAAGAATAAGGAGTAAGCCAATTAGAACGGAGACGAGGAAATACGTTTTCACACAGAGAGTTGTGAGTCTGTGGAATTCTCTGCCTCAGAGGGCGATGCGGGCCCATTCTCTGGATACTTTCAAAAGAGAGCTAGATAGGGCTCTTAAAGATAGCGGAGTCAGGGGATGTGGGGAGAAGGCAGGAACGGGGTACTGATTGGGGATGATCAGCCATAATCACATTGAATGGCGGTGCCGGCTGAAAGGGCCGAACGGCCTCCTCCTGCACCTATTGTCTATTGTCTATTGCCCAGGCTCAGTAGGACACACAGAGAGGGGAAGATAAAAGATACTTGAGGGACACAAATTGCTGGAGTAACTCAATGGGTCAGGCAGCATCTCTGGAGAACATGGATAAGTGACGTTTCAGGTTGGACATGTTTTTCCGAGATGCTGCCTGACCTGCTGAGTTACTCCATCACTTTGAGTACCTTCTTTATAAACCAGCTTCATTATTCCTTGCTCCCACAGCATAAATCGTGTCTTGTCTTTCCCCTGACTGGTTGGCACACAACAAACGTTTTTCATTGTACCTTGCTACACGTGACAATAAACTAAACTAAACCAAACTAAACTAAACTAAATACTTATAGTAGCTGGCCTCTGATACTTATTTGCTTTATCTGCACCAAGAGTTATCTGATTCAAGTTCGGCTTGTACTCGCTAGAATTTAGAAGATTGAGGGGGGATCTTACAGACTTACAAAATTCTTAAGGGGTTGGACAGGCTAGATGCAGGAAGATTGTTCCCGATGTTGGGGAAATCCAGAACAAGGGGTCACAGTTTAAGGATAAGGGGGAAGTCTTTTAGGACCGAGATGAGAAAAACATTTTTCACACAGAGAGTGGCGAATCTGTGGAATTCTCTGCCACAGAAGGTAGTTGAGGCCAGTTCATTGGCTATATTTAAGAGGGAGTTAGATGTGGCCCTTGTGGCTAAGGGGATCAGGGGGTATGGAGAGAAGGCAGGTACAGGATACTGAGTTGGATGATCAGCCATGATCATATTGAATGGCGGTGCAGGCTCGAAGGGCCGAATGGCCCGCTCCTGCACCTATTGTCTATGTTTCTATGTTAAGTTCAGGGACGATTTCTTCCCAACTGTTATCTGGCAAATCCAGTCGGCGGAAACACCAGACATGATTACAATCGAGCCGTCCACAGTGTACAGAAGCAGGTTCACGGGAATGGCGTTTAGTGCAAGATAACTAACGTCCAGTGATGTTTGATTACAGATAGTCTGAGGGTCTCCAGCGAGGTAGATGGTAGGTCAGGACCGCTCTCTAGTTGGTGATGGGATGGTTCAGTTGCCTGATAACTACTGGGAAGAAATTACCCCTGGGGTAGGGATACTTTGAGTAGGCCGGGACTCCATTCCACGGAGCGCAGGAGGATGAGGGGAGATCTTACAGAGGTGTACAAAAATCACGGGAGAAACAGATCGGCTAGATGCACATACTCTCTTGCCCAGAGTAGGGGAATCAAGAACCAGAGGACATGGGTTTAAGGTGAAGGGAAAAAGATTGAATAGGAACCGGAGGGGTAACATTTTCACACAGAGGGTGGTGGGCGTATGGAACGAGTTGCCCGAGGAGGTAGATGAGGCAGGGACTATTTAAGAAAATGTTAGGCAGGTACATGGATAGGACAGGTTTAGAGGGGTAGGGGCCAAATGCAGGGTGGTGGGACTGGTGTAGATGGGGCATGTTGGTCGGTGTGGGCAAGTTGGGCCGAAGGGCCTGTTCCCGGGCTGGATGATTCCGTGCACGGTATTCCAAGCCCTTGGGATTTATGTGCTTGCAGACTGACAAACTTGTCCAGCTACAATGTCCTATATTTCCTCATTACTGCTGCACCCTCAACCCTTCCCTGTCCCTGGGAGGTTATAAGCTTCCCATAAAGTCAGACGAAAAGTATTTGTTTGATCCCTCGGTTATTTCCTCATTGCCTATTATATAAAATCCCTCCACATTTGGCCCAGCCCGTTCTTTTACCTTTTCACACAGCTCCAGAAACTCCTACAGTCGGGTCTCTTGAGTTTGTTCTCATATTCATCCCTTTCTGATAAATTTCCTCGCTGAATTTTAATGAGCTCCCAAACTCTTAGCTCGCTGATATTCTGCCACTTTCAAAGCTGTTTGCATGATTTAACATTATCTGAAATTTCTCCTATAAACCATATTTGGCAACCCGCGTTCAATCCTGACTATGGGTGCTTTTCTGTGCATTCTCCCCGGGACCACGTGGGTTTTCTCCGGGTGCTCTGGTTTCCAAAGTCGTGCAGGTTTGTTTGTAGGTTAATTGGCTTCTGTAAATTGTAAATTGTCCCTAGTGTGTAGGATGGTGTTAGTGTACGGGGTGATCGCTGGTCGGCTCGGACTCCGTGGGCCAAAGGGCCTGTTCCCACTCTGTATCTCTACACAAAACTAATCAAAACAGGGACATGGATAGCAAAGCTTTAGCGGGAATGTAATAAAAAGAACTGCAGATGCTGGTTTGGCCTGGTTCAGCATCTCTGGGGAAAATGGATAGGTGACATTTCGGGTCGGGACCCTTCTTCAGACTGAATGTAGAGGGAGGAACTGGAAGCAAGGAAAAGCATTAGACGGATGTAGGCCAAATGCGGGCATGTGCAGATGGGGCATGTTGCAAAATGAGCAATTTGGCTGAAGTTCTTGTTCCTGCGTTATATGATTCTATGACTGTGGTAAATAGTTACTTAAAGGTATGACTGTGCTCCAGACTAAGACTTTGAGCTAGGAAGGCAGGATTTCCTTTCAGAGATGACTGAGCTCAGATAAGGGTAAGTCTAGAGATACAACGCAAAGTCCTGGGACAGTTTGAATTGGAAACCATTTGTGTAAAGTCAATCAGGAAGGGATGGAGACTTGGTATGGGCCAAACGTGGGCAAGTGTGACCAGCGTATTTGGGCATATTGGTTGGCATGGCCAGGTTGGGCCGAAGGGCCGATTTCCATGCTGGGTGGCTCTATTTAATAGCATTGATGGGGGGGTTTGCTGCACAAATAAGCAAAACGAATCCTGTGAATTAGTAACAGGGAGGTGATTGGATCTGATCTCACAGCCATTACTGAGGCATGGATGGTTGAATAGCTGGGATTAAGTATCGCCGGGCCCTTGAATCTTGCAAAGTTACAGAGAAGAGAGAATAAGCTAAAAAGTCAGCCTCACATGGGAGAGCTGGCTATGTGCGTGGAGCTACAGAAATGAATGGAGGGAGCAGCGGTGCAGCAGGTAGTGCTGCTGTCTCACCCCGCCAGAGACCCCGGTTCGACTCTGACCTCGGGTGCTCGGGTACGGAGTTTGAACCTTCTCCCTGTGCCCGTGTGGGTCTACTATGGGTGCTCCCCCCCCCCCCCCCCCCCACATCCCAAAGACGTGCAGGTTTGTTGGTTAATTGTGCTCTGTAAATTGCCCCCTAATGTGTAGAGGGTGTGGATGAGAAAGAACTAGTGTGCTCGGGTGATCAATGGTTGCCGTAGACACGGTGGGCCCATGGGCCTGTTTCCAGGCTGCATCCCTGAACCAAACTAAATTAAAATCCGGAGGAGACAAAATAAGGGAGCACATTCAAATCAAATGGGTGTTCAGCACATATATACAGGTGTCTACATTTGTAGTTAATTAAGTTATTAAATCGGATGGAAGCTGCATACCAAATCTGTTGTACCTCTGTGCAATGAAAATAAAAGATATTATAATAATAATTATTATATATTGATAGTAAAGTGCAGAAAATACAAAATATGGGAAACCACTGGGCGGCACGGAGGCACGGCAGCGGTAGAGTTTCTGCCTCACTGCACCAGAGACCCAGGTTCAATCCTGACCACGGGTGCTGTCTGCACAGAGTTTGTATGTTCCCCCCGTGACCTCGTGGGTTTTCTCCGGGTGCTCCGGTTTCCTCCCACATTCCAAGGACGTCCGACTCTGTAGGCTAATTGGCTTTGGTGAAAAAATATTGCAAATTGTCCCTAGTGTGTGTAGGATAGTGATGAGGTATGAGGGTCGCTGAACAGGGCAGACTCGGTGGGCCGAAGGGCCTGATCCTGCGCTGTATCTCTATACTAAACTAAACTAAATCTGAAGAACTAATAAATCTGATTGTCACCTTGTCGTGGTGGAGAAGCTTGTGTGGTCCTGAGATCCAGAGAGCGATGCCGTCTGGAGCCATGCTCCTGGTAGGGCCACCCGTGGCGGTACGATCGAGGGGGAGGTCTCTGACAAAGAGCCAATCCAACCAAGACCTCAACGGTGGAACAGGCGGAGGACGATGGCTGACCTTAGTGGAGCGTCACAACGGCTGGGAAGGCGGATGAAGGCTGCAGCAGAAAAGGGTCTCCGGTCGTCTTGGACTCCATGCCACTGGATCCTGACCCAGATCCGTCAAGGACCGTGTGGTGGCTGTCTGTGCACCAGTCTCCCCACGTTAAACAGAGTCACGCACAGGCGTCCTCCAACCCTGGAGACACCCATGGTCAGCCATGACCGAAGGGGGCCTAAGTAGACTAGTACTAAGAGGTGACCAGATGCAGTATGGACTGAGATTTTAATCTTCCAGAGTAGTTTGCAGTGGAACGTTACAGAGGAATAGACGGAAATATGTATCAGTGGGTTATTTTACCTGGTATCTGAAAGTAAAACACTTGTGTTTATCATTAAGGATGTGGTAACAGGAATCTTGGAAAATCTAAGAACAGAATCTAAGGCAGATTTACCTCTTAAGAGTTTCAGGGAGTTTAGTAAGAGGGTGAATTAGAAATACAACCACTGTCTAACTATTTAGATTTAGAATTGAATCTAAATCTATGTAGATTTTAAACCAATTTTAAAATAGATAAAATAATTTTAAATGTTAAAATTATTTATATTGATTTCAATATTTAAATATTACACTCATTAAAATCTATTTAAAATAGACAAAAGATATATATATTTGAATTATTAATCATTTTAATATACATATATTAAACGTCACCCATCCCTTCTCTCCAGAGATGCTGCCTGTCCCGCTGAGTTACTCCAGCATTTTGTGGCTATCTTCGGTTTAAACCAGCATCTGCAGTTCCTCCCTACACATTTGGAGTATTGGTTGCAGTTCTGGTTGGGAGGGGTGGAATGAGAGTGTGGCCAGGGTGGTGTGGGTCTCTGATGATGCCGGCTGCCTTCATGAGGCAGCGACTCCTGTAGATCCCTTTGATGGTGGGGAGGTCAGTACCAGTGATGGGCCGGGCAGTGTCCGCCACTTTGTACGATCTTCATTTCTGGCCATTCAAGTTCAAGGTGCATGGGCAAGTTGGCAGGTTGGTAGGTTAATTGGCTTGGTATAAAGGTAAATTGTCCCTAATGTGTTTAGGATAGTGTTAATGCCTGGGGATTGCTGGTTGGTGCGGACTTGTTGGGCTGAAGGGCCTGTTTCCACCCTGTATCTCTAAACCAAACTAAACTAAATAAATGCTAATGTTGCATTTGCCTTACTTACTACTGATTCAACTTGCTAATTGGCTTTTTTTCTAGCGTGGGATAAAATGAAAGGTGGGGGTGGGGTAGCAGAAAGCTGGCTGAGTATCATCTCTGCTCTCTGGACACGAGGGTTCAGGGAGAAGGTGGGGGGAGGGGGTGGAAAGTGGGGGGGGGGGGGACAACCAGCTGAGCCAGGAGATGTTCCCAACCCTCTGCCCCTCAAGCTGTTTCCACAGCCAGTTCCAAGCCTGGGGGTTTGGTGCGGTGGGGATGCAGCCAGACGTGGATGGAGCCAAGAGGCCGGCCTGAATGCCGTCTGTGTCTGATTCACACCAACATTCCACGTGGAAGAAAGCTGCAGTGTTTGCCGTCTGCTCCCCAGCCCGACCCAGACGGCATTGAGAGAGCCCAGAGGGAAAAAAATAGCCATGTGTAGCCACCAGAACCTGCCTGGCCCTCAGCGTGGAAATCCTCGGCTGAATTTCCAGCGTGGAAATGTCAAGGACCAGGGGACATGGCTTTAGGGTTGAGGGGGGTCAACGTTTAATGGAGATGTGCGGGCAAGTTTAGTTTAGTCTGAAGAAGGGTCTCGACCCGAAACGTCACCCATTCCTTCTCTCCAGCAATGCTGCCCGTCCCGCTGAGTTACTCCAGCATCTTGTGTCGGCCAGCATCTTAGGAGTAAACCAGCATCTGAAGTTCCTTCTTACACATCTAGTTTAGTTTAGAGATACAGCGCGGAAACAGGCCCTTCTGCCCAGCGAGTCCGCGCCGACCAGCGATCCCCGGACACCAGCGCTAGCCTACACACCCCAGGGACAATTTACAATTCCACCTCCAGTTTAAATTCCAATTTGGAATATTTTGGAGGCCCAAGAATCCAAGAACAAGGAGAAGAACCGAAGCCATGTGGGAGGAAACCGGAGCACCCGGAGAAAACCCACTCGGCCACAGGGATGCACGTACAAACTCCACATAGATGGCACCCCGCGGTCAGGATTGAACCCGGGTCTCCGGCGCTGTGCTACACCGCTGCGCCATGTACGTTAGACTTCTCAGCGCAGTTTCCAGGATTGGGGAATAACAACAAATGGATCATTAACACAAAAAGCTGGAGTGACTCAGCGGGACAGGCAGCATCTCCGGAGGGAAGGAATGGGTGACGTTTCGGGTCGAGACCCTTCCTCAACAAATGGATCGCGTTCAGCCCTGTGGAGCTCGGAGATCATTCAGCGCCTCCAGTTCCAGCCTCGTCATTCTCTCCCCGCACTGTATCCTGTGGCTGCCCTTAGACTGCCCTCCTAAAGTCTGTCCTTTCTCCTCCCTGAATGCTCTTTAGAACTTAACCCTCCCATCAAGCTTACTGATCCCTCTCCATCACACCCCCTCATGGCAGCCTCGCCTACAGTCTGTCTGTCATTTTCAATTTTTTTGTTATTTTAATGTGTTTTACATTTGTGTTAATGTTCTCTGGTTTGTGTGGGGGGTGGGGGGGGGGTGCGGGAGGGGGATCGATGGAAACTTTATTTCAATCTCTAACATATTGGAGCTGGAGGCCTCGCTCAGGACTGACTTTGAGCTCTATTGCAGGCCTGTGGACTTACCATCAGAGCTGATCCCTTGCCTTTGTTGGATTGTTGCGGACGTTAACATCAAGGAGCTCGCAGTCTCGGGTAAGAGACCGACGTCGGGAAGCCCCAAAACCGCACGACGTTCGACTAGCCCCGACCCGGGGTAGATCGCCCGGCGCGTGGGAGCTGAGATTCCCCCCGGATGCAGGAGCTTGAGCGCCCCGACGAGGAGGCCCGCCGCCGGCTACGGGAGTAAGATCGTCCCGTCAACGGAAGGTTAGAGGCCTCCAACCGCTGGAGGACAAAGGAGGGAAGAGATTGAACTTTTTTTTCGCCTTCCATCACAGTGAGGAATGTGGAGGAGTCACTGTGGTGGATGTTTGTGTCAAAATGTGTTTTGTGTGTGCTGTTGATTTTTATTAGTATGACTGTATGGCAAATCAAATTCCTCAGATGTTGCAAAACATACTTGGCTAATAAAGTATTATTGTGATTGTGATTGCGATAGATACATCTTGAATTCTTACGCCTTTAACTGAGTGAGTCGGTGTAGATGAGGGGGGGAATTTCAGTGCGCACTGAGATAAAGGGTGTCATGGTGGCGCAGCGGTAGAGTTACTACCTCATTGCGCCAGAGACCCGGGTTCGTTCCCGACCACGGGCGTTGCCCCGTACGGCGTTTGCACGTTCTCCCCGTGACCTGCGTGGGTTTTCTCCGAGATTTTCAGTTTCCTCCCACACTCCAAAGACAGTTTGTAGGTAAATTGGCTTGGTATAAATGTAAATTGTCCCTAGTCTGTGTAGGATAGTGTTAGTGTGCGGGGATCGCTGGTCGGCATGAACTCGGTGGGCCGAAGGGCCTGTTTCCACGCTGTATCTCTAAACTAAACCAAACCAACTGCTCCACATTTGCTTAAGAAGGAATTGCAGATGCTGGAAAATCAAAGGTAGACAAAAATGCTGGAGAAACTCAGCGGGTGCGGCAGCATCTATGGAGCGAAGGAAATAGGCGACGTTTCGGGACGAAACGTCGCCTGTTTCCTTCGCTCCATAGATGCTGCTGCACCTGCTGAGTTTCTCCAGCATTTTTGTCTGCCCACATCTGTGGTGGCTTTACCAGGCCAGTCCCATCAATAAGGGTGTCACAGTGGGCCAGCTGGTAGAGTTGCAGCCTTACAGCGGGTTCATTCCTGACTCCGGGTACTGTCTGTACGGAGTTTGCACGTTCTCCCTGTGACCATGTGGGTTTACTCCGGGTGCTCCGGTTTCCTCCCACATCTTAAAAAACATGCGGGTTTGTAGGTTAAATGGCCCTCTGTACAATTGCCCCAAGTTTGTTGGGAGTGGATGGGGAAGTGAGATAACATGGAACTAGTATGAATGGGAGCATGATGGCGTGGTCTCCACCTTGGAGCTCCCCTGTGGTCTCCACCTTGGAGCTCCCCTGTGGTCTCCACCTTGGAGCTCCCACATGGTCTCCACCTTGGAGCTCCCACATGGTCTCCACCTTGGAGCTCCCACATGGTCTCCACCTTGGAACTCCCACATGGTCTCCACCTTGGTGCGCCCCACATTGTCCCCACCTTGGAGCTCCCCATAGAATCTCCACCTTGCAGCTCCCCCATGGTCCCCACCGTGGAGCTCCCACATGGTCTCCACCTTGGAGCTCCCACATGATCTCCACCTTGGAGCTCCCCACGTGGTCCCCACCTTGGAGCTCCCCATAGAATCTCCACCTTGCAGCTCCCCCATGGTCCCCACCGTGGAGCTCCCACATGGTCTCCACCTTGGAGCTCCCACCTTGGAGCTCCCACATGGTCTCCACCTTGGAGCTACTCTGTGGTCTCCACCTTGGAGCTCCCCACAGAATCTCCACCTTGCAGCTCCCACATGGTCTCCACCTTGGAGCTACTCTGTGGTCTCCACCTTGGAGCTCCCCTGTGGTCTCCACCTCTTGGAGTTCCCACCGGAGTCTTTGGGTCGACTAACAAATGCAGTCGTGGGCATTGGCACTTGTGTTGCCGACCCACGCCACACAACACCCCTGACTCTGACTGTGACGGTGAACCAAGTGTGTGTGTGTGGGGTGGGGGGCAGCGCCTGTGAACGGCCGGGCGTTGCAGGCAGCTCCGCGCTGGAGAGAGATTCCCTCCCGAGAGCAGAATAATCCTCCCTCTGCAGCAAACTCGCACCCTTCCCTCCCTCCGCCTGCCCGCCGCTCCTTGCCAAGCTGACCCTGGCGAGACGGGCTGATCGCTCGCTGGGTCCGGGGAAGTGCGGTGGGCAGGGAAGGAAAGGAAGTGGGGAATGAACTCCTCTAATTAAATGGGTCAAAGTGAAATGTCACTGCTGTGTGTGTGTGTGTGTGTGTGTGTGTGGGGGTGTGTGTGTGTGTGTGTGTGTGTGTGTGTGTGTGTGTGTGTGTGTGTGTGGGGGGGCAGACCCGGGGCTGCGAATGGTCGAAGGTGTAACATGACTCCTCGCCTACAATAACTCCTTTCACTCGTTCATCGCTCCTGCTTATTTAACCAGAGAGGTTTGTTATCCCCCCTGTCTGACCACCTTCGCGTTGCAAGTTTAAAAATAACCCCCGCACGGTTTGAACCGAGGGAACTGTGACCTGCGCCTCTGCTATTTGACCCAGCACACTATCGATCCGGAGAAACTCAGCGGGTGCAGCAGCATCTTATGGAGCGAAGGAAATAGGCAACGTTTCGGGACGAAAGCTTCGGTAACATTTGCAACTTGTTCCTAGTGTGCAGGATAGTATGAGAATCCTGGTCAACGTGGACTTGGAGGTCCGAAGGCCCTGTTCCCGCACTGTATCTCTAAACTAAACTAAACTGAACTAAAGATAGACACAAAAAGCTGGAGTAACTCAGTGGGACAGGCAGCATCTCTGGAGAGAAGGAATGGGTGACGTTTCGGGTCGAGACCCTTCTTCAGACAAACTAACTGTCCCCCCGGGGGCCACCGATGCTGCTGCCGCAGACCCGTGTCTTGACTCCAGCCCCCCACGGGCCTCCACCAGCGACTCCCCCAACGCTTGCCTCACCACCGCCCACCGCTGGGCTGGAGCCATCGCCTCACCTGAGTTCCAGGCTCAGCACCGGGCCCACAACCTCCACGATGCAGACTCCAACACCACGTGGCCTGTCTCTGCTGAGTCCTACTGCTTCCCCCTCCCCTCCCCCAGGGATGGGTCTTCCCCTTTCCCCTCTTTTAACCGGGTTACCCCAACCCCAACCACACCCCACCCCTACAAAAGCCCCCCTCCTCTCTGAACTCCCACCCCCCCCCACCAGATCTCGCCCCGGCCTCTGTCCACTCCTCGGCCTTCATCTGTCCCCAACCCCCCACACCCTTGCCGTGTCTCCGCCATCCCCCCTGACCTCCCCCTTTCTGATACGGACCGATCTGTCCTTAGAATAAAGGGGAGGTCATTTAAGACTGAGGTGAGAAAAAACCTTTTCACCCAGAGAGTTGTGAATTTGTGGAATTCCCTGCCACAGAGGGCAGTGGAGGCCAAATCACTGGATGGATTTAAGAGAGAGTTAGATAGAGCTCTAGGGGCTAGTGGAATCAAGGGGTATGGGGAGAAGGCAGGCACGGGTTATTGATAGGGGACGATCAGCCATGATCACAATGAATGGCGGTGCTGGCTCGAAGGGCCGAATGGCCTCCTCCTGCACCTATTTTCTGTTTCTATGTTCCTCTGACCCTAACCCCCACCTTTGTCGTGTCTTCACCATCCCCCCTGACCTCCCTCTTTCTGATATGGACCGGTCTGTCCTCAACAGAGGCCTCCCTCACCTTCGTTCCCCTCCGTCCCCACCTCAACGAGTTCCGGGTCCACCACCACGTTGAGCTTTTCACCCATCGCCTCCGCGCCTTTTTCTATCGGAGGGAATCCTCACCACCCAGTGATGACCCCTTCTCCCGTCTCCACCGGCCCCCCTCCTCTTGGACTCCCCAGAACGGCCTTCTACCCTCTCTGGATCTCTTTATTTCTAACTGCCAGCGTGACATCAACAACTGGGTTTTCTCCGAGGGCTCCGGTTTCCTCCCACATCCCAAACCTGCACCGCTTTCGAATGTGGGAGGAAACCGGAGCGCCCGGAGAAAACCCACGCAAGTCACGGGGAGAACGTACATTCTTCATACAGACAAGCACCTGCGGTCAGGATCGAACCCTAATCTCTGGCGCTGTAAGGCAGCAGCTCTACCACTGCATCGCCATGCTATAGACAATAAACAATAGGTGCAGGAGGAGGCCATTCGGCCCTTCGAGCCAGCACCGCCATTCAATGTGTTCATGGCTGATCATCCCCACTCAGTACCCCGTTCCTGCCTTCTCCCCATATCCCCTGACTCCGCCATCTTTAAGAGCCCTATCTAGCTCTCTCTTGAAAGCATCCAGAGAACCGGCCTCCACCGCCCTCTGAGGCAGAGAATTCCACAGACTCACAACTCTCTGTGAGAAAAAAGTGTTTCCTCGTCTCCGTTCTAAATGGCTTACCCCTTATTCTTAAACTGTGGCCCCTGGTTCTGGACTTCCCCCAACATCGGGAACATGTTTCCTGCCTCTAGAGTGCTGCACGTCTTCGGGATGTGGGAGGAAAACCGGAGCGAAACCGAGGCGAAACCCACGCGGCCACAGGGAGAACGTGCAAACTCCACACTGACAGCACCCGAGGTCAGGATCGAACTTGGGTTGCCGCTGCTATGAGTCAGCGGCTCTGCCCGCTGCACCACTGCAGCAGATGAGCTTTCTGCAACAATTTCAGCCACTTTTACAGTCTTTTACCTGGAGTTTTTGCAAGAACCAAATTCGTGGTGAGATTTGAAGTCATATCTTCACCTTATTTGCATTGTATCGATCTACAGCTCCATCCCCTGCGCAACTGGAGAAGGGACTTCCTTTGAAATATTTATTTTAAATACAGGGTGGGAAAGGAGTTCGATATTACGGCGTTAAGCATGGAGCCTGGGGTTAGGTGTGCCCGGGTGCCATTCACAAATAGAGGGCATGGGGCACTATGAGGCCAGGTGCGTTTGCACCTTGCCCGTCACCAGCCATGAGTCACACAACCAAGACGCTCGCTGAACAATGGGCCACTTCAGAAGCGTCCCACCCAACCCATGACATCACACTCAGTATGGTATCGGGCAGGACCGAACGATAATGCAATAAATAACTCACCACACCTTTTCCGCAGTATATCTCTGCTTCACTAAATCCTTATCAGACCACACTGGGTTTTTACCTGAGGTACATGCTTTATTTTCTTTATTAGAAGCAATGTACATTACACTGATATAAGCCAAAAATAACATAATACATTTCCTGTACCAATTCTTATTTTATACTTTAAGAAGATGAAGAGGAAGATTAGAGAGAATTAGATAGGATAGTAATGCCCCTGTCCCACTTATGTCCCTGTCCCACTTAGGAAACCTGAACGGAGACCTCCGGAGACTTTGCGCTCCACCAAAGGTTTCCGTGCAGTTCACGGAGGTTTTTGTCCTCCGGCAACCACCTTCAACTAGCATCGCAACCGGCTTCGACTGAAAAAAATTACCGATTTTTAAAACGGAAACCACTTTCGACCATTAGGGAGACTGACAAAAACCTCCGGGAACCGCACGGAAACCTTGGGTGGGGCGCAAAGTCTCCAGAGGTTTCCGTTCAGGTTTCCTAAGTGGGACAGGGGCATTATTAGTGCGTGAGAGAGTGATCAAGAAGAAGCGTAGAACCCAAAAGAGAGACTATAAAAGAAAAACAAAGGAAAAGAAATAAAAATAAAAAATAGAAGACAGAAAATATGATAAAGCAAAGTAAGCTAAGAAAAAAGGGATGTACCTACTTCGTATCTTTACACACCCCTCACCAGTCCTGATATCATTTATTTGCAGAGTTGTGTTGCACCCTATGCTTGTAAAAAATCGATAAATGGAGACCAAGGGCTTGCCTCTTCTGAGCTCACATCAGTTCTTGTCCCCAAAAGGCGAGCAGTTGGGCCTTCGTCCCACTTGGAAATAATATTGGTTTATTTATGTCAAGTCAATGCCGCAAAAAACTTTCTTCACGTGCTCTGTTCACTGGAGCGCAGGAGAATGAGGGGTGATCTTGTAGAGGTGTACAAAATTATGAGAGGAATACTGCCCTACTTTAGCAAAAGGAAGCAACTGACAGAAAGGCGTCTTCTTGTAAATGAGGAAAACGTGTTTTTCTTTCAGCTCTCTGGAATTTCGTACTTCTCTGGTATAAATATTTTCAAATTGTACTCAGAGAAGACTTATTTTGTTCACCGAGGGGACGCAAAATGCTGGAGAAACTCAGCGGGTGCAGCAGCATCTATGGAGCGAAGGAGATAGGCAACGTTTTGGGCCGAAACCCTTCTTCAGACTCTTGGCAACGTTTCGGGCTGAAACCCTATTTTGTTCACCATTGTGTAGAGTATATCTCAAATGCCCTAATACAAGCAATAACTCAATTTTGACAAAATTGTCAGTTGCTTCCTCTTGTCAAATTAGGGCAGAATAGACTTCAGAGGCTCTTGCCCAGGGGAATTGAGAACCAGAGGATATAGGTTTAAGGTGAAGGGGGAAAGATATGGATACCAAACCAAGTGGGTCCCTCAACGTGCGGTTGCGGGGTGGGGGGAGGGGGGAGTATGAAGGGTAACTTTTTCATGCAAAGGGTGGCGGGTGTATGGAACGAGCTGCCGGAGGAGGTAGTTGAGGCTGGTACTCTTGCCATGTTAGACAGGTACATGGATAGGACAGGTTTAGTGGGATATGGGCCAAACATAGGGAAGTGGGGCTAGTGTGGGTAGATTGGGCCGAAGGGCCTGTTTCCACACTGTATCACTCAATGACTATGATTCTCTGTGTTGTCCAGTCAAATCCTACTATGCATGAGGACATTCAAAAGGTACACAAGTACTACGAGTACGGAATCTGTACATTCTTCCCGTGACCACATGGATAAAAAAGAATGGAATAATTTACTAATAATACAACATTGGAGATAGGTTCGAAAATTATTAAGTATAACTTTTCATCTAATCCTGAGTTCGAGCTTCAGTCAGTTTTCCATTCCGAACCATTCTACCCCTTCAAAGAGTCAATAAATGGAGACCATATTCTGACAAAGAGTTCTTGTTTGTCCATTAAGACAAGTCTAGTTCTTTCCAAATGTAAGGTCTCCGACATTTCCATAATCCACATTTTAAATGTGGGGGTCCCATTGCATCTCTAAACGAAACTAATCCAGAGATGCTGCCTGACCCGCTGAGTTGCCCCAATGCTTTGCGTCCATCTTCAGCGTGAACCAGCATCTGCAGTTCCTCCCTCACACATCGAGAATCGGATTGTCCACGCATAAGACAATGAAACTCTTGGCTCCTGGGGACTGGATGGCATCTCGTGGGCGGAGGGGGGGGGGGGGGGGGGGCGGAGGAGTTGTGCTGACTGCTCCCTCCATCTCCTGTTTGCAACCTCGCCTCTTTGAATGGACGCACTGTGCAGCCTGTGGCTGTGCTCGCAACCTGCCAACTCCTTCCAGCTTTATTTTTGCCCGGTGAATGCGCCTCATTGTAAGCTCCTTCTTGGGAGGACTGGAGGTCCACGGAGGTTTCAGTAACCAATCTGCCTTTTGCCAAGACCCACCCTTGCTCTCAACGCCCCGTTGAAGATCTTTGGTTCCTCCACACCATTTTTTCCTGTGGCTATCAAACTGTACGACTTCCGTCGTGGGATAGACTGACTCCCCCCCCCACCCCTCAATCTTCGCACCTCCGCTCAGTCCGTCTTAACCTACCTGGACTCCTGGTATCTCAGCACTTCAGCTCCCCCTCCATTTCCCAATCTGACCTTTCTGTCCTGGGCCTCCTCCATTGTCAGAGTGAGGCCCAGCGCAAATTGGAGGAACAGCACCTCATATTCCGCTTGGGTAGTTTACACCCCAGCGGTATGAACATTGACTTCTCTAACTTCAGATAGACCTTGCTTTCTCTCTCCATCCCCTTCCCCTTCCCCTTCCCAGTTCTCCCACAAGTCTTACTGTCTCCGACTACATTCTATCTTTGTCCCGCCCCCTCCCCAGTCTTCAGTCTGAAGAAAGGTCTCGACCCGAAACGTCACCCATGCCTCTCTCCAGAGATGCTGCCTGTCCCGCTGAGCTACTCCAGCATTGTTGGTCTATCCTCGATCCAATTGATCTGCCAACGGTCATAAAACACAAGATACATGAAACATGAAATTAAAGTGATGAGTGGAAAGGATTGGGGATGTGCAAAGATTTGGGGGGGGGGGTGGTGGAAGGGGGAAAGGGAGTCATCTACCCCAGGACAGAAGGGGGGAGGAGCCGTTCAGTTTGATAGCCACAGGGAAGAAGGATCTCCTATGGCGTTCTCTTAATGGCAGGACCGTTTACAGAATTGATGTACAGAGGGGTCTTGGGGTCCAAGTCCATAACTCTCTGAAAGTAGCAACACTAGTAGATAGAGTGGTAAAGGAGGCAGGCTTGCCTTCATTGGTCTGGCCGTTGAGTACAAGTCAGGAAGTCACAATGTTGCTTGATAGGACTTTGGGTTTGGCTGTTTGGAGTATTGCATGCTGTTCTCATCACCCCAATACAGGAAGGATGAGGAGGCTTTGGAAAGGGTGTAGACTAGAGGAGGTTTACCAGAATAACACCTGAATTAGGCGAGGTGTGTAGAGAGATTGGACAGACTTGCGATTAGGAGCTAAGGAGGTTGAGGAGAGACCTGATAGTAGATAATATTATGAGAAGCATAGATAGGATTGTTCAGTCTGAAGAAGGGTCTCGACCTGAAACGTCACCTCTTCCTTCGCTCCATAGATGCTGCCTCACCTGCCGAGTTTCTCCAGCATTTTCTACCTTCGATTTTTCCTGCATCTGCAGTTCTTTCTTCTTCTCCTGTCGTGTGGCGTGCATGGCCTAAAGTTGTTGGGCAACTTGTTCTATTTGATCCTCCGTTTGTGCACGTCGAGTCGATTGCATTAGTCGACACAGGGCGGACCCCGTGAAGGTTGCAATCTCCCGCCCCAGTTCTTTCTTAAATAGATAGGATAGATAGTCAGAACCTTTTTTTTTTCCAGGATGGAAATATCAAATACTAGAGGGCACAGCTTAAAGTCAAGAGGGGCAACGTTTAAAGGAGGCATGCAGGGTTTTAATACAGATGGTGACAAGTGCCAGAGCCGGCGGTGGAGGCAGACACACGAGAGTGCGATTCACGGGGCCTTTAGATGGGCACTTGGATAAACAGGGAATGATAGGCTGTGGATTATATGCAGGCAGATAGGGCCTCAACCCAAAACGCCACCTATTCCTTTTCTCCAGAGATGTTGCCAGACCCACTTTTTGTGTCTGTCTTCAGGCAGATAAGAGTTAGCCCTGGCAACATGTTTAGCAGAGACATTGTGGGCTGAAGTGGCTGTTCCTGTGCTAATACCGTCATAAGGTCATAAGTGATAGGAGCAGAATTAGGCCATCAAGTCTACTCCACCATTCAATCATGGCTGGTCTATCTCTCTCTCCTATCCCCAATTCGCCTGCCTTCCGCCCGTAACTCCTGACACCCGTACTAATCAAGAATCTATCTATCTCTGCCTTAAAAATATCCTATGACTTGGCCTCCATAGCCTTCTGTGACAAAGAATTCCACAGGTTCACCACCCTCTGACTAAAGAAATGTCTCCTCATCTCCTTCCTAATAGAAAGACCTACAATTCTGAGGCTGTGCCCTCTGGTCCTAGACTCTCCCACCAGTGGAAACATCCTCTCCACATCCACTCTATCCAGGCCTCATCCTAATGCCCCTGTCCCACTTAGGAAACCAGAACGGAAACCTCTGGAGACTTTGCGCCCCACCCGGAGGTTTTTGACAGTCTCCCAAATGGTCGTTTTTAAAATCGGTAATTTTTTAGTCGAAGCCGGTCGCGATGCTAGTTGAAGGTGGTTGCCGGAGGACAAGAACCTCCGGGAACTGCACGGAAACCTCGGGTGGGGCGCAAAGTCTCCAGAGATTTCCGTTCAGGTTTCCTAAGTGGGACAGGGGCATACATTCAGCATTGTGGTCCTGTTATTAGTTGTGTGTATCGTGCCCGGGGCCTGTGTATATCATGGATTTTTACATGTTGTGGAGCTGTGTGGGAGATCCATGTTAAACCAGTGGGAGGTGGGGGGTGGGATCAGCTGTTCAAAGGGTTAACACGTGGCCCTGGGAGCGAGTGAGCAAGAGCAACACTGTGCTGTCTTCCGCACTCCCTCTTCCTCAAAACATCCGGCGAATGAATTAGCCGGTTTGTGCAGTGCGGCCTCCCTGGTAAAGTAAACAGTGGAAGGTTCCTCTCCCACTTGCTCTGGTCCCGGGCTCCTGCTGCAGACTGCGACGGGAACACTCTCGCCTTTGTGAGGGGCCACAGCCCGGGCCATAACCAGCCTTCCTCTCCGCATAAAGATCCCTCTGTCTCCCTCCCCACAAAACAGCCAGCAAGCAGATTTCCTGTGGGAGGGGAGCGGAGAGGAGAGGTGGGGAAGAGAGGGGAGAGGAGGGGAAGGGAGGGGAGACGAGGGGAGGGGGGAGGAGAGGGGGAGGAGAGCAGAGGGGAGAGGAGGAAGAAGAGAGAGAGGAGGGGAGAGAGGAGAGAAGAGGGGAGAGAGGGGAGAGGTGGGGAAAGGAGAGGAAGGGAAAGAGGAGGGGGAGAGGTGGGGAAGGGAGGGGAAGATAGGGGAGAGGAGGGGAAGGGAGGGGAGACGAGGGGAAGGGAGGGGAGACGAGGGGAGGGGAGGACAAGGGAAGGGAGGGAAGAGGTGAGAAGAGGGGTGGGGAGATGAGGGGAGGGAAGGGGAGGGGAAGGGAGAGCAGGGGAGGGGAGAGTAGGAGGAGAGGAGATGGTGAGGAAGGTCCACTGTGAATTCAGGGGTTGGATATTAACTGGAGCTTAAACCTGGAACTGGCATCCCAAAGGCGCAGTGGAAGTGTCTGGTGTTTGAAGGGAAGGTTGGAGGGGAGGGGGATAGAGGGGACGAAGGGAGTGAAGAATGAAGGGATTGGAGCACAAGAAATGATGCCCAAATTCACACCAGGATCTAGATTTTTAAGGCTGGGCTTGTCACTTTCCACCTTCAAAATACCCACTGACTTGGTCTCCACAGCCGTCTGCGGCGAAGAATTCCACAGATCCACCACCCTCTGAATAAAGAAATTCCTCCTCATCTCCTTTCGAAAGGCGTGTCCTTTTATTCTGAGGCTGTGCCTTCTGGTCCTGCACACTCCCAATAGTGGACACATCCTCGCCGCATCCACCCTATCCAGGCCTTTCACTGTTCAGTAGCATCCATTGAGGTTCCCCTCTCATCCTTCTAAACTCCAGCCTACATCGGGTGGCACCATCGAGTGTGGCAGCCTCGCCAGCAGCTGTCCGTCTTTTCACCCTTTTTGCTATTTTGAGTGTGTCTAAAAGTATGTTTTTAAAGATTTCTTAGTCGTGTTTATGTGGGGGGGGGGGGCAGGGGGGAATAAGGGGAATTGTTTTCCAGTCACTTACCTGGACGGAGGTGTGTCTTTTCTCCGAGTCGCACTTTCGCCCCTCCCCCCCCCCCCCCCTGCGGCCTACCAACTGGATTGGCGCGGCCTTTCCTGCATTAGCGCAGAATTCCATTTTCTGCACAGCGCAGAATTCCATCGCGGGGCAGGACGATACCTTGCCGGGGATCGCCGTGTTGGATCTCCGGAGTGTTGGGTCTGCTGATTAAACCTCGTGGCGCTGTCGTTTGCGGAGCTTCTGGCCGCGGGCGGCGCTGACTCAAACATCGCGGAGTCCTGGGATCCTTTGCCGGGGGCCGCCAGTGTTGAATCTCGGCCTGTGGACTTTGGGAAGAAGTGTCCGATTCGGAAACTCCAAACCGCTGAGCGCGTTCTTCCGTTTCCGACGCCCGAGCTCTGATCATCCCGGCGAGAGGGCCTGAACATCGGGCTGCCGTAGCGACAACTGCGGAGGGTTCAAAGGCCCCGACCACGGGTGAACATAGAGGAGGAGGACTGAACTTTGGTGCCTTCCCTCACCGTGGGAAACGCTGATCCCGCTGTGTGAGGATGTTCACGTTAAATTCTATCGTGTATTGTGTTATTTTTATTCGTATGGCTGTATGGTAACTCAAATCTCACTGCACCAATTGGTGCATGTGACAATAAATGTAACTTGAACTTGGGTGCAGGCCCAGTGCCGTCAAACTGTTCTACAGAACGTCGCATGATACCAGAGGTGCTGGCTTGTTATGGTGTAAACGATTCCTACTGCCCCCTGCAACAGAGTGGAGTTAATAGTCCTTGAGTCCTTAAAAGTATTGATGTTATCCAGAGGTTATCTAGATTGGGTAAGTTCACACCCGCCCTATGGTTTTGAGAATAGAATAGTACTTTATTCGCCAAGCATGTTTTGCAACATACGAGGAATTTCATTTGCCGGGTCAGTCGTACAAATAAAAAGCAACAGAACACACAAAATACATTTTAACATAAACATCCACCACAGTGACTCCTCCACATTCCCCACTGTGATGGAAGGCGAAATAAAGTTCAAGTCCTCCCCGATGTTAAGTCCACGCCCCGCGGTGGGGCTCACGACAGTTCGAGGAGGCCTCCAGCTCCATCGATGGAAGGACACAGAGCGCCCAGATAATGTGATCCGAAAATTACTCTCCGGCAAGGTAAGAACCTGAAATGAAGTTTCCCCCAATCCCCTCCCCGTCTTCCCACATAAGACAAACCGGAGAACATTAAAACAAACTTAGATTATCCTTTATTGTCATTCAGACCTTTTGGTCTGAACGAAATTTCGTTACCTTGCAGTCATAACATATAATAAAAAAACAAAACACACAATAAACACATTTAACATCCACCACTGTGAGTTCACCAGGCTCCTCCTCACTGTGGTGGAAGGCAAAGGTCTTAGAGTCTCTGTCTTCTTCTCTCCTTGTTCTCCCTCTGCGCTGAGGCGATCCAGGCCTCCGATGTTGCCGACAACCAGGCCCGTGGCCGAGCTCCGAAGCCGGCCGGCGCCACTGCCGTCGCCGGAATGCCGGAACATCGCCACAGGGCCTGCCGCTGGAACGCTGGAGTACCGCAGCCCCGAGAGCCAGGTCGCCGCTGGAGCGCCGCAGCCCCAAAGCCAGGTCGCCGCTGGAGCACTGCAGCTCCGAAGCCAGAACGTCGCTGGAATGTCGCTGGAGCACCGCAGCCCCGAAAGCCTGGTTGCCGCTGGAGCACCGCAGCTCCGAAGCCAGGTCGCCGCTGGAACGTCGCTGGAGCACCGCAGCCCCGAAGCCAGGCCGCCGCCGCCGGAACGTCGCTGGAGCACCGCAGCTCCGAAGCCAGGTCGCCGCTGGAGCACCGCTGGAGCACCGCAGCCCCGAAAGCCAGGTCGCTGGCTGGCTTCGGAGTTTGTTAAACTTTTAACAAACACTAAAAATAAAAAAAAGATGAAAACGAAGAGACTGCCGGCGGAGCTGCCATCGCACGGCGCCCCTGGGAAAGAGGGAAGACTCTGAACACACAACTGTAGTTGGACTGAACAGTTGTTGACCTCCAGCTTCAGGGACAGTTTCTCCCCAGTTGTTATGAGGTGACTGAACCACCCCCTCACCATCCAGAGAGCGGTCCTGACCTCCCATCTACCTCATTGGAGATCCTCAAACTATCTTGAATGGGACTTTACTGGACATGATCCTGCACTAAACGTTATACCCTTTATCTGGTATCTGCTCACTGTGGATGACTTGATTGTAACCATATATAGTCGTTTCGCCAAAATAATCAAATGATGAAGAGCGAGTGTAGGATGACGGGAGAAAGTGAAAACTCGCACACGGTGGAGTTGCTGCCTCACGGCGCCAGAGACCCGGGTTCAAACCTGACTACGAGTGACTTCCATGCGGAGTTTGCACGTTCTCCCTGTGAACGGGTGGGTTGTCTCCGGGTGCTCCGGTTTCCTCCCACACTCCAAAGGCCTACAGGTTTGCAGGTTAACTGGCTACGGTAAAACTGTACATTGATCCCAGTGCGGGATAGTGCTAGTGTATGGGGTGATCGCTGGTCTACAAACTCCAACTAAGTTTCGAACTGTGAACTGTCTATGTGGTAACTAGAGGCTTCAGCCTTTCATTTTGTTTTGTACTAATATTGGGTTTTTTAAGGTATTGAATTGTTACTTTCATTTATTGGGTTATCTATTGTGTTTAAATGTTTACGGACCTGTCATGCTGCTGCAAGCAAGAATTTTATTGTTCTGTTTTGCTACATCAGACAACCAAACACTCGTGACTTAATTCTTGTTGGTTATGTCTTGTTGACTTAATTTCAGTCGGTTATGTGGATGCAGCAAGACAGGGAAAGGAACAAGATCTGGACACATGGACTGTGCAAAAAACAAGACATTCGTGCAAAACACAATTAGAGAGCAAGTCCATTGTGGCGGTGGGGGTGATCTGTGGTGTTCCTTTTTGACTTTAGTAATACAGTGCGGAAGCAGGCCCTTCAGCCCATCATGTCCACATGCGGGAGATCAGGGATATGGTCGGTGTCCCTGGTGACTACGTTTGCAGGAAGTGTGTCCAGCTGCAGCTCCTGGCAGACCGCATTGAACGATTGGAACTGCGGCTGGATTCATACTGGAGCATCCACGATGCGGAGAAAGTCGTGGATAGCACGTACAGCGAGTTGGTCGCACCGCAGGCAAAAGGTAAGAGGACAGAAAGGGAACGGGTGGCCAATAGCCAGCAAAGCAGTAGGCAGGTAGTGCAGGAGTCCCCTGCGGTCATCTCCCTCCTAAACAGGTATACCATTTTGGATACTGTTGGGGGAGATGGGTCATCAGGGGAATGCAGCAGCAGCCAGGTTCATGGCACCATGGGTGGCTCTGCGGCACATGAGGGGGGAAAAAAAAGAGGGGAAGGGCAATAGTAATAGGGGATTCAATTGTCAGGGGAATAGATAGGCGTTTCTGCGGCCGCAAACGAGACTCCAGGATGGTATGTTGCCTCCCTGGTGCAAGGGTCAGGGATGTCACTGAACGGCTGCAGAACATTCTGGAGGGGGAGGGTGAACAGCCAGTTGTTGTGGTGCATATTGGCACCAACGATATAGGTAAAAAAAGGGATGAGGTCCTACAAGGTGAATTTAGGGAGCTAGGAGATAAAGTAGGACCTCAAAGGTAATAATCTCTGGATTACTACCAGTACCACGGGCCAGTCAGAGTAGAAATAGGAGGATATTGCAGATGAATACGTGGCTTGAAAAATGGTGTAAGGGGGAGGGATTCAAATTTTTAGGGCACTGGAACCAGTTCTGGGGGAGGTGGGACCAGTACAAACAGGACGGTCTGCACCTGGGCTGGAATGGAACCAATGTCCTTGGGGGAGTGTTTGCTAGTGCTGTCGGGGAGGATTTAAACTAATGTGGCAGGGGGATGGGTACAAGAGCAGAGAGGCAGGTGGGTGTAAAACGAGGGTAGAAGCAATAGGGAGCAAGGTGAAAGGATATGGCGGACCAATCGAATAACTACTTTGGTTCCGCCTTCACTAAGGAAGACATAAATAATCTGTCGGAAATAGCAGGGGACCGCGGGTCAAAGGAGGAATTGAGTGAAATCCAGGTTAGTCGGGAAGTGGTGTTGGGTAAATTGAATAGATTAAAGGCCGATAAATCCCCAGGGCCACATAGGCTGCATCCCAGAGTACTTAAGGAAGTAGCTCTGGAAATAGTGGATGCATTAGTGATAATCTTTCAAAACTCTTTAGATTCTGGAGTAGTTCCTGAGTATTGGCAGGTAGCAAACGTAACCCCTCTTTTAAGAAGGGAGGGAGAGAGAAAACGGGGAATTACAGACCAGTTAGTCTAACATCGGTAATGGGGAAACTGCTAGTCAGTTATTAAAGATGGGATAGCAGCACATTTGGAAAGTGGTGAAATCATTGGACAAAGTCAGCATGGATTTACGAAAGGTAAATCATGTCTGACGAATCTTGTGGAATTTTTCGAGGATGTAACTAGTAGCGTGGATAAGGGAGAACCAGTGGATGTGGTGTATCTGGACTTCCAGAAGGCTTTCGACAAGGTCCCACATAAGAGATTAGTATACAAACTTAAAGCATACGGCATTGGGGGTTCAGTATTGATGTGGATAGAGAACTGGCTGGCAAACAGGAAGCAAAGAGTAGGAGTAAACGGGTCCTTTTCACAATGGCAGGCAGTAACTAGTGGGGGTACCGCAAGGGGTCAGTGCTGGGACCCCAGCTATTTACAATATATATTAATGATCTGGATGAGGGAATTGAAGGCAATATCTCCAAGTTTGCGGATGACACTAAGCTGGGGGGCAGTGTTAGCTGTGAGGAGGATGCTAGGAGACTGCAAGGTGACTTGGATAGGCTGGGTGAGTGGGCAAATGTTTGGCAGATGCAGTATAATGTGGATAAATGTGAGGTTATCCACTTTGGTGGCAAAAACAGGAAAGCAGACTATTATCTAAATGGTGCTGATTAGGAAAAGGGGAGATGCAGCGAGACCTGGGTGTCATGGTACACCAGTCATTGAAAGTAGGCATGCAGGAGCAGCAGGCAGTGAAGAAAGCGAATGGTATGTTAGCTTTCATAGCAAAAGGTTTTGGAGTATAGGAGCAGGTAGGTTCTACTTCAGTTGTATAGGGTCTTAGTGAGACCACACCTGGAGTATTGCGTACAGTTTTGGTCTCCAAATCTGCGGAAGGACATTATTCCCATAGAGGGAGTGCAGAGAAGGTTCACCAGACTGATTCCTGGGATGTCAGGACTGTCTTATGAAGAAAGACTGGATAGACTCGGTATATACTTTCTAGGATTTAGGAGATTGAGAGGGGATCTTATAGAAACTTACAAAATTCTAAAGGGGTTGGACAGGCTAGATGCAGGAAGATTGTTCCCGATGTTGGGGAAGTCCAGGACAAGGGGTCACAGCTTCAGGATAAGGGGGAAATCCTTTAAGACCGAGATGAGAAAGACTTTTTCACACAGAGAGTGGTGAGTCTCTGGAACTCTCTGCCACAGAGGGTAGTTGAGGCCAGTTCATTGGCTATATTTAAGAGGGAGTTAGATGTGGCCCTTGTGGCTAAGGGGATCAGATGGTATGGAGAGAAGGCAGGTACGGGATACTGAGTTGGATGATCAGCCATGATCATATTGAATGGCGGTGCAGGCTCGAAGGGCCGAATGGCCTACTCCTGCACCTAATTTCTATGTTTCTATGTCCATGCCGACACTAGTTCTATGTCATCCCATTTTCTCTTCCACTCCCTACACACTAGGGGGCAGTTTACAGAGGACCAATTAACCTAGAAATACGCATGTCTTTGAGATGTGGGAGTAAACCGGAGCACCCGGAGGAAACCCACGCGGTCACAGGGAGAATGTGCAAACTCCACACAGACAGCACCCAGTGAATGTGGATAGTGGGTGCATGGAACGAGCTGCCAGAAGAGGTAGACAAAATTGCTGGAGAAACTCAGTGGGTGAGGCGGCATCTATGGAGCGAAGGAAATAGGCGACGTTTCGGGTCGAGACCCTCCTTCGCACCCTTCTGCCAGAAGAGGCGTTTGAGGCAGGTACAAAAACTACATTTAAGAGACATTTGGATAGGACAGATTTAGAGGGATATGGGCCAAATGTGGGCAGGTGGGACTAATGTAGATGGGACCTCTTGCTCGGTAGGGGCAAGTTGGGCTGAAGGGCCTTTTCCCATGCTGTGTGACTCTCTGACTCTAAGTGGTGCCTGCAGTTTAATTTAAGGATCAGACTGGTCCGTTAGCTTTTGCTTCTTTCAGGGGTTTGGAGGCAATGCAAGCGAGTTGTACAAGATGGATCAGCCATTCGGCCCATCTAGTCTGTTCAACCATGGCTGAACTTTCTTTCCATCTCAACCACATTAGTAATCAAGAATCTGTCAACCTCCGCTTTAAAACTATCCATTGATATATCCATGAATCCCACAGGATCACTCCCATCGGCCAACCAGGTCCGAGCCGTCCAGCGATCACCCTGTACACCAGCACTATCCTACACACTAGGAACAATCTACAATTTTTACGGAAGCCAATAACCTGCAACCCTGCACGCCTTTGGGATGTGGGAGGAAACCGGGGCACCCGGAGAAAACCCACACGGACACAGGGGGAACGTACAAACTCCACACAGTAAGAATGTAATTGTTCTATCTGGGACATATGACAGTAAAACAGTCTTGATGCTTGACCCGTAGTCAGGATCGAACCCAGGTCTGTGGCGCTGTAGCTGCCTTGCTGCGCTCCACCCCGCTGCCCTCGCCACCACTGTCTGACCGGCAATTAGGGGTTTGCAACAAAATGCCGTTCTTGCCATCAGCACCCTGACCCTAAAATGAATCTTAAACACTGCGCTTGATAATAAGGCAATAAAACCACCTTCTTGCGGGATGACTGGTGACATTTATCACCATGACTCAGGATTCTAGTTTTTAGCCTTGAAAGGGTTTATGATTCAATCATTTCAAGGCAAAACGCCGCAGATGCTGGGGACTAGAAACAAAAAGAAAAACTGCTGGGAATCTGGAATCTATAAATCTAGCGTCTTTACTTCAGACTTTGGAGAAGCAGCGTGGAAACAGGTTTCTTCGGCCCACTGAGTCGGCGCCGACCAGCGACCATGTCGCTGAGGGCAATTTACAATTTTGCGGAAGCCAATTAACCTACAAACCTGCACGTCTTTGGAGTGTGGGAGGAAACCAGAGCACCTGGAGAAAACCCACGTGGTCACAGGGAGAACGTGATCCCAGGTTAAACTCCTCTGCCTGCATGTGATCCATATCCCTCCATTCCCTGCATATCTACGTGCCTTTCTAACAGCTTCATGAATGCCACCACAGTTTAACAATTAAATGCATCACCTATTTCGATATAATTGACAATTCTGCACATTAGTTGTTGTTAGGTTAAACTTCCCTAATGCCCCTGTCCCACTTAGGAAACCTGAACGGAAACCTCTGGAGACTTTGCGCCCCACCCAAGGTTTCCGTGCGGTTCCCGGAGGTTCTTCTCAGTCTCCCTAATGGTCGAAAGTGGTTTCCGTTTTAAAAATTGGTAATTTTTTAGTCGAAGCCGGTTGCGAGGCTAGTTGAAGGTGGTTGCCGGAGGACAAGAACCTCCGGGAACCGCACGGAAACCTTGGGTGGGGCGCAAAGTCTCCAGAGGTTTTCGTTCAGGTTTCCTAAGTGGGACAGGGGCATTACTCAGTGCAGTGGTGCAGTTGGTGCAGGCGCTGCCTCACTGCGCCCAAACCCGGATCATTCTTGACCCGAAGGTTCTGACTGTCTACCCTCTCTATACCCCTCGTAATTTTATAAACTTCAATCATGTCTCTCCGCACACCACGGTGTTCCGGAGAAAACAAATAAGTCAGTCCAACCTCTCCCTGTGGCGAATATCTTCCTAATCCAGGCATCATTCTGGTAAATAGACACAAAATGCTGGAGTAACTCAGCGGGACAGGCAGCAGCTCTGGAGAGAAGGAATGGGTAACGTTTCGGGTCGAGACTACATCAGAAACGTCACCCATTCTTTCTCTCCACAGATGCTGCCCGTCCCGCTGAGTTACTCCAGCATTTTGTGCCTATCTTTGGTTTAAACCAGCATCTGCAGTTCCTTCCTTTATATCATTCTGGTAAACCTCCTCTGCATGCGTGTAGGTCTGGGGCGACCAGAACTGCACGCAATACTCCAAATGCAGCCTAACCAAAGTCCAGTCGAGCTGCAGATGTATTTTAAATGTTGTTGTAGACCCTGCCTCAACAGCCTCCTCTAGAAGCTCGCTTCATACACCCACCACCCGTGTTGAAAAAGTTGACCCTCTGGTTCCTATTAAATCTTGCCCCTCTCACCTCAAACCGAGTAAAAGACTCCTCTGGCAGCTTGTTCCAATATACCCACCACCTCTGCACCCACCCACCCACCACTGATGCACAGAGCCTCTTGCCCAGAGTAGGGGAATCGAGGACCAGAGGACATGGGTTTAAGGTGAAGGGGAAAAGATTTAATAGGAATCTGAGGGGTAGCTTTTTCCACACAAAGGGAGGTGGGTGTATGGAACAAGCTGCCAGAGGAGGTAGTTGAGGCTGGGACTATCCCAACGTTTAAGAAACAGTTAGACAGCTACATGGATAGGACAGGTTTGGAGGAATATGGACCAAACGTGGGCAGGCAGGACTAGTGTAGATGGGACATGTAGATGGGCTGGTGTGGGCAAGTTTGGGCCGAAGGGCCTGTTTCCACACTGTATCACTCTCTGGTGAAAAGGTTGTCACTCAGGTTCTGGTGAAATCTTTCCCCTCTCACCTTCAGCCTATCTCCGCTGGTTCTCGATTGCCCAAACTCTGGGTAAAAGTCTCTGACTCGATCTGTGTCAACCCGATCTATTCCTCTCATGATTTGCATTCACCGTGTCTCTTCGAAATAGTTTCCCCGCACTGGAATGTGCAGTGTGGTCTGTGTCAAAAACCACTGAAGATATTTCACAACCTGCTGCTGGGCTGACAGGTAACAATTGTCCCTTCTGTGACAGAGGATTGTTTTATTGAGTTCCTGGCAGCAGTATTTCACTGTAAACCCTTGTGTTGGCAGCCAGACAATGTTCCCAACTGCACCGATACTAAGGGTCACCTCTGAGTCAAGGGGTGATGCAAATGCAGCAAATGTCACCACATTGCACGTTCTAATCAAGTTCCACATACTTTCAATGAGGAATAATTTTAAATCTTTTAAGGTGAGGTGGGAAAGATTTACTAGGAACCTGAGGGGCAACTTTCTTACACAAAGGGTGGTGGGTGTATGTACGGAACGAGCTGCCGGAGGAGGTAGTTGAGGCAGGTACGTTTAAGAGACATTTAGACAGGTACTAAATATGGATAGGACAGGTTTAGAGGGACATGGGCCAAAAGCAGGCAGGTAGGACTCGTGTAGATGGGACATGTTGGTCGGTGTGGGCAAGTTGGGCCAAAGGGCCTGTTTCCACACAATGACTCTAATAAATAGTTTAGGCTGGCTCTGAGGATCTACAGTACAGACCAGACCATTCAGCCACCAACATGCTAGCTACCTCTGGGTAGAGCAAAGGGGAAGTTACAGAGTGCAGAATATAGTTCTCAGCATCGTACAGCATCAGTTCCACAGACAAAGTCCAATGTCCGCAATGGGGTAGAGGTGAATCGGACAGGGCCCTGGCCTATGAAAGGACCCTTCAGAAGCCTGATAACAGAGGGGAAGAAGCTGTTCCTGAATCTGGTGGTGTGCGCTTTCAAGATTTACTGCTACATCCCCTCTCTCCAATCTCCTTTAACACAATGAGAATGTTTGAACAAGAGGAACATTGGTTCATTGATCCAACTCAATGATTCCTGGCTGCTCGAAGCTCTAATTCCATAATCCGTCCTTTCCTTGTCACCCATAACACATTCGGTTATCAAAAATCTGTCAATCTGAGATTTAAAATTAATAATTTATTTTAGATATACAGCGTGGAAACAGGCCCTTCGGCCCACCGAGTCCACACCGACCTGTTCACACTTGTTACCCCACTACACGCAAGGGGGCAATTTTACAGAGACCAATTCACCTACAAACCCGCACGTCTTTAGGATGTGGGAGGAAACCGGAGCACCCGGAGTAGACCCACGCGGTCACAGGGAGAACGTACAAACTCCACACACACAGACAGCGCCCGAGGTCAGGATCGAACCCGGGTCTCTGGCGCTGTGAGGCAGTAGATCTACCCGCTGCGCCATCTTGCGACCCAGCATCACTTGCTATTTGCAGATGTGGATTCCAAACTTCTAACTGATTCTAACAATTGTCAGGGGAATAGATAGGCGTTTCTGCGGCCGCAAACGAGACTCCAGGATGGTATGTTGCCTCCCTGGTGCAAGGGTCAGGGATGTCACTGAACGGCTGCAGAACATTCTGGAGGGGGAGGGTGAACAGCCAGTTGTCGTGGTGCATATTGGCACCAACGATATAGGTAAAAAAATGGATGAGGTCCTACAAGGTGAATTTAAGGAGCTAGGAGATAAACTTAAAAGTAGGACCTCAAAGGGAGTAATCTCCGGATTACTACCAGTACCATGGGCCAGTCAGAGTAGAAATAGGATATTGCAGATGAATACGTGGCTTGAAAAATGGTGCAAGGGGGAGGGATTCAAATTTTTAGGGCACTGGAACTATTTCTGGGGGAGGTGGGACCAGTACAAACAGGACGGTTTGCACCTGGGCTGGAATGGAACCAATGTCCTTGGGGGAGTGTTTGCTAGTGCTGTCGGGGAGGATTTAAACTAATGTGGCAGGGGGATGGGTACAAGAGCAGAGAGGCAGGTGGGTGTAAAATGAGGGTAGAAGCAATAGGGAGCAAGGTGAATAGTAAAAGTGGCAGGCAGACAAAACCAGGACAAAAATCAAAAAGGGCCACTTTTCAACATAATTGTGTAAGGGGTAAGAGCGTTGTAAAAACAAGCCTGAAGGCTTTGTGTCTCAATGCAAGGAGTATTCGTAATAAGGTGGATGAGTTGAAGGTGCAGATAGCTTTAATGATTATGATATAGTTGGCATCACGGAGACATGGCTCCAGGGTGACCAAGGCTGGGAGCTGAACATCCAGGGATATTCAATATTCAGGAGGGATAGAGAGAAAGGAAAAAGGAGGTGGGGGTAGTGTTGCTGATTTAGAGAGGAGATTAACGCAATGGAAAGGAAGGACATTAGCTTGGAGGATGTGGAATCGGTTATGGGTTAGAGCTACAAAACACTAAGGGGCAGAAAACGCTGGTGGGTGTTGTGTACTAGGCCATACCTAACAGTAGCAGTGAAGTTGGGGATGGTATCAAACAGGAAATTAGAAATGCGTGCGACAAAGGCAAAACAGTTATAATGGGTGACTTCAATCTACATATAGATTGGGTGAATTAAATTGGCAGGGGTGCTGAGGAAGAGGATTTTTTTGGAATGTATGCGGGATAGTTATCTAAATCAACATGCAGAGGAACCAACGAGAGAGCAGGCTATTTTAGACTGGGTATTGAGTAATGAGGAAGGTTAGTTAGCCGTCTTGTTGTACGTGCCCCCTTGGGCAAGAGTGACCATAATATGGTTGAGTTCTTCATTAGGATGGAGAGTGACATTGTTAATTCAGAAACAATGGTTCTGAACTTAAAGAAAGGTAACTTTGAGGGTATGAGACGTGAATTGGCCAAGATTGACTGGCAATCAATTCTAAAAGGGTTGACGGTGGATACACAATGGAAGACATTTAAAGACTGCTTGGATGAACTACAAAAATTGTTCATCCCAGTTTGGCAAAAGAATAAATCAGGGAAAGTAGTGCATCCGTGGATAACAAGGGAAATCAGGGATAGTATAAAAGCAAAGGATGATGCGTACAAAGTAGTCAGAAAAAGCAGCATACCAGAGGACCTGGAGAAATTCAGAGACCAGCAGAAGAGGATCAAAGGCTTAATTAGGAAAGGAAAAATAGATTATGAAAGAAAACTGGCAGGGAACATAAAAACTGACTGCAAAGGTTTTTATAGATATGTGAAGAGAAAGAGATTAGTTAAAACAAATGTAGGTCCCTTGCTGTCAGAAACAGGTGAGTTGATCATGGGGAACAAGGGTATGGCGGACCAATTGAATAACTACTTTGATTCCGTCTTCACTAAGGAGGACATAAATAATCTGCCGGAAATAGCAGGAGACCGCGGGTCAAAGGAGGAATTGAGTGAAATCCAGGTTAGGCAGGAAGTGGTGTTGTGTAAATTGGATGGATTAAAGGCCGATAAATCCCTAGGGCCTGATAGGCTGCATCCCAGAGTACTTAAGGAAGTAGCTCCGGAAATAGTGGATGCCTTAGTGATAATCTTTCAAAACTCTTTAGATTCTGGAGTAGTTCCTGAGGATTGGCGGGTAGCAAACGTAACCCCTCTTTTTAAGAAGGGAGGGAGAGAGAAAACGGGGAATTACAGACCAGTTAGTCTAACATCGGTAGTGGGGAAACTAGCAAGTTATTAAAAATGGGGTAGCAGCACATTTGGAAAGTGGTGAAATCATTGGACAAAGTCAGCATGGATTTACGAAAGGTAAATCATGTCTGACGAATCTTGTGGAATTTTTCGAGGATGTAACTAGTAGCGTTGATAGGGGAGAACCAGTGGATGTGGTGTATCTGGACTTCCAGAAGGCTTTCGACAAGGTCCCACATAAGAGATTAGTACACAAACTTAAAGCATACGGCATTGGGGGTTCAGTATTGATGTGGATAGAGAACTGGCTGGCAAACAGGAAGCAAAGAGTAGGAAAGCGAATGGTATGTTAGCTTTCATAGCAAAAGGATTTGAGTATAGGAGCAGGGAGGTTCTACTTCAGTTGTACAGGGTCTTGGTGAGACCACACCTGGAGTATTGCGTACAGTTCTGGTCTCCAAATCTGAGGAAGGACATTATTGCCATAGAGGGAGTGCAGAGAAGGTTCACCAGACTGATTCCTGGGATGTCAGGACTGTCTTATGAAGAAAGACTGGATAGACACGGTTTATACTCTCTAGAATTTAGGAGATTGAGGGGGGATCTTATAGAAACGTACAAAATTCTTAAGGGGTTGGACAGGCTAGATGCAGGAAGATTGTTCCCGATGTTGGGGAAGTCCAGGACAAGGGGTCACAGCTTAAGGATAAGGGGGAAATCCTTTAAGACCGAGATGAGAAAGACTTTTTTCACACAGAAAGTGGTGAGTGTCTGGAACTCTCTGCCACAGAGGGTAGTTGAGGCCAGTTCATTGGCTATATTTAAGAGGGAGTTAGATGTGGCCCTTGTGGCTAAGGGGATCAGAGGGCATGGAGAGAAGGCAGGTACGGGATACTGAGTTGGATGATCAGCCATGATCATATTGAATGGCGGTGCAGGCTTGAAGGGCCGAATGGCCTACTCCTGCACCCAATTTCTATGTTTCTATACCTGCAAAACGTGGCGCTAACTCTCATTTTTAGATTCTGCTCGTCTGCCTAATACTCTCCAACCAGTGACTGCGATGGGAGCGGGAGATTGCAATCTTGTGGTCGCCCTGTTTTGACGAATGCAATCAAACTGGCGTGCACAATCAGATAAGATCAAAGGGAACAAGTTGTCCTACAACTTTAGGCTGTGCATGCCATACACAAGAAGAAGAAGTGAAAACCTCTTCTTATCGCTCCTATCATCTGCCTGCAGCTTCTTGAAGACTTAATCCATCTCATTTACAGCAAACACAACCCAAGATCTTATTATGGACACAGAGTGCTGGAGTAACTCAACGGTTCAGGCAGCATCTCTGGAGAGAAAGAATGGATGACGTTTTGGGTCGGGACACTCCTGGTCCTGTCCCAAAACGTCACCCATCCTTTTTCTCCACAGATGCTGCCTGTTTCGCTGAGTTACTCCAGCACTCTGTGTCTATCTTTGGAATATGGGTCATACATGTATATATATATTTTCTATTTTATGACGAAGGCAGACACAAAATGCTGGAATAACTCAGCGGGTCAGGCAGCATCTCTGGAGAGAAGGAATGATATGTTATGACTGTCGGCAGATCAATTTCCCTCTTGGGATAAGTGAAGTTCTATAGCATCGTATCGTAAAAAAGCAGCATCTGCAGTTCCTTTCTACACAGCCGAGATTTTATTATATTTTGCAAAAGTTCCCTCTGTGAGTCTTTTGTCCAGGTCCTGTGATCCTGTTTCCCAGAATGAAGAAGGAACTCGTGATCATATACCACTGCTAACAAGGTAAAGCCTTAAAGTAAACAGGGAGCGATTGTTTTCGAGTTCCAAGCTGGAGTGCGGAGCTACTAATCGCTAGATGGATCGCAGGCGAGGTCGGGATAAAGGCTGCGGCGAGAAATGGCCCACGGACTCGATGAGGAAGAGAAGGCCAACTCTTTCGAAAGGGGTAGCGGGCGTGAAGAGAGTGGAGAGAGAGAGAGAGGGCTTAAATCTTCATCTTCTTGCGTATGGCATGCGCAGCCTAAAGCTGTAGGTCAAAGGTAGACATCCTGGCCAGGACAGCATTAGTTACTGGGTGGATGGCTTCAATGCCACCACGGAAAAGCCTCAGCGGGCAGTCATTCACGATGGTCTGGGGATGGTCTGGTCTGGATGCCCGCAGTCACATGCAAGGGCTGTCTGTCATCCCCCACCTATGCAGGTGATGGGCTGCTCTCGCATGGAGGGTTCAGGGTCAGCCATTGCTTGTGATGGAGGCTTAAATGAGGTGAGGCTTTAAAGGTAGACACAAAAAGCTGGAGTAACTCAGCGGGACAGGCAGGATCGCTGGAGAGAAGGAACGGGTGATGTTTCAGATCGAGACTGATGGGTCTCGACCCGAAACGGCACCCATTCCTTCTCTCCAGAGACGCTGCCTGTCCCGCTGAGTTACTCCAGTATTTTGTGTCTATCTTCGATTTAAACCAGCACCTGCAGTTCCTTCCTACACATTGAAGCGATTAAAGGGTTTAGTGAGTGGGCAGCTGTGCAGCGATAACCTAGGTGGAGTATTATTGGATTTGGATGTCAGCCAGAGAACGGATTAGACCGAGTGAGGTGGTAAAAGGATTGGGTGTGAGTGGGACAATACACTTAGATAAGGTGAGGCAAGATTTTAATTTATACTGTACGAACAAGCCCTAAACCATGTCATGGTGTGATGCAGCAAAGAAACAGGCCCTTTGGCCAAACTTGCCCACACCGACCAATATGTCCCATCGCTACTAGTCCCACCTGCCTGCGTTTAGCCCATATCTCTCTAAACCTGTCCTATCCATGTACCTATCTAAATGCTTCTTAAACTTTACAATATTACTTACCTTGACTACCTTCTCTGGCAGCTTGCTCCATGCACCCACCACCCTTTGTGTAAAAAAGTTACCCCTCAGGTTCCTATTAAATAGGCCCCCAGTCAGCTCGAAGCCATGTCCTCTTGTTCTCGATTCCCTTCCTCTACCCGTCTGCAGACAGTAACATTGTAGAAACAAGGAACTGCAGATGCTGGTTTGCAAAAAAAAAGGACACAAAGTGGTAGGTTGGTAGGTCAGGCAGCATCTCTGGAGAACTTTGAAGGTGATGGTTTGGTGTTGTGACCTGAGTTCGATCCTGACTACTGGTGCTGTTTGTACGGAGTTTAGACAATAGACATTAGACAATAGGTGCAGGAGTAGGCCATTCGGCCCTTCGAGCCAGCACCGCCAGTCAATGTGATCATGGCTGATCATCCCCAATCAGTATCCCGTTCCTGCCTTTTCCCCATATCCCCTGACTCCAGCTATCTTTAAGAGCCGTATCCAGCTCTCTCTTGAAAGCATCCAGAGAACCTGCCTCCACCGCCCTCTGAGGCAGAGAATTCCACACACTCACCACTCTCTGTGAGAAAAAGTGTTTCCTCGTCTCCGTTCTAAATGCCTTACCCCTTATTTTTAAACTGTAGCCCCTGGTTCTGGACTCCCCCAACATCGGGAACATGTTTCCTGCCTCCAGGGTGTCCAAACCCTTAACAATCTTATATGTTTCAATGAGATCCCCTCTCATCCTTCTAAACTCCAGAGTGTTATGTTACCCCTTTGACCTCGTGGGTTTTCTCTGGGTGCTCCGGTTTCCCTCCCACACCACAAAGACGCACAGATTTGTAGGTTAATTGGCTGCAGTAAAAATTATAAATTATCCTTGGTGTGTAGGATAGTGTTCGTGTACGGGGATGGCTGGTCGGAGCGGACTCTGTGGGCTGAAGGGGCCTGTTTTCTCGTTGTATCTCTAAACTATAAACTAAACTGAACAAAGGCCAGATATTTTTTTTAAAAACACGGAAGGTGTGAGACAAAAGGATGGAAAGATTGCAAATTGTGAAGCCAGAGGAAGGAAGATAGGGGGAGAGGGAGGTAGTGAGGGGAGGGGTGAAATAGGTGTAAGAGGTATGCCCGTGTCCCACTTAGGAAACCTGAATGGAAACCTCTGGAGACTTTGCGCCCCACCCAAGGTTTCCCTAATGGTCGAAAGTGGTTTCCGTTTAAAAAATCGGTAATTTTTTAGTCGAAGTCGGTTGCGATGCTAGTTGAAGGTGGTTGCTGGAGGACAAAAACCTCCGGGAAGCCTTGGGTGGGGCGCAAAGTCTCCAGAGGTTTCCGTTCAGGTTTCCTAAGTGGGACAGGGGCACAACATTGGGCCTACCTGACCCCTGCAACATCAACCCACTGCCTTTAGGCCCGTTGTCCTGGCAACAGCAGTGGGTTGGCGGGTCTTTGAAGTTTGGAGGATACAAGATGGCACCTGAAACATGGTGACTCGTTTCCCCTCTTCTACTAATCTTATGCTACGTTCCTTGCACTACTTGGGTAGAGATGTTTTTTTTAGTTTAGAGATAGAGCATGACTACAGGCCCTCCGGCCCACCGAGTCCCCGCGCAACCACTGGACACCGTTTTGATCAGTCTGAAGAAGGGTTTCGGCCCGAAACGTTGTCTATTTCCTTCGCTCCATAGATGCTGCTGCACCCGCTGAGTTTCTCCAGCACTTTTGTCCACCTTCGATATTCCAGCATCTCCTGCAGTTCTTTCTTCAACACCTGTTCACGTTCGTTTTTTTTTTGTTATCCAACTTGCCCATCCAACTCCCTACACACTCAGGGCAATTTTACAGAGGGGCCAATTGACCCACAAACCCGCACGTCACCAGGGTGTGGGAGGAAACCGGAGCGCCCGGAGGAAAGCCACGTGGTCACGGAGAACTTGCAAACTTTGCACAGACAGCACCCGAGGTCGGGATTGAACCCGGGTCTCTGACGTTGCGAGGCAGCAGGTCTATTAGCTGCACCAATGAGTCGCCCAATTTGTGCTTACGCATAGTAAGATTTTACTAAATTGTATGCAAAACAAATAATTTCACTGCATCAAGGTATACCTCACCATAAAGTACCATTCAACCTTTACAAGCAAACAAGCTGACTCTCGATTCATAAGGTTATAAAGTCATAAGTGATAGGAGTAGAAATAGGCCATTCGGCCCATCAAGTCTACTCCGCCATTCAATCACGGTTGATCCATCTCTCCCTCCTAACCCCATTCTCCTGCCTTCTCCCCATAACCTCTGACACCCGTACTTCTACCTACACGCCAAGGAGAATTTATCATGTTTACCACAGCCGATTTAAGAGAGAGTTAGACAGAGCTCTAGGGGCTAGTGGAGTCGAGGGATATAGGGAGAAGGCAGGCACGGGTTATTGATAGGGGACGATCAGCATTGATCACAATGAATTGCGGTGCTGGCTCGAAGGGCCAAATGGCCTCCTCCTGCACCTATTTTCTATGTTTCTATGTAATCGAGAATCTATCTATCTCTGCCTTAAAAATATCCACTGACTTGGCCCCCACAGCCTTCTGTGGCAAAGAATTCCACAGATTCACCACCCTCTGACTAAAGAAATTTCTCCTCATCTTCCTGAAAGAACGTCCTTTAATTCTAAGGCTATGACCTCTGGTCCTAGACTCGCCCACTAGTGGAAACATCCTCACCACATCCACTCTATCCATGCCGAACCCAAGTTTCCAATGGATTCTGGATCCCAAGACATTCTGGCTTGAGGCTCTAGACACCTTATCCGCATAAGCTGCTGGGATGTTAGTTCACCACTGAGCCTCAGTGTTCTCGCCCATGCTCGGTGAGACCACCTTCCCTGCGATAGCACAGCGGTGCAGCTGGTAGTGCTACTGCCTCACAGCACCGGTGACCCCTGCTCAATCCTGACCTCGGTTGCTGCCTGTGTGGAGTTTGCACATCCTCCTTATTTTTAGTTCAGAGATACAGCACGGAAAAACAGGCCCTTCGACCCATCGAGTCCGCACCCCACACATTAACACTGTCCGACACTGGGGACCATTTTTACATTTATACCAAGCCAATTAGCCTACAAACCTGCACGTCTTTGGAGTGTGGGAGGAAACCGAAGATCTCGGAGAAAACCCACGCGGTCACGGGGAGAACGTACAAACTCCGTACAGACAGAGCCCGTAGTCGGGATCGAACCCGGGTCTCTGGCGCTGCGAGCGCTGTAAGGCAGCAGCTCTACCGCTGCACCACCGTGCAGAATAGGGTTTCCCCACCTGGTGCTTTGGTTTCTTCCCCCCCCCCCCAAAAAAAGATGTGTGAGTTGGTCGGTCAATTGGCTACTGTCTGTAAATACCCCCAAGTATGTGGGTGGTGGGGGGGGGAGAGAGAAGAGGGGGAGAGAACCGACAAGGGAAAGAAGAGGGGGAGAGAAACGGTGGAGAGAAGAGGGGGAGAGAAAGGGGGGAGAGAAGAGGGGAGAGAACGGTGGAGAGAAGAGGAGAGAGAAGGGGGGGAGAGAAGGGGGGCGAGAAGAGGAGAGGAGAAGGGGGGAGAGAAGGGCGAGAGAGAAGGGGGAGAGAGAGAAGGGAGAGAAGGGGGAGAGATAAAAGGGGGAGCGAAAAGGGGGGAGAAGGGAAGAAGTGAGAGAGAAGGGGCGGAGAGAGAAAGGGGGGGGAGAGAAGGGTTGAGAGAAGGGGATTGGGAGGAGAAGGGGGGAGAGAAGGGGGGATGAGAGAAGGGGGTTTGGAGAGAAAAGGGGGGGAGAAGGAAGGGGAGAGAAGGGGGGGGGAGAGCGAAGGGGGGGGAGAAAGGGGGGAGAGAAGGGGAGAGAAGGGGAAGGGGGAGGGGGATATACAATTGAGAAGAGGAGAGAACGGGGAGAGAGTTAGGGGAGATAAGGAGAAGGGAGAGACGAGTTAGGGGTGAGAGGGGGAAAGGGTATCGGAGGTATTTTCTAGAAGGGTAGAGATAGGAGGGTAGAGAAAAGGATGGCAGAATACCCGATCCTAGAACAGGGCGTTCGAGAGTTATCTAAAGCGCAGTTTGGATCTACGTTTATTATATCACAAAGAAGGGGATAGAGAAGAGGGGAGATGTTTCTAGACTTTTAGGGAGGGCCAAGGGGGGTGAGGAAGGGTGAGATGAAGAAAAAATGGGGGGAAATGAAGGGTGGGAGGAAATGGGGATGAGCGAGAGGAGGGAGAAGGTGAAGGGGGATGGAGAAGGGATGGGAGAGAGGGGGTGAGAGAGATCAGGGGAGAGATAAGGGGGGAAGAGAAGGAGGGGGAGAGAAGGGGTGGAGTAGATGGGTGAGGAGAGAAAAGGGGGGGCGAAGGGTGAGAATGGGAGGGGGAGAGAATGAGAAGGGGGGAGAGGAGAAGGGGGAGAGAAAGGGGAGAGAAAGGGGGTAGCGAAAGTGGGAGAGAGAGGGGAGAAGAAGATGGTGGGAGAGAAGGCGGTAGAGGGGGGAGAGAAGGAGAAGGGCGGGAGGAGGGGAGGGAGAAGGGGATAGAGAAGAGGGGGAGAGAAGGAGGGGAGAGAAGGGGAGAGCAAGGGGAGGAGAGAAGAGGAGTGGGAGAAGAAGGTGGGAGAGAGAGCATGGGGGAGAGAATGGGGGGGAGAGAAAGGGGGAGAGAAAGGGGGTGAGAAGATGGGGAGAGGGGAGATAGGGGGGGAACGAGGGAGAGAGAATGAGGGGGGAGAGAGGGGAGATAGAGAAGGAGAGGGGGAGAGAAAGGGGGAGAGAACGACGGCGGGGAGAGAGAAGTGGGTGAGAGAAGGGGGGGAGAGAAGGGGAGGTGGAGAGAGAGCGGGGGAGGGTGGGGGAGAAGGGGGGAGAAGGGTAGAAGGTGGGAGGAGAAAGGGAGAGAGAGAGGGGAGCGAGAGACTGGGAGGGGGGAGAGAAATGAGGGGGAGAAGGGGAGGGTAGAGAAGGGGGGGAGAGAAGGGAGAGAGAAGAGGGGAGGAGAGAAGGGGGGAGAGAGAAGGGAGGTGGAGAGAGAAAGGGGAAGAAGGGAGGGGAGAGAAGGGAGGGTGAGAGTGGAGGAAGAGGGGGAGAGAGGGAGGGGAGAGAAGGGGCAAGGAGAGAGGAAGGACGGAGAGAGAAAGGGGGGGAGAGAGAAGTGAGGGGTAGAGAGAGGGAGAGGGGGAGAGAAGGCAGGGACGGATAAGTGGAGAAGAGAAAGGGGAGGAGGAGAAGAGGGAGGAGAGAAGGGAGATATGAAGAGGGGAGAGACAGGGGGGCAGAGAGAAGGGGGAGAGAAAGGGAGAAGAGGAGGGAGGGAGAGCAGGGGGGAGAGAGGAGGGGGAGAGGGAAGAAGGGGAGAGAGAAGAGGGGAGAGAGAAAGGGTAGTAGGAGAAGAGGGGAGAGAAGGGAGGGGGACGAGAGACGATAAGGGGAGGGATGAAAGAGGGGAGGAGAGATGGGAGGAAGAGGAAGGGGGAGAGAGAGGGGTGAGAGGAAAGGTGGGAGAGAGAGAAGAGGGGAGAGAAGGGGAGTAGGGAGAAGAGAGGTGAGAGAGAAGAGGGGGAGAGAAAGGTGGGACGAGAATGGGGGAGAGAGAGATGGTAGAGCGAGAGATGGGGGGAGAGAGGCTCAGGGGGAAAGAGAAGGGTGGAAAAAGAGAAAGGGGTGAGAGGAGAAAGCAGAGAAGGGGGGAGAGAAGGGTGAGGAGTGAACCTTGTGGGGAAGAGAACGGCTTCGAGGGGAGAGAGGTGAGGAGGTAGAAGAGAGAAGGGGAAGAGAAGGGGGGAGAGAAGGGGAGGAGTGAAAGGGGAGTGAGTGAACGGGAGGGAGAGAGAAGGGGTGGGTCTCTGCCACATGCCGTTTTAAGAGAAGGGAGGGTGTGAAACGGAAAGAGAAGGGATGAGGAGAGAAGGGGGGAGAGGAAGGGGGAGAGAAGGGGGGAGAGAGATGTGAAAGAGAACAGAGAAAATGTGGAAGGGGAGAGAGAGAGAGAAGAAGAGAGAATGAGAGAAGGAGTGAAATGAGAAGAGGAAAGTGAGGGGCGAAGGAGAGTAAGAGAGAACGGGAAGGGGGAGAGAAGGGGGGAAGGGGAAGAGAAAGGGGGAGAGAGAAGGGAGGGAGGAGAAGGGGGAGTTCTCGAGAAGGGAGGAGAGAGATAAGTGGGGGAGGAGGAGAAGGGAGGCGCGGCGAGAAGGGGGGAGGGAGAAGGGGGGAAGACGCAGAAGTGGGGGAGATTGAAAGGGGGAGGAGAAGGGAGGCGGAGAGTAAGGGAGAGAAGGGAGGGTGGGAGAGAAGGGAGGGTGAGAGAAGGGGGGAGACCAAGAAGGGGGGTAGAGAAAAGAAAGGGGGAGAGAGAAGAGGGGGGAGGAGAATTCAGAGGAGAAGTCGACCGGACGAGACATGAGGGAGTGAACAGACCAGGTTTCATGAAATATAGCGGGGAATGGGATTTATGGGGATGTGGACTGGACGGGAACCCGTGTGCCCTACTTCCATTGTAGTAAACAAAACCACTATGAGGAAAATGTTTGAAAAATAAAAATTGCTAGACTCATGTTTCACATCCCAAAGGTGAATCTAATTTTAATATGGAGATGATTGTTTGCTAATTTTGTGGCTTGGACAGTCTCGTGGCCTTCCTCATTTGGCAATCCCAGAGGTGAATGTTTCTGGTGACTTTAATCGCATGTGTCAATGTTTGTTAGAAGCTGCTGACACTTTATACCCTGTTTGACAACATCACTGAATTATTTGTACAAATCAAGGGTTTCCCTTGCTTCGGTAGCTACTGTTTCATCAGCCTGCTGTTAACTCCTTCTGTTACTGACTTATGTAAGATAGACTCAAAATGCTGGGGCAACTCAGCGGGTCGGGCAGCATCTGTGGAGAAAAGGAATGGGTGACGTTTCGGGTCGAGACCCTTCTTCAGACAGATTTGCAGCTCTTTGTCCCTTTGAATGTTTGATCGGGTCACTGAACATGTCCATGGCTTATCTACAGTCCCTGGCTGGTCTCGTTGTCGTGCTGGGTGGATGAGTCAGTTCCCTGAGTTGCCAAGGCCCGTTCATGAGTGGCATCTTGACCAGTTTTGTTCAAGGTTCTGCCCCGGGTTCTGATTGATCACTATTCAAAGCTCTCCTTCATGAGCGGCTACTGAGCGGCTGTGGAAAGCATCTTGTCCGGAAATATTACAATCTGGTTTGGGAACTGCTCTGCCCAGGACAGGAAGGCTCTGCAGAGAGTAGGACGTTCGGCCGAACGCACTATGGGAACTTCTCTCGCCCCTCTGCAGGAACTATACATCAGGAGGTGCAACTCCAGAGCCAATAAGATAATGGGAGACCCCTTCCACCCCTGCAACGGGCTGTTCCAGCTGCTACGGTCAGGCAAACGCCTCCGTTGTCACGCTGTGAGAACAGAGGGGATGAGAAGGAGTTTCTTCCCAGAGGCCATTCGGACGGTAAACTCCTATCTCACCAGGGATTAACTTTACTAACTTTACTGGATCACAATACCACCCACAATATTTAATATGGAAAAGAACATGATTCTGTTTGTAGTTTGTTGTTTGTTTGTTTGTTTTCTGCACAAAGTCCGCAGGCACGGCCACTTTTCATTTCACTGCACATCCCGTATGTGTATGTGACGAACAAACTTGACTTGACCTGAAATGAATGAAAGATATGCAAAAAATAACGATGATAAAGGAAACAGGCCATGGTTAGCTGTTTGCTAGGTGGGAACGAGAAGCTGGTGCGTCTTTGGTAAGGGGGAGGGATGGAGAGAGGGGGAATGCCGGGGTTACTTGGATTTAGAGAAATCAATATCACACCACTGGGCTGTCAGCTGCCCAAGTGAAATATGAGTTGCCGTTTCATCCAATTTGCGTTTAGCCTCACTCTGACAATGGAGGACAGAAAGGTCAGTGTGGGAATGGGAAGGGGAATTAAAGTGTTTGGCAACCGGGAGATCAGGTAGGTCCAGGCAGGCTGAGCGAAGGTGTTCAGCGAAACGATCGCCCAGTCTGCGTTTGGTCTCGCTGATGTATAAGAGGCCACATCTTGAACAACGGATACACTGGTGTCAACCAGGGGAAATAAAAATGTCATACATTTGTTTAGTTTAGTGTCACGTGTACCAAGATACAGTAAATAGCATTAGTCATGGAGTCTTAGAGACACACAGCAAGATAAAGGCCCTTCAGCCCAAACTGCCAGTGCTGACCCTATCAGCACTTTAACTTGCATTAAATGTCATTCCCTTTATCCTGCATCTGTACAGTTTTGGTCTCCTAATCTGAGGAAAGACATTCTTGCCATAGAGGGAGTACAGAGAAGGTTCACCAGACTGATTCCTGGGATGGCAGGACTTCCATATGAAGAAAGACTGGATAGACTCGGCTTGTACTCGCTAGAATTTAGAAGATTGAAGGGGGGATCTTATAGAAACTTACAAAATTCTTAAGGGGTTGGACAGGCTAGATGCAGGAAGATTGTTCCCGATGTTTTGTTAAAGAAGGAACTGCAGATGCTGGAGAATCGAGGGTACACAAAAGGCTGGAGAAACTCAGCGGGTGCAGCAGCATCTAAGGAGCGAAGGAGATAGGCGACGTTTCGGGTCGAGACCCTTCTTCAGACTGGTCAGGGATCAGGGAAACGAGAGATATAGACGGTGATGTGGAGAGATAAAGAACAATGAATGAAAGATATGCAAAAAAGTATCAATGATAAAGGGAACAAGCCATTGTAAGCTGTTTGTGTGTGTGAAAATGAGAAGCTAGTGCGACTAGGGTGGGGAGGGAGATAGAGATAGAGGGAATAGCCAGGGCCCGAGGGAGCTGAGGGAGAGGTGGGAAGGG
Source organism: Okamejei kenojei (assembly GCA_035221665.1). Lineage (NCBI taxonomy): Eukaryota > Metazoa > Chordata > Chondrichthyes > Rajiformes > Rajidae > Okamejei > Okamejei kenojei. Next base: position 8,316,705 of record CM069171.1, on the reverse strand, counting down.
GAGGAGAACAGCAAGGGTTAACAGAATTGAGAAAATTCAATGTTCAAGCCCAGAGGATGCAGAGTCCCCAAGCAGAATATGAGGGTGCTGTTCCTCCAACTTGCGGTGTTGCTCACTCTGGCCGTGGAGGAGGCCCAGGACCGAGAGGTCGGATACGGAATGGGAGGGGGGTTGAAGTGCTGAGCCACCGGGAGGTCGGCTTGGTTAATGCGGACCGAGCGGAGGTGTTCGGCGAAGCGATCGCCAAGCCTCCGCTTGGTCTCACCGATATAGATCATCTGGCATCTGGAGCAGCGGATGCAGTAGATGAGGTTGGAGGAGGTGCAGGTGAACCTCTGTCGGACCTGGAAGGACTGCTTGGGTCCCTGAAAGGAGTGGAGGGGGGAGGTGAAGGGACAAGTGTTGCATTTCTTGCGGTTGCAAGGGAAAGTGCCCGGGGAAGGGGTAAGTGGGAGGGGAGGGAAGAATTGACAAGGGAGTTGCGGAGGGAGCGGTCTTTGCAGAAGGCAGACAGGGGGGGAGATGGGAAGATTGTGGCGAGTGGAGGGTCACGTTGGAGGTGGCGAAACTGGCGGAGGACTATGTGTTGTATTTGCCGGCTGGTGGGGTGAAGGTGAGGACCAGAGGGACTCTGCCCTGTTTGCGAGTGGGGGAATGGGGAGAGGGGGCAGTGTTGTGGGGTATGGAGGAGACCCTGGTGCGAGCCTCATCTATAGTGGGGAGGGGAATCCCCGTTCTCTGAAGAATGAGGCCATTTGTGATGACCTGGTGTGGAACACCTCATTCTGGGAGCAGATGCGGCGTAGACGGAGGAATTGGGAATAGGGGATGGAGTCCTTACAGGAAGCAGGGGGAGGAAAGAGTAGTCCAGGTAGCTTGTGGAGTCAGTTGGTTTGTAGTGGATGTCGGTCAGGAGCGTATCACCTGCAATAGAGATGGTGAGGTCAAGGAATGGTAGGGAAGTGTCGGAAATGGTCCAAGTGTATTTGAGTGCCGGATGGAAGTTGGTGTGAAATGGATGAAGACAGTCAGTTGTGTGTGGGTGCAGGAGGTGACACCAAAGCAGTCGTCGATGTAACGGAGGTAGAGGTCGGGGATGGGTCCCTGGTATGCCAAGAACAAGGATTGTTCGACGTACCCAACAAAGAGGCAAGCGTAGCTGGGGCCCATGCGTGTGCCCATAGCTACGCCTTGGGTTTGGAGGAAATGGGAGGAGTCAAGAGAGAAGTTATTGAGGGTAAGGACCAACTCCACTAGGCGGAGGAGGGTGTCAGTGGACGGGTATGGGTTGCTCCTCTGGTCAAGGAAGAACCGGAGGGCTTTGAGACCGTCTTGGTGGGGGATGGAGGTGTAGAGTGACACCTCAGATTGTTCCCGATGTTGAGGTCACAGTTTAAGGATAAGGGGGAAGTTTTTTAGGACCGAGATGAGAGAAAAAAAAATTCACACAGAGAGTGGTGAATCTGTGGAATTCTCTGCCACAGAAGGTAGTTGAGGCCAGTTCATTGGCTATATTTAAGAGGGAGTTAGATGTGGCCCTTGTGGCTTAAGGGATCAGGGGGTATGGAGAGAAGGCAGGTACGGGATACTGAGTTGGATGATCAGCCATGATCATATTGAATGGCGGTGCAGGCTCGAAGGGCCGAATGGCCTACTCCTGCACCTATTGTCTATGGTTCTATGTATACACTGTGGACCGGTTGATGTAAACATGCAAACATGAGGAAGGATCCTGACCTGAAATATCACCCATCCTTTTTCTCCGGAGGTGCTGCCTGACCCGCTCAGTTACTCCAGCACTTTGTGTCTATCTTTGGTACAAAACCAGCATTTGCAGTTATTTGTGTAGAAGGGAACTGCAGATGCTGGTTTAAAACAAAGATAGACACAAAAATGCTGGAGTGACTCAGCGGGTCGGGCAGCATCTGTGGAGAGAAGGAATGGGTGACGTTTCAGGTCGAGACCCTTCTTCAGACAGATTTGCAGCTCTTTGTTCATTTGAATGTTTGATCGGGTCACCGAACGTGTCCATGGCTTGTCTACAGTCCCTGGCTGGTCTCGTTGTCGTGCTGGGTGGATGAGTTAGTTCCCGTTGCCAAGGCCCCTTCATAAGTGGCATCTTGACCAGTTTTGTTCAAGGTTCTGCCCCGGGTTCTGATTGATCACTATTCAAAGCTCTCTTTCAAGAGAGAGTTAGATTTAACGTCCGTGGAATTCTCCGCCTCAGAGGGCGGTGGAGGCCGGTTCTCTGGATGCTCTCAAGAGAGAGCTAGATAGAGCTCTTAAAGATAGCGGAGTCAAGCGATATGGAGAGAAGGCAGGAACGGGGTACTGATTGGGGATGATCAGCCATGATCACATTGTATGGCGGTGCTGGCTCGAAGGGTCGAATGGCCTACTCCTGCACCTATTGTCTATTGTCTATTGTCTATTTAGCTCTTAGGGCTAAATGAATCAAGGGATATAGGGAGAAAGCAGGAACGGGGTACTGATTTTAGATGATCAGCCATGATCATATTGAATGGCGGTGCTGGCTTGAGGGGCCGGATGGCCTACTATTTTCGGCACCTATTTTTCGATGACTCGGTGAAGCTGTGGACAGGTCTTCTCTTGGCCTTTCACCGGCCGGTGCATTCTTTAGTGTGAAATGTGCTCTTGTAAAATGCCACATAGACATTTAGGAGACATGCAGTGACTAGTGCAGTCAGCTGGCTGCATTGGACCCAGCCAACGGGTCTGTTTATGGTAGCAAATTGTGAACCGGTGCATTAGTGCATTAACCGGTGCATTAGTGCATTAACCGGTGCATTAGTGCATTAACCGGTGCATTAGTGCATTAACCGGTGCATTAGTGCATTAACCGGTGCATTAGTGCATTAACCGGTGCATTAGTGCATTAACCGGTGCATTAGTGCAAGGTCCTTTACTTCAATCAATACCTTTGTGTATTGGCTAGGAGGTGAGTATTTTAGAGTACTAGGGTCTGTGTACAATTGGAAAGGCCTGCGTATTTTTGTGAAGGGGACCTGCGTATTTTAGCAACGGCCCTGTTATTGTTGATGAATGGGATTTACATGAATGGGCCTGTGAGCTTGAGTGAATGGGTCTATTAGAGAGTGCGCCGCTGTCAATATTTATGTCTATATACTTTAATGAATAAGTTTGCATTTTGGTGAATTGAGTTGTGTGTCGGTTGTCGGGTCTGTGTATATTTTAGTTTGTGAATTGGTGTGTTTTCGTGAATGGGTTTCGAAGTCTTAGTGAATGATTTGAGTGTTTGGCGGAAGCTAGTGACCAAGTTCTGGAGTTTTAATGAATGGATCAGTGTCTTTGACTAGCTTGTGTTAGTTTGGAGAGCTCTCACCTCCACTTACTTTCCAGCCAGCAGGAAGTTCTAGTTACTGATTTATCAGGGCGAGCAGGTGTGGGCTTAGGACATGTAGATAAGGCCCAGTGTGGTTTTTTTTTACAAATAATCCATTTGCCGATTAGCCAATACCATATAACAACCATATAACAATTACAGCACGGAAACAGGCCCTCTCGGCCCTTCCAGTCCGTGCCGACCATTTGTTTTCCCCTAGTCCCATCTACCTGCACTCTGACCATACCCCTCCATTCCCTTCCCGATATAACCAACCCTGGCTGGCACAGTGTCAATATTATGTTCACTGCAGCCCGGGGCTGAGGACAGAGACCCATCAAGTCACACTCCCACGCACACACACTGGGGCGAGCAAAAGGCAAAGAGGTTCTCAATGCACAGTGAGTCAAATGGATCCCAGAGTTACGATGAGTCACGGTGGAAGGGTCCGGAGTCCCGACCAGAGATGCTGCCTGACCCGCTGAGTTACCCCAGCACCTGTCTGTCTTTGGTATAAACCAGCTCCTGTAGTTCTTTGTTTCTGCACTTCCTTGTTTCGACAAGAGTTAAATATCCTGGGAATCAATGGAGGGAACAGGCCAAACAGACTAATCCCCTTCCCGCGAATCACCTCACACAATGGCACAGTCAGCCGTGCCAAGAAGCACTTCAGTGCAATCTCACTTTTGTTGCTATCGAAGTGAGGAGTTCAGAAACTTTGCATATGGCAGAAATATCCGGATCTAAATCCTGCATTTGTCACGGTTAAACAAAGCAGGCTTCAAATTCCAGTATGAAAATGAGGGAGAGTTGGGAGTTGTCCGAGAGGGACGAGTGATCGAACCGGCAGAGCAAACAGTTTAGTTCAGCGCTGGATGGGGGGGATGGGGGGGGGGGTGGGGGGGGGCAGATTCTACCGCCTGTTCGCATCTGGAGCTTGCAGTCTGTGGGCACAGCATCAACGGGCACTCTGCGGGTTGGGGCAGGGAGAGGGCAGAACTGAGGCAGCACACACGACTACACACTGGGCTTACACACCATTGCATGCTAAGGCACTACACTTACACACTATTTCACACCAAGGTGCTGTATTTACACTTCTGCACACTTGCGCACTACACTCACACTTCTACATGCTAAATCACAATACTCACACACTATTAAACACTAAGACATTACACTTTTACACATTATTGTACACTATCGTATGCTACATGTGTGTATGTACACACTGTTGCATGTTAAGACACTATATATATATACACACAATAGCACACTAAAACACTACACCTACACACTATTGCATACCAAGATACTACTCTTGCACACTATTGCACACTTGTGCCACTACACTCACTATTGCATGCTAAGACACTGCACTTTCACACTGTTGCACACTAGGACGCTACACTCGCACACTTCTGTACACTCTGGCTTACTATACTTACACACTTTTGCACACTAACACACTATACCTATGTACTATGGCCCAGGGCAGCCGTCCCTCCCAGCGCCAGAGACCAGGGTTCAATCCTGAGCTCTCCCCGTGACCACGTGGGTTTTCTCCGATGCTCCGGTTTCCTCCCACATCCCCAAACCACGTGGGTTTGTAGGTTACTTGGTCCCATGTAAAACTGTCCCTAGTGTGTAGGAAGTGGATGAGAAAGTGGGATAAAAGGGAACTAGCGTGAACGGCTGGTCGATGGTCGGCCCGGACTTGAGGTTTGGCTGAGGGGCCAGTTTCCACGCTGTATCACTAAACTAAACTACTGATGAAGGGTCTCGACCCAAAATGTCAGCTGCTCCTTTTCTCCAGAGATGCTGCCTGACCAACTCTGAGTTACTCCAGCATTTGGTGTCTATCTTCTGTGTAAACCAGCATCTGCAGTTCCTTCATACACACTTAAACTAATGCACAGGTGACAGACCCAGGCATAGCATCCAGTGCGAAGATAGACTGGAGTAACTCAGCGGGACAGACAGCATCTCTGGAGAGAAGGGATGTTAGTTTAGTGAATACACTGTGGAAACAGGCCCAGCGGCCAACCCTCAAGTCCACGCGATCACCCGATCACCTGCACACTTCTGTACACTAGCTTACTATACTTACACACTTTTGCACACTATACTTATGTACACTCCGTACCTCCCAGCGCCAGAGGCCCGGATTCAATCCTGACCTCCGAGCTCTCCCTGTGACCGCGTGGGTTTTCTCCGGTTTCCCGCTGGTTCTCTTTTATCCCACTTCCTCATCCTCTTCCTACACACTAGTGGCAATGTTTCAGTCTGAAGAAGGGTCCCGACCTGAAACCTCACCCATTCCTTCTCTCCAGAGATGCTGCCTGTCCCGCTGAGTTACTCGTGTTTAGTTTAAACCGGCATCTTCCTTCTTTCCTACACATATCTAGTGGTCTGACTGGACATTTAAGACTGAGGTAAGAAAAAACCTTTTCACCCAGAGAGTTGTGAATTTATGGAATTCCCTGCCACAGAGGGCAGTGGAGGCCAAATCACTGGATGGATTTAAGAGAGAGTTAGACAGAGCTCTAGGGGCTAGTGGAGTCAAGGGATATGGGGAGAAGGCAGGCACGGGTTATTGATAGGGGATGATCAGCCATGATCACAATGAATGGCGGTGCTGGCTCGAAGGGCCGAATGGCCTCCTCCTGCACCTATTTTCTATGTTTACACGAAGGACTAAACCAACAGTCCACACACACACACACACACACACACACACAGTGGCCAAATTATGAGTGAAACTCCAGCTCATGTCCAGTGAGTGCAGACGGGGCAGATAGATGCAGCCTCTGTGCCCTTCCCCCCACCCCCCCCCCCCCCCCCCCCCCCCCCCCCACCGCCCCTATGTCCTTCCCGCCTCAGAGTCAGAGACAGATCCTCCTCTTCTTGCGAGTGAAACATAAACCAAAGGAATAGTTCGATCTCAAGCCGGGTGTTGAGCAGCCAGGTTGTTGTCTCCGTGTCAATGTCTGCCAGGCCCGGATAGAGCTCCATTTGGTGGGTGGCAGAGCGGGCACCCAGAGAGGACTTGCTTGGCTGCCCGTTGTCCTGCCCCGCATTGACCCCCCCTGTCAGAGACAGGTCGCTACAGTTAACAAATAGAGACGTTCAAAAATAGTCTGCGTGCGGAATAGCCAAGGATTAAAAAAAAAAAAAAACAACATCAGAAAATGCTGCATTTTAGTGACTAAATTCATCTGGGGCCAGTCAGACTTCCTCCCCGGTCTAACACACAGCACAGTGTACCTCAGCTAGTACCACATGCTACTACACTCAATATGCCCATTGATCAGATTTCCTGCAAAACTCCCAGCCACCCGCCCTAGAGAGTACGGTCAGCACAGAATTATCTACAGAAACATGCTTATTTATTTTATTAGAGTTTTTTTTAAAAAAAAGAACTGACCACCAGATTATGTGGTGATTTTAATTATAGGACAAGTGGAAAATGTAGCAGGTTTGTTTTTTAACCCCAGGAAGTGTGGGGGTCGATAGTTCAGGACTAGGCCCGTCTTGGGCAGAGTTTTACTGCCCAAAGGGGAGAATTTGTATTTTGTTTCCACAGCTTCCGAGTAGTTCGGGCTACCCTCAAACCTGTCAAGCTGGAAAGGGCGCGAAGAAGATTTACGAGGATGTTGCCGGGACTCGAGGGCAATAGACAATAGGCAATAGGTGCAGGAGTAGGCCATTCGGCCCTTCGCGCCTGAGCTAAAGGGAGAGGCTGGGCAGACGAGGACTCTATTCCTTGGAGCACAGGAGGGTGAGGGGTGGTTTTATAGAGGTGTACAAAATCATGAGATGATTAGATCGCACCGAGTCTAGGGGAATTGAGAACCAGAGGACATAGGTTTGAGGTGAGGAGGGGGGTAAAGATTTATTAGGGAAGTGAGGGGCAACCTTCTCACACAAAGAGTGGTGGGCGTATGGAACAAGCTGCCGGAGGAGGTAGCTAAGGGAGGAACCATCACAACATTTAGACAGGTACATGGATAGGACAGGTTTAGAGGGATTATGGGCCAAACGCAGGCAGATGTGACATGTTGGTCGGTATGGGCAAGTTGGGCTGAGGGGCCCATTTTCACCCTCTATGACTCTAAACAGAGCGTAGTCTTAATCTCCTGGCACCTCAACATAGTATGAGGCCACTCATAGATAATTGATTGAAAGATAAAGCGTGGAAACATGCACTTCGGCCCAAGTCCATATTCTATCCCTCGCCTCCTTTCCCGGTACAAAAAAATTCCCTGGCCCCCCCCCCCCCACCCCCCAGCTCCTCCCCTCACCCTCACCCTGGTTGATAACCCCACTGCCAAAGGCAAAGCAGTCGTTTCATTAGTAGGAAGGAACTGCAGATGCTGGTTTAGCCCAAAGATAGTACACAAACAAACTGGAGTAACTCAGCGGGTCAGACAGCATCTCTGGAGAAAAGGAATAGGTGACGCTTCGGATCGAGACCCCTATTTAGACTTTTCTCCTGACATGTTGCCTGACCCGCTGAGTTACTTCACCGGTTTTGGGGGGGGTTACACTTTTCTACTTTTTTTATTTAGTTTGGAGATACAGCGTTGAAAGAGTGATATATCTCTTCTGCTCAGACTTGCCCTGCCTGTTTTCCTCCACAACTCTCTGCCCCTCTCCCCCCCTCCCCTCCCCCTCCTCCTCTCTCCCTCCCATCCTCTCTCCCCCATCCTCTCTCCCCCCTCCTCTCCCTCTTGCCCCTCCTCCTCTCCCCCTCTCCTCCCCCCCTCTCTCCCCACCTCCTCTCTCCCCCCCCCCTCTCCCCCCCCCTCTCTCCCCCCCTCCACTCTCCCCCACCCCTCCACCCCCAGGCCCTCTCCCTGCTGCTTCCTTGGACCACTACCCGTTCCGGTTCAGTCCGCAGCCCGTGCATGTTCTCCCATTAAACAGCTTCTTCTTTCTCCCCACTCGCTTCCTCCAAATAAAAACTGTTAAACTGTTGCCATGGGAATCTGTTTAGTTTCCCTACGCCTCAGCCCTTCCTGCAATAGGTGATACCTTCTTCGTTCCGCTTCCAACGATATTCCCTCCCTCGCCTCCCATTCTGGGACAAAGGATTGTCTGTAACACCCTAGTGCACTTTATCTGCTTATTTATGTGCATATTGAACCGAATTGTCGTGTATGCAGGAGCCTGATCGCCCCGACACGGAGGGTCCGACCGCCGGCTACGGGAGGCTCGAGGCCCCCGGCACGGGAGAACAAACAAGGGAAGAGATTGAACTTTTTTTCGCCTTCCATCACAGTGAGGAATGTGGAGGAGTAACTGTGGTGGATGTTTATGTTAAAATGTATTTTGTGTGTTTTGTTGTTCTTTATTGGTATGACTATGGCAAATCAAATTCCTCATTTGTTGCAAAACATACTTGGCTAATAAAGTTTGATTATGATTATAATTCCACGTTATCACCTCCTTTGATAGTACACAAAAGTGACCGAGTAACTCAGTGGTAGATAAAAATGCTGGAGAAACTCAGCGGGTGAGGCAGCATCTAAGGAGCGAAGGAATAGGTGACGTTTCAGGTCGAGACCCTTCTTCGGACCTTCAGATCTTCAGACCTTCTTCAGGCTAACTCAGTGGGACAGGCAGCATCTCTGGAGAGAAGGAAACGGTGACGTTTCGGGTTGAGACTCATCTTCAGTCCGGAAACACTTTGGTGTAAACCAGCATCTGCAGTTCCTTCCCACACTTATTACCTCCATTCTTTTACTCGAGGATAGGCATATGCGGAATATCCACAGCCTCAGTTCTTCCAAAGAGACCGCACTCCATATTCAGCACGGAAACAGGCCCTTCGGCCCACTGAGTCCATGCCGACCAGTACAATAACACTATCCTACACACTAGGGACAACTTTACCAAAGGCAATTAATCTAAAAACCTGTACAGGTTTGGAGTGTGGGGGGAAACCGGAGCACCCGGAGAAAACCCACGCAGTCACAGAGAGAATGGCGCTGGGAGGCAGCAACTCTACCGCTGCACCGCCCTATTTAGTATCATCATGTGTACCGAGGTACAGCGAAAAGCTTTTTAGTTGCGTGCTCTCCAGTCAGCTGAAAGACTATACAACATAACAAGAGGAATCGAATATAGGAGCAAAGAGGTCCTTCTGCAGTTGTACAGAGCCCTAGTGAGACCACACCTGGAGTATTGCGTGCAGTTTTGGTCCCCTAATTTGAGGAAGGACATTCTTGCTATTGAGGGAGTGCATCTGGCTCTCATCCATCTTTCGCTCTTTTTTTTCTCGTGTATCCTACATCTTTGCCACCGACTTTTTGTCATCCACTTTGGTGTTTAGAGTTTCCTACTTTCCATTCCTCCACACTGCCGCTCCTTTCTCCGTGCTTCCTCACTCGGTAGAGCAGGCCTTGAGTTGTCCAACAGCTTTGACACAATGGTCCCCATGTTGAGCTGTGTACGAAGGAACTGCAGATGCTGGTTTAAACTGAAGATAGACACAAAAAGCTGGAGTAACTCAGCGGGACAGGCAGCGTCTCTGGGGAGAAGGAATGGGTGACGCTGCGGGTCGGGACCCTTCTTCAGACTCTTCGAACTGAAACGTCACCAATTTCTTCCCTCCGGAGACGTCGCCTCTCCCAATCTTGTGCTGTTGGTTTTCCCTGTCTCCGCAGCTGTGACGTGTCTTGCCATGTCTTAACGTTTTAATCTGTTTTCCTAAACTATTGCTGTGTTTGGATAGCTGCTGCTCCTGGAATAATTCCCATGGCAACAGACACCGTGCTGAAGTTTGTGAAAACATTCAGAGTGCGTGTGCGAGGGCTTCAGGTTGGATGTGGTGACTCTCCGCTGTGTGGAGGTGCTGACATCTACTGGCGACACAGGACTAGCTCCGGCCAAGTCAATTGCTCCAATGGGGACAACCCAGTCATCTTTAGTCAATAGACAATAGGTGCAGGAGTAGGCGATTCAGCCCTTCGAGCCAGCACCGCCATTCAATATGATCATGGCTGATCGTCCCCAATCAGTACCCCGTTCCTGCCTTCTCCCCATATCCCCTGACTCCGCTATCTTTAAGAGCCCTCTCACTTGAAAGCATGTGCTCCACCGCCCTCTGAGGCAGAGAATTCCACAGACTCACCACTCTCTGTGAGGAAAAGTGTTTCCTCGTCCCCATTCTAAATGGCTTCATCCTTATTCTTAAACTGTGGCCCCTGGTTCTGGACTCCCCCAACATCGGGAACATGTTTATTCCCTCTAGCGTGTCCAAGCCCTTAACAATCTTATATGTTTCAATGAGATTCCCTCTCATCCTTCTAAACTCCAGAGTGTACAAGCCCAGCCGCTTCCATTCTCTCAGCATATGACAGTCCCGCCATCCCGGGAATTAACCTTTTAAACCTACGCTGCACTCCCTCAATAGCAAGAACGGGGCTAATTGTGAAAAGGAAAGAGGTGGTTGAGCAAGAGTGAACAGTTGACAACACACTCAGTCTGAATGGACCCGACCCGAAACGTCACCAATCCATGTTCTCCGGAGATGCTGCCTGTCTCGCTGAGTTACTCCAGCACTTTGTGTCTTTTTTTTTGTAAACCATTACAGTGGCACAGCAGTAGAGTTGCTGCCTCACAGCGCTTAGAGACCCAGGTGCTGCCTGTTTGGAGTTTGTACGGTCTCCCCGTGACCGTGTGGGCTCTCTCCGGGTGCTCCTGTTTCCTTCCCCATCCAAAGATGTACAGGTTTACAAGGTTAATTGGCATCTGTAAATTGTAAATCGTTAATCAGCCCTGGTGTGTAGGATAGTGCTAGTGTACGGGGTGATCTTAACCTCCATCAGATGTGAAATGTGTGGTCTTTCTTATAATGCCTCCCATGTGGAACTGTCACACGCAAAAAGTAATCAGGTGGTGCTGGCTAAAACGGGCCAAACGGCCTACTCCTGCACCTATTGTCTAACCTATACCCCCACCTCATTCACATTGCTCCCCTCCCTCACGCCGTTTCCTCTCTGTCATCTTGCTAACTCTCTCTGCCTCACCTCATCTCCATTGCCCTCTCACACTATCTCTCTGTTTCTCACTCTGTTCCTTCCCCCCCCCCTCACCCCCACTCTCTCCCTCGCTCTGAGCTCCCTCTCTGTCCGTCCTCCTCATCGTGTCCGCACTCTCCCCTCCACGGCCCTCGCCGTTGCTCCATCACCTCCGTCCTTTCCCCCCCTCTCATCTTCTCCCTCCTTCCTGCCTTGGGCTTCACGCCGTGTGCCCCATCATTCCACCTCCTCCCCTCTCCCCCACGAGGAGTACAGGTGGGCCTGTACTCGCTGGAGTCTATGACTGGGGCTCGTTAGTAGACTCTGACTGGGGCTCGTAGACTCAGAATTAAAGGACATTCCTTTAGGAAGGAGATGAGGAGATGAGGGGGAGGAAACTTACAAAATTCTTAAGGGGTTGGACAGGCTAGATGCAAGAAGATTGTTCCCGATGTTAGGGGAGTCCAGAACAAGGGGTCACAGTTTAAGGATAAGGGGGAAGTCTTTTAGGATCGAGATGAGAAAAAATGTTTTCACACAGGAGAGTGGTAAAACTGTGGAATTCTCTGCCACAGAAAGTAGTTGAGGCCAGTTCATTGGCTATATTTAAGAGGGAGTTAGATGTGGCCCTTGTGGCTAAAGGGATCAGGGGGTATGGAGAGAAGGCAGGTACAGGATACTGAGTTGGATGATCAGCCATGATCATATTGAATGGCGGTGCAGGCTCGAAGGGCCGAATGGCCTGCTCCCGCACCTATTTTCTATGTTTCTAGGATGAATTTCTTTGGACAGAGGGTGGGGAATCTGTGGAATTCTTTGCCACAGACGGCTGTGGAGGCCAAGTCAGTGGATACTTTTAAGGCGGAGATAGATAGATTCTTGAGCAGTATGCATCCCAGCGGTATGAACATTGACTTCTCTATTTTCAGGTAGTCCCGACTTCCTCCTCCCCTTCCCAGCTCTCTCTCAGCCCACTGTCTCCACCTCTTCCTTTCTTCTTCACGCCCCCCCTCCCCACACATCAGCCTGAGGAAGGGTTTCGACCCGAAACATTGCCTATTTCCTTCGCTCCATAGATGCTGCCTCACCCGCTGAGTTTCTCCAGCATTTCTGTCTACCTTAGATTCTTGAATAGTCCGGGTGCCAGAGGTTAAGGGGAGAAGGCAGGAGAATGTGTTTGGGAGGGAGAGATAGATCAGCATGATTGAATGGCGGAGTAGACTTGATGGGCCGAATGGCCTAATTCTGCTCCTATCCTTTATGAACATTACCTTTAGCTCCCTGCCCCTCCATCCCATATCCCCCCCCCTTCCATCCCTCAAACCACGTGCTTCCCCTCCCATCCCTTCGAAGCTCTCCCGTCGTTCAAACCTGGTTAAAAGGGCAGCACGATGGCGCAGCGGTAGAATCGCCGCCTCACAGCGCTTGCAGCACCGGAGACCGGGGTTCGATCCTGGCCACGGGTGCTGTCTGTACGGAGTTTGCACGTTCTCCCCGTGACCTGCGTGGGTTTTCTCCGAGATCTTCGGTTTCCTCCCACACTCCAAAGACGACGCACAGGTTTGTGTGTTAATTGGCTTGGTGTATGTGTAAATTGTCCCTAGTGTGTGTAGGATAGTGTTAGTGTGCGGGGATCGCCGGTCGGTGCGGACTGGGTGACTGTTTCCGCCCTGTACTGTATCTCTAAACTAAAAAAACTAAACTAACAAAGGCCAAACAAGTCAGACGCTGGAAGCACTCAGCAGATCAGGCAACAGCTAGGGAGCAGAGAGAGGAGCAGATTTTAATTATTTTTATCCTTATGACCTTCCGTCAGTGATAGCTCCTTCACAATGCAGAAAACCTTTATTATCTCCAATCCACCTATCTTTAGAAAACAAGTTAGTTAAATTTACAGATTTGGTTAATTGTATTTGACCTGGGTAAATATAATGATTTGGGTTTAACATTAAAAAAAGACAAAAGCAAAGTCTTAGTGTGGGTGGGGAAATTGCTTGCCGACTTAGTTCTCATCTTCCTCCTCCTCCTCCTCTTCCTCCTCCTCCTCTGCCTCCTCAGCGGCTGCCAGACGCTCCTCGATGGCGGCTCGCAGGGCCTGCTCCTCCTCCACCGTTGGGTCGTCCACCTCGGTGGTGTCCGGACCGCTGGGGTACTCCGCCTGCACCGTGGGGGCCGCAGGGGGGCTGTAGTTCTCCGGGCTGTACTTGTGGCCCCAGCCCAGGTACACGTTCTCGAACTTCCTGCGGAAAAAAAAGCGCGGAGGCTGTAGTGTGCGTTGAGGAAGGAACCGCAGATGCCGGTTCACACCACAGGCGCAAAATGCCAGAGTAGCTCAGCACCAGGAGGAAAACCCACGGGGTCACAGGGAGAACATGCAAGCTCCACACAGACAGCACCTGAAGTCAGGACCCAACCCAGGTCTCTGGTGCCATTAGACAGCAGCTCTCCCAGCTGCCCCACAATCTAAAGAGTTGATCTAAATAGAATCATAGGGCGAGACATCATAGAAACAGGCCCTTCAACCCATCAAGCCCGCACCGACTACCAACAAGTCCTATATCAATCTCATTTTTAATTCTCCTCACCGTTTTATCAGCTTCCTCAAGATTTGCACACTTACACATGCAGCTAGAGGACAATGGGATGTGGAAGTAAACTGGTACACCAGGAGAGGCCCATGCAATCACAGGGACAACATACACAGACAACGCACGGACACCAGAGGTCAGGATTGAACCTGGGCCACCAGAGCAATGAAGCAGCAGATGTACCAGCACCAACACCGTGCCACTCTAACGTCGCTTGCTGGAAGGACGAGAACAAGTCTGGGAAACACTTCCTGAGACACTAAATACTAAAAACCTCTTCACCCAGAGAGTTGTGAATCTGTGGAATTCTCTGCCACAGAAGGCAGTGGAGGACAATTCACTGGATCAAGGGAAAGGGGTATTGATTTTGGATGTTCAGCCATGATCATATTGAATGGCTCGTAGGGCCGAATGGCCTACTCATTTTTTATGTTTCTATGTAGATACTCACTTTCCAATGGCAAAGGTCCACGATCCTGGCCAGAGATTGGAGCGGACCACAGCAATGGCGTATTGAGGAATGAGAGTGGATGAAGCCTTCATTGACCAAGGAGGGATACCACTGATTTCTGGGAAAAGACCAGAAACAACGGAGAACTGTGCTTGCCGATACATTTTAGTGTAGTTTGGTTTAGAGATACAGCAAGGAAACAGGCCCTTCGTCTCACCGAGTCTACCCTGAAATGCAATCCCCAATCCCTGTACATTAGCACAATCCTACACACACTGGGGACAGTTTACAATTTTTACTAGAGACAATTAACCTACAACCCTGTGCGTATTTGGAGTGTGGGAGGAATCCAGAGCAGCTGGGGAAACCCCACGTGGTTAAGGGGAGAGCATACAAACTCCGTACAGACAGACTCTCTGGCACTGTAAGGTAAACTCTATCGCTGAGCGAAATAAGCGAGTTCGGTATTCCGATAAACGCAAGGAATCATGGGATTTGTCAAAGGTCATTTGGGGAAAAAAGTGAACGCAGCGCTGTATAAACTCTGAATAAATTGTTAACTATTCTACCAATGAATTAATCTAGAATTCTGTCAAGTCACTAGCTTCCTTTCTTGTTCTGATATTCACACACTACTTACACAGTCCCAGTCCTAGTTCAGTTCATTAATCTGCAATTATAAGATATTCAAAAAGTTAAAGAATCTATTATTTTCATTTAATGCCCAAGGTGTTTACTACTGGAATAAGAAAATATTATTTGTGTTTGAAACATTTTCTTATCTATATTCATAATTTATGTGTAAAAATATATTTAATCTGTGGCAGGCATCGACTGTATCAGTGTGATGTGGGCTGATGCTTTACGTACAGGCGGTGTGAATGTACCATTAAGGCAGGGGTTGGCAACCACGGCCCAGATCCGGCCCGTAACCCGAAATCATCCGGCCCACAGGCATATTTTTTTAGTGACTAGGGCAAGGCAGCTCTCCGGGACGGTTTTGACTGGGATAGTTTTACATTGTGAAGTTGAACGTGTCCAGTTATTAACACTTGCTCCTGTGGACACGTCTCACGGTGAAGTCTTTCACAGACGGATTCCACCGCCTGTTGGTCAATAATTGGATGGATCTCCTGAACCAGTGGCCGCGGATCTACCGCCGTGCGTTCTTCCCGAACTGAACCCGCTGTGGAACGAATCCGTTAACAGAGCCACTCTGCTGCCGGATTCCAAGTTGTCCCTGCCTTCCCTCTGGAACCCTCCTCGACCCCATCAGATGCCGAGTTTCCAGAGCCCTGGTTAAATGAGGCCGGTCACGGTTAAGTCTGTGAAACCGGCCCCATCAGAGGCTGCGGGCAGGATTGATGAAAGAAAGGACCATTCCGCCTATCGCAGCGGGTGACTGTTTGTGAGGAGTGTGAGAGAGTGTGGAGGAGTGTGGGGCGAGATTTAATTTCCAGCGGCATGTAAATGATGGACCCACAAGGTTTGACACTGCAACAGCAGTAGCGAGAATTCATAGTGAATGGCGGTGCTGGCTGGAAGGGCCGAATGGCCTACCCCTGCATCTATTGTCTATTGTCTATTGAGAGTTGGTGGAGTTGCTGCCTCAGAGAGCCAGAGACCCGGGTTCGATCCTGACTACGGGTGCTGTCTGCACGGAGTTTGTACGTTCCCCCCGTGACCCGCGTGGGTTTTCTCCGGGTGCTCCGGTTTTCTCTCACGCTCCAAAGACGTGCAGGTTTGTAGGTTAATTGGCTTCAGTAAAATTGGAACTTGTCTCTAGTGTGTGGAACAGCGAGAGCACGGAATCGGTGGGCCGAAGGGCCTGTTTACCTACTGTATTTTTTTCGTTTAGTTTAGAGATACAGTGCAGAAACAGGCCCTTCGGCCCACCGGGTTCGTGCTGACCAGTGATCTCCGCACACTTGCGCTACCCTACACACACTGGGGACAATTTACAATTAACAGAACCCAATTAACCTACAAACCTGTACGTCTTTGGAAAGTGGGAGGAAACCGAAGATCTCGGAGAGAACCCACGCAGGTCACGGGGAGAACGTACAAACTCCGTACAGACAGCACCCTTAGTCAGGATTGAACCCGGGTCTCTGGCGCTGTGAGACAGCAACTCTACCACTGCGCCACCGTGCCGGGCCATATGTATTTCAAAACTCAAAACTAAATGAAGGAGGATTGCGATGCGCAGGGGGTTTGCTCCGGTGACTACCTGCATCCTCTGACAGTGGAGTCAGCAGGGGAGGTCCCGCCTCTGGCTCGGGCTCGTCTGGTGCCTCTTCCTCCTCCTCCTCCTCCTCCTCAAAATCCTCCTCCTTCTTCTGAACAGCATTGAACCACACACATCGGCCCTGCGACCAGAGAAAGCAGCAAGTCAAACCACTCAAGATGCAATCAATGCACTCTCCGTTCTTGGCTATCCAAACAGTGGTGTCCTTGAAAGGTTCTTGGTGCATCTTCTATCCTGAACAAAGTACGGATGGTCAAGGCACTTTTGGACAGCTGACGAAAGCTTGGTCAAACATGTAGTCTGTAAATAGAATCAAGAGAGTGGAAGAGAGGGGAGTGGGGAGCGAGGGGGGCAGACAGACAAAGAGAAGAGAGGAGTAGGAGGAGGAATGAAGAATCAGTGGACATAGGCTTAAGATGGGAGGCGAAAGATTTAAGAGGAACCCAGGGGGCATGCTTTTCACTTAGAGGGTGGTGGGTATAGGAAACATGCTGCCAGAGGAGGTAGTCGTGGCAGGTACTTTAACAGCGTTTAAACATAGAAACACAGAAAATAGGTGCAGGAGTAGGCCATTCGGCCCTTCGAGTCAGTACTGCCATTCAATATGATCATGGTCGATCATCCAAAATCAGTACCCCGTTCCTGCTTTCTCCCCATATCCCTTAATTCTGTTAACCCCAAGAGCTAAATCTAACTCTCTCTTGAAAACTTCCAGTGTAATTAATCTCCACTGCCTCCTGTGGCAGAGAATTCCTCAGATTCACAACTCTCTGGGGGAAAAAACGTTTTTCCTCAACTCGGTCCTAAACGGCCTACCCCTTGTTCTTAAAATGTGATCCCCGGTTCTGGACTCCAACATCGGGACCATTTTATCCTACATCGGTCCAATCCCTTAAGAATTTTACATGTTTCTATAAGATCCCCTCTCATTCTTCTAAATTCCAGAGAAAGACACTTGGACAGAGACATGAGTGGGAAGAATAGGCCAAAATTGGGCAAATGGGGCGAGCTGAGATGAAGATTCTTGGTCGGCAAGGACAAGAAGAACCAAGAGTCCTGTGTGACTCTGATAAAATTCCATTGCAAGCGATTTCCGGCTGATATTATTTTACAAATGGCCATGCGGGTCAGACAGCACATTCCCCACGATTACCATTATTGAGCGCGGCAAAGTTGCTGCCTTACCGGAGACCCAGGTCCGATCCTGACTGCGGGTGCTGTCTGTACGGAGTTTGCACGTTCCCCCTGTGATCTGCTTTGGTTTTCTCCGAGATCTTCGGTTTCCTCCCACACTCCAAAGACGTGCAGGTTTGTGGGTTAATTGGCTTGGTGAATGTAAAAACTGCCCCTAGTGGGTGTAGGATAGTGTTAATGTGCGGGTTAATCGCAAGTCGGCGTGAAAAGGGCCTGTTTCCGCGCTGTATCTCTAAACTAAATTACTACGCGTACAGTTTGCATGTCCCTTATGAAGGACCAGATCTGCTGTGATTGCCAAAGATCAAACATTCCCAAACTGGCACTGTACACCAAGATGCTCAATTCCTAGATATATATGTGTGGGTCACAAACACAGAACATTCTTTATTCCCAGCAAAATCCCCGAAGAAGGGTCTCGACCCGAAACGTTGCCTATTTCTTTCGCTCCATAGATGCTGCCTCACCTGCTGAGTTTCTCCAGCACTTTTGTCTACCTTCACCCAAAGTCCTTTAGTTTAGCGTTAGTTTTAGCTTTAGGCTTCGTTTTCAGTTTAGTTTAGAGATACAGCGTGGAAACAGACCCTTCGGCCCACCGAGTCCACACTGACCAACGATCACCTGTGTAGGAGTTTTCTCCTACACACTGGGGACGAGTTGCAGAAGCTAATTATCCAACAAACCTACACATCTTTGGAGTTTGGGAGGAAACCGAAGAACCCAGAGAAAACCCACGCAGGTCACGGGGAGAAGGTACAAACTCCGTACAGAGAGCACCCGTAGTCGGGATCGAACCCGGGTCTCGGGCGTGGCATTTGGCTGTAAGGCAGCGACTCTACCGCTGCTCCACCATGTGGAGTAGATCAAGAGCGGGTGGATGTCAGCCAGACCTGTGGGAGTATGTGCGCCGTGTGGTGGACCCAGTTCGCCAGGTTGTCCAACAGTTCTGTCACCGGGATGCTTTCGAAGTCGCTATTCTCCTCGTAGTTCTCCCTCACCGGCCCTTCCTCTTCCTCCTCCTCCTCCTCCCCGAACTGGTAGAAGCCCAGCGGGCTGATCTGCGTGCTGGCGGATATGCGGGCGATCTGCGCCCTCAAGTAGTTGATCTCGTTCCCGGGGAAGGGCGGGTAGCTGGTGATGGGGGCGTCCAAGTTGCCAGTGAAGAATTTCTTGATCTTCCTGGCTGTGGTGATCTGCGCTGGTGTAACCGGGGGAAGCTTGGTCCAG
This sequence comes from Okamejei kenojei, assembly GCA_035221665.1. Classification (NCBI taxonomy): domain Eukaryota; kingdom Metazoa; phylum Chordata; class Chondrichthyes; order Rajiformes; family Rajidae; genus Okamejei; species Okamejei kenojei. Next base: position 8,297,606 of record CM069171.1, on the reverse strand, counting down.
ATTTTGGCCGGCTCGCTGCAGACAAAATAGGTGTACTTGTTGGCGCCTGAGCGGTTTTCCTCCTTTGGGATGACCGGCGGTGGTTTATACGTCGAAGCTGGAGGCTTGTCTTCCACCACCTCTCCCTCTTCCTCGACGTCCTGCTCCGTCTCCTCCTTGTACTCCTCCTTTTCCTCTTCCTTCTCCTCTTCCACCACTTCCTCCGTGTCTTCCTCGCCCTCCCGGAACTCCACCTCCGCCACGATGTAATTCCCTTTGAGCCCCAGGATTTTACCCCAGAAGCGGCATTTCTGCAACGGCTGCGTGTCGACCAGCTGCTTCAGGGCCAGGAAGATGCAGTACATCTCGTTCCTGCTGAGGCCCACGCCCGCCTGTTCAAAGTAAAAGGCCATCTCCATCACGTTCGGGAGAGGAGTCTCCAACTGCTGGGGGGAGAGGAGGGGGGGGGGGGGGGGGGGGAGACAAAACAAGAGGAGTGTAAATGGGAGCAAAGCACAAAAAAAGACAAAATTAACACGCTAATTTCCACAAAATCTTTCACCATCTCAAGTCTGTTTCAAATCAATTTACAACAAATGCATTTTATAAGTGTTTAAGAAGGAACTGCAGATGCTGGAAAAATTGAAGGTAGATAAAAATGCTGGAGAAACCCAGTGGGTAGGGCGAAGGAATGGGTGACCCTTGGTCTCGACCCAAAACGTCACCTATTTATTCCTTCCATAGATGCTGCCTAGCCCGCTGAGTTTCTCCAGCATTTTTTGTCTACCTTCTACTTTGTAAGTGTGATGAGCTTAGGAAAGACTATGGCCATTTGTGCACGCCAAAAGCTTCCCCAACCAGCAGTAGTGAGAACAGAAACGGTGGCGCAGTGGTGGAGTTGTTGCCTTTCAGCGCCAGAGACCCGGGTTTGATCCTGGCTACGCGGTGCTGTCCATGTGGAGTTGGCATGTTCTCACTGTGGTTGTGTGCGTTTTCTCCGGGTTGCTCCGGATTTTTCCAACACTCCAAAGACGTGTGGGATTGTAAGCTAAATGGCTTCCGTAAATTGCCCCTAGTGTGTAGGATAGTGTTGGTATATGGGTGATCACTGGTTGACGCGGACTCGCTGGACCAAAGGGCCTGTTTCCACGCTGTCTCTCTAAACTAAACTGAACGCTATCCATCGTAGAGACATTGCTGAAAAATAATGATTGATTGGGACATTGGGTCGAATACTGTCACTTCTTCAAAGTAGCATCGCTGGATATTTTACATTTATCCAATGGAACAAAAAGTGTTCATTGTCTCTTTTAAAAGGTGGTGTGACTGACAGCACCAAACACATCATTTTCATTTTAGCTGAGTTTCTCTGTGAGATCCTATCTGATTCAAACGTGAGAATTATTTATTTATCGCAACACAGAAAGTGGCCATTCGGCCCATTGTATGCATGCCAGCTCCTCGTAGAGCAATCACATCAGACTTATTTCCCTGTTTAAGAAGGATCTTCCGGTGGCGTCAATGGTGGGGTGAGAGACGTCGCTGTTTCGCTCTGCTCCCGAAGAATGTTTTAATGTGCTAAAATATGAGTTGGAAGGCGGGGGAGTTCGGAAAATAACTACCGGAGCTGCTATTTAATTGTGTGTTATCAGAAATCCTGCTGGTAACAGAGAATAATTGCAGTTTTAAATGAAAAAAACAGAAACCTTGCCAGAAGCCTGCAAAAGCCGCTTCAAGACCTGCTACAAGAGCCTACTTGAAAAAACCTGAAAAGACTCCTCAATCCCCTCAAACATCAGCTGGAAGTTCAGAAGAAGAATTTGATTCCCGAAATCCTTCTACAGAATTGACTTTAATGGAGGAACACAGGGAACAAATGGAACATCTGGAAAAGTCAGTATTAGCTTCAGTCACTGAAGTTATTTCTAAAACGATACGAGAGGGGAATGTCGAGCTGGACAAAAAAGCATTTCTGAAAAAATTAAACAAAGTAATGATAAGCTGATGGGGAAAAATTGATGGACTTGACCAAACGTGTGGTCGAGGGTGAGGAGGATTTAAACAAAAAAAATTAAGCGGGTTGAAAAGGATTGTAATAAAAAGCTGGATGCAATGCTAAAATCTACTGAGATGGCTATGGAAGGTGTAGATGGTTTATATGCAACCAATAATATAGTTACCTCACTCCCATTAACCCCGCCCAGTTAACATCAATCATAACGCCTTCCCCTCAGTAGAAAATGTAGCCGGTGCTTGAAGGTGTGTGTAATACCCAGTGCTATCATTAAAAGATGTTGTACACTTAAGAGCTTGTAAAGTTTTCATTTACATGGTGTCAGAAGTGGGATGCGAACCCACGCCCCTAACGGACTAAAGCCCGACCCCTTGAAGGCCGCTGCCATCTCCGAAATGGCAGCCCCCACCGACGTGCCAGGTCTGCAACGATTCTTGGGCATGGTGAACTACCTTGGCAAGTTTATACCAAACCTCAGTGAGCTGAGTGCTCCCCCTGCGGCAGCTGAACAAAAAAGGATATCGCCTGGGCCTGGCTCCCATATCACCAGCAGGCTTTTGACCGCCTCAAGTCGAAACTGATTAGCACTCCGACGTTGCGGTTCTTCGACGTGGGTCGCCCCATCACCGTCACCTGTGACGCTTCCAAGTTCGGTCTGGGTGCGGCCTGCCCTTCAGTCTGTCGATGGATCGCTGCATCCCGTCTCCTATGCCTCCCGCACCATGACGGACACCGAGCAGCGGTACGCTCAGATCGAGAAAGAGCTGCTCGCGGTGGTGTTCGCCTGCTCCAAGTTCAGAGACTTCCTGTTCGGCAGCAGATTTACGGTCGAAACCGACCACCAGCCACTGGTGACAATCCTGAACAAGCCGATTCACGCTGCCCCTGCCAGGCTGCAGCGTATGATGCTGCAGCTCCAGCGCTTCGACTTTGACATAATCTACAAGAAGGGCACCGAGATGCACATTGCGGACACCCTGTCGCGAGCCCCGCGTACCTCCTGCGCTCGCCACCCCTACGAAACAGAGGACTTTGCTCGTACTGGGCGTTAACTTTATTCCCACCAAGCAGCTACAGGTTTTGGCCGAGCACACCGCTGCCGATCCGGCCTTGCAGCAGCTTGCATCGGTGATTAAAGCAGGGTGGCCAACAAAGCGCTCCGCCGCGCCATCTGAAGCACAGCCTTTCTTCCTGGTCCGCGACGAACTGGTGCTCCTGGATGGCGTTATCCGTCAAGGGACATAAAGTTGTGGTCCCGTCCTCCCTGTTTGACTTTTACTTTTGTGCAGCCCACAGCGGACACCCTGGGGTCGATGCAACGCTTGCCCACGCTCAGTGCCAATTCTATTGGCCTGGAATGGCCAAATATATCCGAGACAGAGTTTCTGCCTGCTCCACGTGCAACAGTCTTGCGCCGCACCAGCAGCGACAGCCCCTGCTGCAAACAGCCCGCCCCTGGCTTTGGCCTGGTCCTCGCTGGCTGCCGACATTTTCGAGTGGCGTGGTAACCACTACCTTGTCCTGGTCGACTCGTTACTCCAACTGGTTCGAAGTGGATTTGCTGACATCCCTCACGTCGGAGATGGTGATCCGCAAGCTGCGGAAACACTTCTCCACTTTTGGGACCCCGGTCAGGCTGCAGACTGACAACGGCAGGCAATTTACGAGCCGAGAATTCAAAAGCTTTGCCGACAAGTGGAACTTCGTGCATTTCACCAGCAGCCCAGAGTACCCACAGAGCAACGGCCTAGCAGAACGGGCCGTCCGCAGCGCCAAAGCTTCTGATGGAACAGGCGCGACTATCCAATTCTGATTTGTATTTGGATCTCCTGAACCTCAGGAATGTTTTCCAGGGATCCGGCCATGGGGTCCCCTGCTCAGCGTCTGATGTCCAGAACTACCAGATCCACCGTCCCGATTGCCCAGCGCCAGCTGAAACCTCGGGTGCTGGAGCCCGCCTCCGTGCAGAGGCGAATTCAAGAGAAACATGACAGCCAGCGGCGTTCCCACGATCGGTCGTGCAGACCACTCGATCCTCTGTTGCCCGGACAGGTTGTTCGTTTGCAGACCGCCAGTGGGCACTACCGTCTGGCCACCGTGGTTGGGGTGGCCGACTCACCTCGTTCGTATCTGGTCGACTGTGAGGGTTCCATTTACTGAAGAAGCCGACAACACCTGCTTGCGGTTAATGAGCCACAGCCGCAGCCCCCTGGGCCCTATGCCCCTCCACTCTCCTATCAGCAGCCGCTGCCGCCCCGGCTGGTGTTCCCCTGCATGCCTCGGTCCCCGTCGCGGGCGCCTGGTTCCCCTCTGCGCGGGTCCCCTGTTGCCGATCACGGTTCTCCCTCTCCTGTTTCTCCCACCCCAATGCCCTTCCCTGGTTCCCCGGCTGCCTTGCGTCCTCCTGCTTCTTCTGCTCTTTCGGGGGGAGGGAGACATCCGACGCGCTCGGGCAGGATCAGTAAGCCGCCTGTTCGCTACGGCGATTTCGTTTAATTCTGCTGTTTAATTCGGTTGCCGTGACAACAATCTGTTTTTTTGATTTCTAAGGGGAAGGATGTAGATGGTTTATATGCAACCAATAATATAGTTACCTCACTCCCATTAACCCCGCCCAGTTAACATCAATCATAACGCCTTCCCCTCAGTAGAAAATGTAGCCGGTGCTTGAAGGTGTGTGTAACACCCAGTGCTATCATTAAAAGATGTTGTACACTTAAGAGCTTGTAAAGTTTCATTTACAGAAGGAATGGACAATATGATAACTGAGATGGCTAAGGAGATAAAGAGACTAAAAAAGGAACAAGAATGCACTGGGAGGGAGCTTGCTAAAATAGATATGGCTCATCGGGTCCGACGTAAGGCTCAAGCAAGCTTAACTGCCCCCCCAAGACTGATTATTCTGAAATTCTATGACATTTCAACCCTGGAAGGAATTATGAAAAAGATTCCATATGGTGTGAATTTGATGTTTGGAGAAGACAAACTAAGATTCTTCCGTGATTTTCCAGCTGAAGTCATGGAAAAGAGGGACAAGTTTACAAACACGAGAAGGCTACTGAAAGAGGTCTCGGGAATAAGATATGGGATAGTATATCCCGCAAAATTGAGAATTACTTATAACCATGTTGAACGTGCATTCACGGATCCAGAAGAGGCATTTAAATATGCACAAAGTATCACAAAGGAGGACTACTGATCATTAGGAGTTGGTCTCCTACAATAACATCGAGGAGAAACGACAAAGAAAGGATTGTGTCTTTTTTTTTAACATACAAAAAAGACTGCTCTTGTTAAAATGGCAAATTTTCCTCGAGGCGTTGTCTAAACATTTTAACTTTGGAATGTTAATTCAAGGTCGGATTTTATGTTTCATCTCAACAAAGGACTGACAAAGAAGAGAAACTGTGGCGGGGAAAATAAATTGAGAATATAGTGTAATATAGAATATTATCAGTGGACTTGTTAATAGAAATTTATGATTTAAGAAACATATAATTACATACTAACATAAAATATAATTAATAAAATTGTGTAATATTAAGGCATAGCTTAGCTATAGCTGATGTTTATTTCATGATGTTAATTATTGCTAATAAGAATAACGAGTTAAATATGATTGATAAGTATTAATAACATACTAACGCATTTTATGGATATAGTAGACAGTCTAGATTGCGCATAAAGGGGGCGGGGAGGAGACAGATACTTGGAAGTTATCCAAGGGTCTGAATCTGGTTAACCCCTTGGAACCTGCTGTTGTCTGATACAAAAGTTTGAGACTTAATTGTAATAAATCTAGGCATATTGATAGATATGGATATATAATTAACATAATTACTGTTATATCTAAGTATGTACTTAATGTTGGAAACTATTCTTTATTTTGTTTTTCCTCTTTGAAGATACATTTCTAATCTAGCTATTGGAGTACGTTTTATTATATATATATAATTTTGAACTTTGTATCGCTCTCTCTTCCAATTAATAATAATTGGTGAAAGGGGGCAGAGCGAAACATATAAAAACATCTACAGAAGTCAATAAAAAAATTTCTACCACCTGTTGGTGGGTTGTTTTTAATTATAATATCTTTATTTTTGGATATTATAATATCACTTTTTGTTTGTTAATTATCTTTTCACGACTCTACACTCTCAGGTCTTTTTCAAGGTTTATTCTGAAGGGGAGATGCCAACAAAACGTAACAGCTGGGGATGACCATCCTTCATCTGGAGTTATAAGGTTCTTGGTTGCACCATATGAAGTAAAGGTATTAACATGATTCATAATGCAAGACGATAAACAAAAGAAAACTGGAGGAATCACATTTTGTAGTTGGAATATAAGGGGCGCTAATGAACCAATTAAAAGGGGTAAGATCTTTGCCCAATTAAAAGCCTTAAACAGTGACATTATTTTCTTACAAGAGACGCATCTGAAATATCAAACACAGATAAGACTGAAGGCAAATTGGATTGGGCAAACATACTACTCTTCCTTTACTTTTAAATCTAGAGGCACAGCTATTATCATTCGTAAAGATATACCATTTAAATTAAAGAATACCATAGCAGATAAAGAGGGGAGATGTGTCATAGTCACGGGAGAAATTTATTCTACTCCACTTACTTTGATAAATATTTATGCTCTTAATTTTGACAACCCCCAATTCTTTAGTAAAATTTTGGATATAATTTCAGAACTTAACCATCAAAATGTGATAATAGGGGGAGATTTGAATTGTGTTTTAGATCCATATTTGGATAAATCAGCAAAACAAAAAAGGACTAACATAAAATCTAAAGCGAGTGAACTCCTAAATACATACATGAAAAATACTAATATAACAGATGTATGGAGGATCGCTAACCCAGTAGGTAGGGAATATTCATTTTATTCAACAGTACATAAAACATATTCACGTATTGATTATTTCTTAGTGGACACAAAACTAATTCCATATACATATAATTCTAAATATCATAATAGTATTATTTCTGATCATTCCCTGTTAACTTTTTCTTTAAAATTAGGAATGCCTGATAAAAATTCGTTTTGGAGGTTTAATCCCCAAATTTTAAATAACTCACAAGGTTGCACATATTTAAAAGAGCAGATGAGATTCTTCTTTGAGACAAATGATACACCAGATATTTCACCCTCCTTACTTGTGGGAAACTTTTAAGGCATTTATTAGAGGAACTATAATCTCATATCAAGCTTTCCAAAATAAAAATAATAATACTGAACAATTGCAGTTAGAACAAGAAATTAGACAATTAGATTTAGAAAATGCCAAAGAACCAACTATAGATAAACATAATAAGATAATAATACTAAAATATAAATTAAATAAAATTTTATCAGCCAGAATAATAAGATTATTTCAAATTACAAAACAAGAACATTTTGAATTTGGTGATAAACCTCATAAACTCCTAGCACGCCAACTGAAAAAAAACGGGAAACAGAAAATACAATTACTAAAATTAAATCAGTCAAAGGGGAATTACTATACCTAAAGATATTAATAAAAGATTTGCTCAATTTTATCAAAACTTATATACATCGAAAACCTCTGCAAATAATACTCAAATTACAAATTTCTTAGATAAGTGTAATCTTCCAAAATTAAATATGGTGGAACAAGAGGGATTAGGAGCTCAGATTACACTACAGGAAATAGAAGAAACAATTAGTTTGTTGAAGATTGGCAAAACGCCAGGACCAGATGGCTTTGGTAATGAATTCTGTAAAAGATTCTATGAGATAATTTCTCCACGGTTGCAAGATTTATATATATATACGCTTTTAAAGAAAATAAACTACCAGAAACACTGAGTCAACTATTACACTTATACCAAAAAAGGATACAAATCTAGAAGACCCAGGCTCATATAGAGCGATTACACTCCTAAATACAGACCAAAAAATATTAGCAAAGACCCTAGCGAGAAGATTGAGTAAATATGTTAGTAAACTAATAAATCCGGACCAAACAGGGTTTATACCAAAGAGATACTCATTTAACAATTTGAGACGGCTGTCCAATATAATGTACTCACATAATACTGCTTTCGATCAAGTAGTATGGCAATATTTATTGGCAATAAGTATTGGAAAAATTTAACATGGGAGATAATTTTATTTCAAGGGTAAAATTATTATATGATAAGCCGACGGCTAGAATACTGACTAATAATATATTATCCCCGAAATTCCAATTAGCAAGGGGCAATAGGCAGGGGTGTGCGTTATCGCCCCTGCTATTTGCACTAGAGATAGAGCCTTTAGCTGAAAGTATAAGAAGCCATCCGAATATTCATGGGTATATTACCAAACACTCAAATAATAAAATTTCATTATATGCAGACGACATATTATTATATATTACAAATTCGCAAATTAGCATACCAAATATACTAAATTTAATAGAGGAATTTGGTTCTTTTTCAGGATATAGAATAAATTGGAACAAAAGCTAAATTATGACGATAAAACCTCAAGAGTCGACACATCTGTTGAAATTCCCTTTTAGAATTACAACAGAAAAATTGAAGTATTTGGACATCCAAATTACTAGGAACTATAAATCATTACTCAATGCAAACTATATGCCTTTATTAACTAAATTAAATGGGTTGATTAAATTTTGGAAAACGCTGCCGATGTCTTTAATAGGCAGAATAAACACGATAAAAATGATCTTCTTACCACAAATATTGTACCTATTTCAATCAATACCAATATACTTACCTAAAAAATTATTTTAAAAAAAAAACTAGATTCTGATATTATAAATTTCATATGGGATTATAAATCACACAGAATTAAAAAAAAAACCACTTGTGTAAATCTAAAGAATCAGGGGGACTGACACTCCCTAACTTATTGTATTATTATTGGGCAGTGAATATAAAAAATATAATCTACTGGTTGGACAGTTCTGCCCAACAAGTAGATTGGATAAGAATGGAGAAAGAGGATTGTTCCCCTTATAATATAGGAGCGATCCTTCTTTCCCCGATAAAACTGAACAATATAATATACAAGAAGAATCCAATTATTCATAGTATAATACGAATTTGGAAACAAATAAAATTAACTTTAAAATTATCGCTTCTTTCTCCAATAGCTAATAATCCCTCATTCAAACCATCCATTATTGATAAAACGTTTATCCATTGGGAAAGAATAGGAATTAAAACGATAGGAGATATGTATGAAATGGGAAAATTTTTATCATTCCAACAACTACAACTAAAATATAATTTGAAAAGTAATCAATATTTCAAATACCTTCAAATTCAAGATTATTTGAAAAAGTATATACAAGGATATCAAACTTTAACTTAAGATTTATTGGAGGAAGGAATGAAAAGGCAGAATCAAGCAATTTAATATCTTACATATAATATAATTCTAAATATAGAAACACCAACGACAGAGGCACTTAGAAGAGACTGGGAACAAGAGTTATTCCGAACGATAGATGGGATAAAAATTTATTATATGTAAACAAATGTTCAATGAATGTAAGACATAACCTAATTCAATTTAAAATTTTACATAGATTATATTATTCGAAAACAAGACTGAATAAAATATTTTCAAATGTTTCCCCCATCTGCGACAAATGTCTAACTCAAAATGCCACTATAGCACATTCCTTTGTCTCTTGTACAAAACTGTACAATTTTGGAATGAAATTTTTGGAATTTTTACAAAACTATTTAACACAAAATTGAACCCCAATACAGAATTGATTATCTTTGGATCAATGGAAGAGGGAAGTAAACTAACTATAATCCAAGAAGCTTTTCTTAATTACGGTCTAATAACAGCAAAAAAACTTAAATTTTGGAAAAACGCACCTACGCCAACATTCAAAATGTGGATCTCAAGCGTGTCTGAAACGCTACATCTTGAAGAAATGAGATTCCTCCTACTAGGCAAAGTAGACCTATTCTTAAAGATTTGGTCTCCTTTTATCAACTTTTTACAAGCATATGGTGCAACATAACATAACCTTAAAAATTAAATGGTTTAGAACTGGGTGACGGATGGGCAAAAATACGAGATAGGTAGATCTTTCCTAATCTCTCTTTTCTTTACTTTCTCCTTTTCTTTCAATCTTTTAGCTTCTCATCTCTGTCCTTTATTTATTTTGCTTTCCGTTTCTACTCGCTTGTCTATCTATTCCGACACTCTTTTTTCTCTCACTGTTCTTTTATTATTAAATCAAAAGTATGAAGTTGTACAAGAATGAAAATATGTATTTATGTATTAGGTACTTAAGTACCAGACTATTGTACTTACTTCTAACAAAAATAAACAAACAAAAAAAAAAAAAGGAACTGCAGATGCTGGAAAATCGAAGGTAGACAAAAATGCTGGAGAAACTCAGCGGGTGAGGCAGCGTCAATGGAGCGAAGGAAATAGGCAACATTTCGGGCCGAAACCCTTCTTCAGACTGATGACTGAATCTCACAGAATTGCAACTAAATCTCACCACTTTTGTGCTTGGGTTCTTTAAGCTACTATATGTGTCTTTGTGTAGGAAGGAACTCTGAAGAAGGGTCTCAACCCAAAATGTCACCCATTCCTTCTCTCCAGAGATGCTACCTGTCCCGCTGAGTTACTCCAGCTTTTTGTGTCAATCTACATGTGTCTTATGTATTGCCATTGGCTCAGTGGTAAAGGTGTGTTAGTAGGTTAGCTGGCTAATGTGGGCCACCCCTTAATGTAGATATGTGGTAAAAGAACCAAAGGTGAACTGATGGGTATGGAGAGAGAATATATGTATTCTGGAGAGAAGACTTCAGGGAAATAAGTCTGCTCCTCCAATTTACGATGGTCCTCACTCTGGCCATGAAGGTGCAGCAGAGGTCACCTGCACCTTCTCCAACCTCATCTATTGCATCCGCTACTCTAGCCGTCAGCTGCTCTACATCGGTGAGACCAAGCGTAAGCCACGCAGGTCAAGGGGAGAACGTACAAACTCCATACAGACAGCACCCATAGTCAGGACCGAACCCGGGTCTCTGGCGCTGTGAGGCAGCAACTCTACCGCTGTGCCGTCCAAATTATGGAGCAATGATATAATGGTGGAGCAGTTGATCTTGTGTAGAAAATGTTCACATGTTAAAGAATAACAGATTATATTTAAGAGGGAGTTAGATGTGGCACTTGTGGCTAAAGGGATCAGGGGGTATGGAGAGAAGGCAGGTACAGGATACTGAGTTGGATGATCAGCCATGATCATATTGAATGGCGGTGCAGGCTCGAAGGGCCGAATGGCCTACTCCTGCACCTGTTTTCTATGTTTCTATGTTGCACTTTTTTTCCTTTTGTCCACACTTTCCCTGCAGCTGTAACACTATTTTCTGAAGATAGACGCAAAGTGCCGAGTAACTTAAGAGCTGCAGCAGTCTGAAGAGGAGATCCGACCTGAAACCTCACCCATCCCTGTTCTCCAGAGATGCTGCCTGACCCGCTGAGTCGCTCCAGCCCTTTGTGTCTATCTTTAATTTAGTTTATTGTCACGTGTACCGAGGTACAGTGAAAGGTTTTGTTGCGTGCCATCCAGTCAGCAGAAAGACAATACATGTTTACAATCGAGCCATTTACAGTGTACAGATACATGATAGGGGAATAACGTTTAGTGCAAGGTAAAGCCAGCAAAGTCCGATCATGGATAGTCCGTCTGTCACCAAAGAGGTAGATAGTAGTATAGAGGTTTAAACCAACATCTGCAATTCCTCCCTACACTGGTTTGATTATAATCATGATTTACCTGGTAGGAAAATACAAGAATTTCACAATCTCAGTACTGATGACAATAATAAACCACTAGTATTATGAATTTATGTTCCTCAATTCCTGGCATCTACTGTCTACCAAACTGTTACATCCATGAAACGCAAGCATTCTCTTCACACATTGACAAGAACAGGAATGGAAATAACAGTGATTGGTGAGAATTAATAAGTAAGTAAATTTATTGGCCAAGTATTCACATACAAGGAATTTGCCTTGGTGCTCCGCCCATAAGTAACAACATGATATACAGTGAGTTACGAATGACTCAGAAAACACTAAACATTAATAATAATAAAACATTAATGATAAAACACCAGTGATCAAGCATGTGAACCAACAAAATACCAGATCTTAATAAAAATAATTTGTATACAGAACAGTGGCACAGCGGTAGAGTTGCTGCTTCACAGCGCCAGAGACCCAGGCTCGAACCCGACTACGAGTACTACCCATCTATGCTTGAGTTTGTACGTTCTCCCCATGACCGCGTGGATTTTCTCCGAGATCTTCGGTTTCCTTCCACACTCCAAAGACGCATAGGTTTTTGTAGGTTACTTGGCTTGGTGTAAATGTAAATTATCCCTGGTGTGTGTAGGATAGTATTAATGTGCGGGGATCGCTGGCTGGAGCGGACTCGGTGAACCGAAGGGCCAGCATCTCTAAAATAAAACAGGTGGGTTTCCTCCGGGTGCTCCAGTTTCCTCTCACATCCCAAAAAGATGTATGGGTTTGTAGGTGTAAATTCAGCTCTGTAAGTTGCCCGTAATGTGTAGGGAGTAGATGAGAAAGTGGGATAACATGGAACTAATGCGAATGTGTGATCAGTGTTTGGTGTGGACCTGCTGATCCAAAGGGACCGTTTGCATGCTGTACCTCTAAGGTAAAGTCATCTGAACATTACCAGGAATTTCTGGCCTAAGTTATCCCCAAAGACTCGAGATGAGTGAACGAGGATTGCCATATTTACCATTTCCTCCTCGTGGTCGGCTGCCTCCTCGTCATCCGTTGCCTTGATGAAGAGAGTTTTCTGAACCTCAGCCAGGCTGTGGGCCATTGATGTTTCATACTCATCTCGCAGGGTGTCTATCTTCTTGGTGAAGCGCCACCTCTTGATCTTTTTGCTGATATCTTCGATGATGTCCACAGCGTCGACGGGCCGCTCGTCCAGCACCTTGGTCATTAACTCAGCGAGGTGATCATAGCTAAAGGGGAGCACAAAGAGACTTAGGTGCATTGACGTTACCTCCCACACGATACTTTCTTTTTAACTTAAACCATTGAAACCTTTCCTCCTGCTTCTTTGCTCTCTTTCTCCCTCGAGAATATCTTGCTATGTATGTATATATACATACAAATGCACGCCCAAAACATTTCTTTGCCAATGACATGAAAAGACAGGATCAGCTGAAGAACATCCTGGCTATCTTGGACTGCAGATTCCACAACCTCTAGCAATGTGGGTGAAAACAGATAACAACTAATCCATTTTCTACTTGAGGTGGTCAAGTGATCCCGTGCTGTGGACTGACTTGATCTTCCATCACCTAGATTCATTGTCTGTTTGTCTTTTTGTGTGTGTGTATGTTTATATATATATGTGTGTGTGTGTGTGTGTGTGTGTGTGTGTGTGTGTGTGTGTTTATATATATATATATATATATGTGTGTGTGTGTGTGTGTGTGTGTATGTTTATATATATATATATGTGTGTGTGTGTGTGTGTGTGTGTGTGCGTGCGTGTGTGTGTGTTTATATATATATATGTGTGTGTGTGTATGTTTATATATATATATATGTGTATGTGTGTGTGTGTGTGTATGTTTATATATATGTGTGTGTGTGTGTATGTTTATATATATATATATATGTGTGTGTGTGTGTGTGCGCGAGTGTGTGTGTGTGTGTGTTTATATATATATATGTGTGTGTGTGTGTGTGTGTGTGTGTGTTTATATATATATATGTGTGTGTGTGTGTGTGTGTGTGTTTATATATATGTGTGTGTGTGCGTGTGTGTGTGTTTATATATATATGTGTTGTGTGTGTGTGTGTTTATATATATGTGTGTGTGCGCGTGTGTGTGTGTTTATATATGTGTGTGTGTGTGTGTTTATATATATGTGTGTGTGTGTGTGTGTATGTTTATATATATATGTGTGTGTGTGTGTGCGCGAGTGTGTGTGTGTGTGTTTATATATATATATGTGTGTGTGTGTGTGTATGTTTATATATATATGTGTTGTGTGTGTGTGTGTGTGTGTGGTGTGCATATATGTGTTGACGTGTGTGTACACGACAGAGGGAGGACATTTGAATCACCCCTTTAACAGGCAAAACATCCACAGGAAGAAACAAACACTGCTTCATGAGTTGTTTACCGCCTGGTCAAGGGGCTTTGTGTTCCGCAGTGTTATTTTAGGACTGAAAACACCAATATCAACTGCAAGGAAGGAGAGTGGTTTGTTACTCAACTCTCCAGCTACAAATGCCCATGTGAAAAGTATTTAGAGTGATAGTGTCAAACAGCAGGAAAACAGGCTCTTCAGCCCAACTCATCCCCTGCTGACCAACATGCCCCATCTGAGCCAGCGCCATTTGCCCATATCTGGCCCATATTCCTCCAAACCTTTCCACTTGCCTATTAAATGTTGTAATTGTTACAAAAAAATATGAAAACACTGACATTAATTATGGGATCACAAAAAAAAGATTATTATGATCAAATGTTGCAAAAACATAAAAATAATATTGAGGCTACTTGGAGTGTACTTAATGATATAATTAAAAATAGTAATAGTAATAGTAAAATGGATTTTCCAACATATTTTGTAAAAAATGACAATTCAATTATTGAAAATACAGAGGACATTGCTAATGAGTAGAATGATTTATTTGTTAATGTAGGCCCAAATTTGGCAAAGGAAATTAACCTTCCTAGAGATGAAAACATACATTTTGATTTTGAATTTAACAACAGCAATTCAGTGTTCCTTGGTGGAGTTTGTGAGAGTGATGTGTTAGAAGTAGTCAGAAAGTTTAAGGATAAAAAAAATCAACTGACGGTAACACTATTGTCACATATAAAAGAAGTAATTGATTGTGTCCTCGAGCCCTTTACCTATATATGCAATAAATCCTTTCTAAAAGGTGTTTTTCCCAATAAAATGAAAATGGCTAAGGTGGTTCCAATCTATAAAAATGGTGACAAACATATTGTATCAAATTATAGACCTGTGGCTTTGCTACCTCAATTTTCTAAAATATTTGAAAAGCTATTTGTGAATAGACTTGATGACTTCATTGAGAAATATGAGTTATTGAGTGATCATCAACATGGGTTTAGGAGTAATCGATCGACATCTTTAGCGATGATGGATTTTGTAGAAAATATAGCAACAGCAATAGATAAGAAACTACACACTGTGGGTGCATTTATTGATTTACGTAAAGCATTTGATACAATTGATCATTCCTTACCTTTGCAGAAATTGGAACGTTATGGTATAAGAGGCGTCACACAAAATTGGTTGGGAAGTTATTTAAGTAATAGGTTTCAGTATGTAAAAATTAATAATACTGAATCACAGCTTAGAAGAGTAACCTGTGGTGTTCCACAAGGTTCAGTACTGAGACACAAGCTATTTATACTTTATTTAAATGATATTTGTAAAGTATCCAATACATTGAAGCTTGTTACGTTTGCGGATGATACAAATGTATTTTGTTCAGGGAATTATATAATAGAACTATTGAAAACAGCAGAAAGAGAATTGGTAGTGCTAAAAAAAAGTGGTTTGATATTAATAAATTATCCCTAAATGAAAATAAAACACAATTTATGGTGTTTGGTGGTGACAGGGTTAATTGTGAAATAAAATTGAATTCAAATGGAGTTGAAATTGAAAGAATCAAACACCATTCCTGGGAGTGATTATAGATCATAAACTTTGTTGGAAGCCACATATAGAATACATCAAATGGAAATTATCTAAATCCATTGCTATTCTTTACAAAACAAAGGATCTGTTGAATAAGAAGTATTTGTATATATTGGATTGCTCACTTATAATGCCATATATGTCATATTGTGTTGAAGTTTGGGGAAATGTATATAAAACAAATATAGACCCTATAATTAAACTCCAGAAAAGAACTATTAGAATACATAAAGCTTCTTACCGTGAAACTACAAATGCATTATTCATAAAGTCCGGTACCTTAAAAAGTTTGGATATTGTGCATGTAAAGATATTAGAAATACTTTTCCGAGTTAGGAATAAAAGCCTTCCTGTTAGTAGTCAAAAAAAAAATATTACAATAAGGACATTATAATTTAAGAGGGTTGTGTATTTTTCAAACATGTAAAGTGAGAACCAATGTAGATGTGTCTCAGTTTTGGGAGTCAAATTATGGAACGGGATTAGTGATGTTGAAATTTTGTAGCTCTCTGTTGAGTTTCAAAAAAGCCTTCAAATGTAAAATAATTAAGGATTATAAAGTGAAATGCTTAAAATGTAAAATAAGTAAGGATTATAATGTGAAATGCTTAAAATGTAAAATAAGTAAGGATTACAATTTAGAGTAAATTTTATTTTTTTTTCTTTCCTTTGTAATGCTGATATTCTGGGTTATCTTATGGATTGTACAGGATAGGCAAAAATAAGCTTTGTCGCTTCCGCCTATTCCTTTTTCGGTCATTGATTATGTGAACGTTGTGTGAAATGGATACAGTGTTGGTTCATATTCACACAGATTATAAAGTTTTGTTCTTTTTAAAGTATGACCAAAATAAACTATTAATTCATTCATACATTGTACCTGCCTTAACTATAGCAGCTTGTTCCGTGTACCCAGCACACTCCGAGTGTAAAGGTCGTTCCTCAGGCTCCTGTTAAATCTTACACCTCTCAGCTTATACCCATGTCCTCTAGTTCTTGTGAGGGAAGGAACTGCAGATGCTGGTTTACACCGAAGACAGACGCAAAACGCTGGAGTAAATCAGTGGAACAGGCAGCATCTCTGGAGAGAAGGAATGGGTGATGTATCGGGTCGGGTCCCGCTGAGTTGCTCCAGCATTGTATGTCTCTCCTCTGGTTCTTGATTCCACAAATGTCCTCATTCTTCAGAGAACGGGGATTCCCCTCCCCCACTATAGACGAGGCTCGCACCAGGGTCTCCTCCATACCCCGCAACACTGCCCTCTCTCCCCATTCCCCCACTCGCAACAAGGGCAGAGTCCCTCTGGTCCTCACCTTTCACCCAACCAGCCGACAAATACAACACATAGTCCTCCGCCAATTTCGCCACCTCCAACGTGACCCCTCCACTCGCCACATCTTCCCATCTCCCCCCGTCTGCCTTCCGCAAAGACCGCTCCCTCTGCAACTCCCTTGTCAATTCTTCCCTTCCCTCCCTCTCTACCCCTTCCCCGGGCACTTTCCCTTGCAACCGCAAGAAATGCTACACTTGTCCCTTCACCTCCCCCCTCCACTCCTTTCAGGGACCCAAGCAGTCCTTCCAGGTCCGACAGAGGTTCACCTGCACCTCCTCCAACCTCATCTACTGCATCCGCTGCTCCAGATTGCCAGATGATCTATATCGGTGAGACCAAGCGGAGGCTTGGCGATCGTTTCGCCGAACACCTCCGCTCAGTCCGCATTAACCAACCCGACCTCCCGGTGGCTCAGCACTTCAACTCCCCCTCCCATTCCGCATCCGACCTCTCGGTCCTGGGCCTCCTCCAAGGCCAGAGTGAGCAACACCGCAAGTTGGAGAAACAGCACCTCATATTCCACTTGGGGAGTCTGCATCCTCTGGGCTTGAACATTGAATTTTCTCAATTCTGTTAACCCTTGCTGTCTCCTCCCCTTCCCACCTCTCCCTCAGCCTTCGGGCCCTGGCATTCCCCCTCTCTCTATCTCCCCCCCCCCACCCTAGTCACACTAGCTTCTCATTTTCACACTACAAACAGCTTACAAAGGCTTGTTCCCTTTATCATCGATACTTTTTTGCATATCTTTCATTCATTGTTCTTTATCTCTCCACATCACCGTCTATATCTCTCGTTTCCCTGATCCCTGACCAGTCTGAAGAAGGGTCTCGACCCGAAATGTCGCCTATCTCCTTCGCTCCTTAGATGCTGCTGCACCCGCTGAGTTTCTCCAGCCTTTTGTGTACCCTTGATTCCCTTTTCTGGGTTAAAAAAAAAAACGGTGCAATCACCCTATCAATTCCCCTCATGATTTTACACACCTTGTTGCGTTGGGAATTACACTGGATTTGGCAGTGACCACACCGACACTCACAGCAGGGTGAATTCATGTGATAGGTTTTATTCACAGAGACAAGAATGTCCAGGACCACATGAGGGCGCTGTCTCCCATTGTCAGGGTGCATTGGACCCAGCTGCTGTGCCCAATGATGCTGAGGATTGGCTTCTCCTGGCCTGTCTGCCAGTGATAGGGATCAGAGCGGCATCTGAGAGAGGGGGCGTTATCACAACCTCGATAATACCACCCCTTAGCCTCCTGCGCTCCAAGGAATAAAGTCCCAGCCTGCCAATCGCTCCCTATAACACAACCCCTCAAGTTGGGGTGGGAGATTGCAACCCTCACGTGGTCCGCCCTGTTTCGACAAATGCAATCGACCTGGCGTGCACAATCAAATAAGATCAAATAGAACAAATTGGCCGACAACTTTAGGCTGTGCGCGCCATACGCAAGAAGAAGGAGAACCCCTCGAGTCCTGCCAACATCCCCGTAAATCTTCCCAGCCCTCTTTCCAGTTCAGTTTAATTTATTGTCCCGTGTACCGGGGTACAGTGAAAAGATTTTGTTGTGTGCTAACCAGTCAGCGGAAAGACAATACATGATTACAATCGAGCCATTTTCAGTGTATAGATACATGATAAGGGAATAACATTTAGTGTAAGGTAAAGCCAGCAAAGTCTGATCAAGGATAGTCCGAGGGTCACCAAAGAGGTGGATGGTAGTTCAGGACTGCTCTCTGGCTGTGATAGGATGGATCAGCTGCCTGATAACATCTGGGAAGAAGCTGTCCCTTAATCTGTTCCAGTTTATAGTTCTTCTATCCAATGTTGGCATAGCTAGAAATTGCTGCACATTCTGTGAGTTAGTCATACATAGTGTCATCCAGCATGGACACAGGCCCTTCGGTCCAACTCACCTATGACGACCGTCCCAATTGCCCACTTTTGACCCAGGTGCCTCTAAGCCTTTCCGAATATCCCTTAACATAGAAACATAGAAATTAGGTGCAGGAGTAGGCCATTCAGCCCTTCGAGCCTGCACCGCCATTCAATATGATCATGGCTGATCATCCAACTCAGTATCCCGTACCTGCCTTCTCTCCATACCCTCTGATCCCCTTAGCCACAAGGGCCACATCCAACTCACTCTTAAATATAGCCAATGAACTGGCCTCAACTACCCTCTGTGGCAGAGAGTTCCAGAGACTCACCACTCTCTGTGTGAAAAAAGTCTTTCTCATCTCGGTCTTAAAGGATTTCCCCCTTATCCTTAAGCTGTGACCCCTTGTCCTGGACTTCCCCAACATCGGGAACAATCTTCCTGCATCTAGCCTGTCCAACCCCTTAAGAATTTTGTAAGTTTCTATAAGATCCCCTCTCAATCTCCTAAATTCCAGAGAGTATAAACCGAGTCTATCCAGTCTTTCTTCATAAGACAGTCCTGACATCCTAGGAATCAGTCTGGTGAACCTTCTCTGCACTCCCTCTATGGCAATAATGTCCTTCCTCAGATTTGGAGACCAAAACTGTACGCAATACTCCAGGTGTGGTCTCACCAAGACCCCTGTACAACTGAAGTAGAACCTCCCTGCTCCTGTACTCAAATCCTTTTGCTATGAAAGCTAACATACCATTCGCTTTTTTTCACTGCCTGCTGCACCTGCATGCCTACTTTCAATGACTGGTGTACCATGACACCCAGGTCTCGCTGCATCTCCCCTTTTCCTAATCGGCCACCATTTAAATGTTGTTACTGTACGTACCTCAACCATTTCCTCTAGCAGCTTGTTCCATATATTGTCCCTTGCAAGTTATCCACTTAACATACAAGAATCTACAGCAAAACGGGGCCACAGATGATGCTGCTGCATCACAGCTTTAGCGACCCAGGTTCAATCCTGACCTCTGGTGCTGTCTATGTGGAGTTTGCACATTTTCTCTGTGATTGCTTGCTTTCCTCCCATATCCCAAACTGCAGTCAGGTTGGTGGGTTAATTACTGGCCTTTGGAAATTACTCCTGGTGTGTAGGATCGTTGAAGCCGTAGAATCGCGGGGGAGTTGATGGGAATGTGGGAAGAAGAATACACGATACAAGATATTTTATTATGTCATTTGAACCCAAGTTCAAACGAGATTTCGTTTCTGCAGTCATACAAACAAGAAAAAAAACCCAAGACACAGTTAACACAATCCACGCAAACATCCATCACAGCGAATCTCCAAACACCTCCTCACTGTGATGGAAGGCAAAGTCTTGTCTCTCCCCTGTTCCTTATTCTTCTCCCGATGTTGGAGCCCCCAGCGGGCGACGGCAAGTCCCGCGGCCGTTTAAGGCCGCGCCGGGTGAATCAAGGCCCCACTCCGGGTCGCCCTCAGCCACGTAACTCAGGCAGGACAAGTTACCGTTGCGGGAACTCCGAAAAGCGGTCTCCCACTAGGGACCCGCGAGCTCCCGATATCCCGTCCAGCGCGCCACCACAGCTCTCCACGCTCCGAAGCCGGCCAGCTCCACGATGGTGAGTCCGCAGGCTCCGTGACTGGAGCCCCCATTCGTTCCGGCTGGAGGCCGCTGCACGGTGCTCGGCCCCAACGACAACGGAGACGCGACAGGGAAAAGGTCGGGTCCCCCGTACAGGGAAGAGATCTAAAAGCTCCCCCCCGACCCCCCTCCCACATATACAAAGTCAAAAACAACAAATAAAACTCTCCAAACTATACACTCAACGGGACAAAAAACTTTAAAAAATAGACAGACGGACAGCAGAGGCTGCTGCAACGTCAGTCGCGCCGCCTACCAAGAAAATGGGATTTATGTAAATGGAGGTTTAATGGTTGGCAGGGAGTTGGGTCACTGAATACATACCATGCTGCGTGACTGTGATTCTCCTATTCCACTTCAGCTCCATCAAAGCATCAAGGCAGGGTGACAGTATAGGAATTCATTAATGGCGGAAAAAGTGTGATTTTCTATAAAATGGTTGAGGGGAATTCATTGCCATAGGCGGCCTTGGAGGCCAAGTCATTGGGTATTTTTAAAGCGGACATGGACAGATTCCTGACTAGTAAGGGTCTCATAGGTTATGGGGAGAAGAGGAAGAGTGTGTGTTATTAGTAGCACAAGGAGAGGGGACAGTGAACCTAAAGGATTAAAAGTTACTCAGTGAGAATATATTGATGATAGAGGGTAACAGAGGATGAGACTTTGATATAAACTGAACTGGAGTGTTAGCGGGGGAATTTTGAGGGCTGAGTGGGAGAGAGAGAAGTAGGGAGAGGAGAAATAATTCATGATGCTGCGTAATTGACAGGTAGAATAAGAATTAATAAAACAAGGAGGGGGATACATTAGAGTGGGGAAAGTGAAGCAGATTGCAGAGCAACAGAATGGCAGCGGAAAAGTTAAACTGAACTAAAGAAAGGAACAAAAGAGAGGATGTGGGTATAAGGTGAGAAGTATAAGATTTAATAGGAGCGTAAGGGGCAACCTTTTCACTCAGAGTGTGGAGGGTACATGGAACGAGCTGCTAGAAGAGTTAGTTAAGGCAGGTACAATAACAACATTTAATAGACAATTATTAGTCTATAAATAGACAATGACATGAGAATTAAGGGACAGAAGTTTCGGGGTAACGTGAGGGGGAACTTCTTTACTCAGAGGGTGGTGGCTGTGTGGAATGACCTTCCAGCAGAAGTGGTGGAGGCAGGATCGATTTTAACATTTAAGAGTAAAGTGGATAGGTATATGGACGTGAAGGGAATGGAGGGGTATGGTCTGAGTGCAGGTAGATGGGACTAGGGGAAAACAAATGGTCGGCACGGACTGGAAGGGCCGAGAGGGCCTGTTTCCGTGCTGTAATTGTTATATGGTTATATAATTAGATAGGTACGTGGATAAGAAAGGTTTGGAGGGATATGGGCCAAATGCGGGCAATGCAGCCATGATTGATTGAATGGCGGAATAAACTCGATGGGCCGAATGGCCTAATTCTGCTCCTACGATTTATGAACTTACTTATAAGTGAAGCATGGAGAATTGATGTGAGAGGCAGTGAGTTTAAAGGAAGAGAGATAATGGGGCAGTCAAGCAACTGGATTAGAATAAAAATAAGAAGAAAAACATTCATTAATCCAAGACTTTTTTTTTTTTACGAACTTTACATTTAAATACTCACAGGTTGAGGTTAGATATGCTGCTTTTCTGCAGCAAATAAGCCTTTGCATTTCGGATCATAGTTTCACTTGCAAAATCCAGGTTCAGCTCTGGCTCCATCTGTACTATCTTCTCATCACTCTCTGTGGCACTAGGAAAGTCACTCTGCTTCTGCGACTCATCCGGGTTTGGACTGTTCACTTTATTCTCCAGCTCCATCATTTTGATTCCTTCTCTCTAGCTCGTTGTACTTTATGTTCCCCCTTTGCCCTCTGGCAGTTTCTGCCCTCTCTATAATCTCTTTTCCTTTCTTTAGTTCAGTTTAACTTCTCCCCTATCATTCTGTGGCTCTACAATTCTGCTTCACTTCCCCACCTCCTTCTATATTTAGTTCTTATTCTATCTCTCTATCACACAGCAATATGGATTATTTCTCCCTATTTCTGTCTCCTCCACTATCCCCCTCCCCCAGTAATACTCCAGTTCAGTTTCAATCGCCTCAAACTTAAGTCTGATCACCTGTTACCCTCTATCACAAACATACTCTTAGTAAACTCTTTTAGTAACTTTTAATCCTTTAAGTTCACTTTGTTATTAATAATATCACACTCTTCCCCTTCCACTCCAAGGCCCAGGCGGCCTAGGCCTCTGTTTCCCGGGCAACGGTTGCTATCATATGGCGCGTTGCTAGGCAACGCCAAACAATGCCAGCGAGCAGCCCGAAACGTGCGTCATGCGTCATCGCCGACGTGGAAAACGCGTCATGCCGGAGGCGGCTGACGGCGCGCCGCGACGTGAATCCTCCGTCACCGGGTCCCCCTGCGTCAAGGTGAGCGTTCCCCAACGTACGTCCTGCGTCACGGCGGCGTACCGTACACGTAATGCGGAAGTAGAGGAGCAGTGACTGCGGGGGTGGAGAGAGGGGGCACAGTCATAGTCAAAGAAACAGGCTCTTCGGCACAACTCGCCCACACCGGCTAACATGTCCCATCTACACTAGTCACACCTGCCTGCATTTGGCCCATATCCCTCCAAACCCGTCCTATCCATGTACCTGCCCAAAGGTTTCTTCAACATTGAGAGAGTCCCTGCCTCAACCAGACGAGGAAACACTTTTTTTCTCTCACAGAGAGTTGTGATCTGTGGAATTCTCTGCCTCGGTGGGCGGTGGAGGCAGGTTCTCTGGTGCTTTCAAGAGAGCTAGATACGGCTCTTAAAAATAGCTAAGTCATAGCGATAGAAATGTAATCAGGGGACAGTCAGATGGTCGAAAACTAGGAAGGGGAGAGATGGAGAGAAAGGGAGAAAGCAAGGGTAACTTCAAGTTAGAGAGGTCAATATTCTTACCATTAGGTTTTTAAGATAGGGCTCTTAAAAATAGCGGAGTCAGGCGATATTGTTCCATACACCCTTTGTATACAAAAGTTACCCCTCAGATTCCTTTTAATTTTTTTCACCTTCACCTGAAACTAATGCTCTCCGATCCTCAATTCACCTGCCAACCATTGTGTGCTTTGCTGTGCCATAATGGGGCTTGAGTGGAGTAGATGGGAGGTCGATTGGGCGGTGAGCAGGGGTAAGGGAGTAGAGGGATTGTGAAGTAGGCAAGGAGGGAGTTCAGTTTAGTGTCAAGTGCACCGAGGTACAGTGAAAAGCTTTTGTTGCGTGCTAACCAGTCAGGAGAAAGACAATACACGATTACAATCGAGCCATAATGTTTAATGCAAGGTAAAGCGAGCAAAGTCCGATCAAGGATAGTCTGATGAGGTAGATAGTAGTTCAGCACTGCTCTCTGCAAGTGGGCCTAAGGATGGGTGTGGAGAAAGGAGGGAAACTGATGATAACATGCGAGCAGGGATGTAGTAATTGTTCAACTCTATGTTTGCAGTGTGAATCTAACATTACAATCCTGACCTAGACCCAGAGGCCCGTTTACACCCAACAAACAGCTAACAAAGTCCTGTCTCCTTTACCAGCGTCACTTTTTTGCATATCTTTCATTCATTGCTCAAATATCTCTCGACATCCTCGTCTGTATCTCCCGTTTCCCTTTCCCGTGACGTTCAGTCTGAAGGGTCTCAACCCAAAACGTCACCCATTCCTTCTCTTCAGAGATGCTGCCTGTCCAGTTTTGGTGTCTATAAATACAGACATTGGATACTTACAAACACATTGCCAACTCTCCAAACTTTTATTCATGTCACTTTCTTACAGCTTCAGCGGTAAAACTCCAGAGCAGTCCGCCCGCTCCACATACCACACAGTCTCTTTTCACAAAGAAAAACAGCCAGACATCCGCTAAACTTTAAAATAAACACAAAAAACCTTTATAGAATTTCTAAAGGAAACAAACAGGTATCGCCACTGTTCAGAGTTGGTTTCCACTCAAGAGTTTACGACTGTTGAGAATTATGTTCGGATCTCGTGTCTCCACGCACAGTAGATGTGCTAAACCCATTGGAATTCTGAAACAGCTGATGTGCACGTTTATCCGAGATTCAATCCCAGTTCCAGGTTGCCTTTGGATCCGTTCCGGGCCGTTTTCCCCCCCCCCCCCCCCCAAGTTGCATAAATATATCCGCAGCAGGCAGAGCGGGGCTGTTACTCTCAATCGGGTGGGCAGTGAAGTGCCCGAAAATGGCAGACAATCGGCGACGCCAAGAATTTTGGTTGACCAGCTGGGCAGAGCATGGTGAAAGGAGGAGGCTTCAAACTCAAATCCGGGTATACAAGGCACGAGTCCACAATCGGAACAGCCAACTAGCGTAGCTTGTGCTAACTCGTCAAAGTGGAGCAATGTACTCTGAACGGCACTCTCCCCTCGACCACTATCATCGGCTAAATAAACAGCGGCCAGTCATTTAAATATAGCCCATGTGGAATTAACTACTAACTTAAAAAAAATAATCAAACCAGACTCCTGGCACTATTCCAGGAGCAGGAGGCAGAGCTTCCACTGTCCTTTATAGTACGAGACTTTACTTTGTCTGCTTCAGACAGTGCTTTGCTGTCGCGAGTGGTGGCAAGGTAAAGGACATGTCTGTGTTAGGGGCTTTTCCTCAGAGCAGACTTGCGTTTGATGATGGGCTGCTCTCCGTCTCCCGCGTCCTGGCTCCCCTCGGCACCCTCGCCACTCTTCTCCTCGGGCACCACGTCCGGCTCCTCACCGGGGGGCTTGGCCGCTCGCTCTCCGCCGGACGCCGGCTCGCCCACCGCTGGCGGCTCGTCCCGGATGAGGATGACCCTCTCCGTCATGTCCGCCGCCACCAGGTGACCCACTTCGTGGAGCAGAGGCTGTTGACCAGCTTGTTCCCCCGCCATTGTATCCTGGCCCAACACAAGAGAGAGAGAGAGAGGCAAGTTTAGTTTAGAGATACAGCGTGGAAACAAGCCCACCGACCAAACTCTGGCTGAGACCCTTCTTCAGACTGATGCGTCCATTGCCAAAGACTCTTAATACAGAACACAAGGTCCGTTTCACATTGTGAGACCACACCTGGAGTATTGTGTGCCGTTTTGGTCCCCTAATTTGAGGAAGGACTTTCTTGCTATTGAGGGAGTGCAGAGTAGCTTTACAAGGTTAATTCCCGGGATGGCTGGACTGTCATATGCCGAGAGAATGGAGCGGCTGGGCTTGTACACTCCGGAGTTTAGAAGGATGAGAGGGCATCTCATTGAAACATAGTTAAGGGTTTGGACACGCTAGAGGCAGGATTGTTAACGGTTTGGGCACGCTAGAGGCAGGAAACATGTTAGAAACATAGAAAGTAGGTGCAGGAGTAGGCCATTCGGCCCTTCGAGCCTGCACCGCCATTCAATATGATCATGGCTGATCGTTCAACTCAGTATCCTGTACCTGCCTTCTCCCCATACCCCCTGATCCCTTTAACCACAAGGGCCACATCTAACTCCCTCTTAAATATAGCCAATGAACTGGCCTCAACTACATGTTCACGATGTTGGGGAGTCCAGAACCAGGGGCCACAGTTTATGAATAAGGAGTATGCCATTTAGAACAGAGACGAGGAAACACTTTTACTCACAGAGAGTGGTGTCTGTGGAATTCTCTGCCACAGAGGGCGGTGGAGGCAGGTTCTCTGGATGCTTTCAAGAGAGAGCTAGATAGGGCTCTTAAAAATAGCGGAGTCAGGGGGATAAGGGGAAAAGGCAGGAACGGGGTACTGATTGGGGATGATCAGCCATGATCACATTGAATGGCGGTGCTGGCTCGAAGGGCCGAATGGCCTACTCCTGCACCTATTGTCCATTGTATGTGTAGGCATGTGATGGAGTTCCCTTACCTCGAGTACGATCTGGCCCTCGGGCCCAGCGTCCATGACCACTGCCTGGGACGGTTCATCCAGAGCCATGGGCCTCTCATCTTCCTCCTTCACGTTGATGATGATGGTCTGGTGCGGCGACTCCCGAACGCCGTCGGAATCGGGGGCAGAGCTGCTGACCTCCATCGGCTCCCCCACTGGCGGCACGGTGGCTGACTTGGCCACCAGGGTGGGAGGGGGCCGCACGGGGGGCTGATCGAGGGGGCTGGCGGCTGCCTGGATAGGGGGAGCTTTGGTGGTCTCTCCGGGCGAGCCGGCACCAACCTTGGCAGGGGATGCCACCACGGTCAGAAGAGGGGCAATGGATGGAGCCAGGGCAGGGGCACTCACTGGAGGTGGGGCGGGGGCTTTCGATGGAGCCTGCGCACTGGGGTTGGGAGGGGGCTGCACAAAAGTGCTCAGCAAAGGCTGGATGAGGGGCTTTAAGACTCCCAGGTCTGGAGAGACAGGGACTGTCAGGCCGAGGGGCTTCAGCGACATGAGGCTCGGCAGGGTGAGGACGGAGTGGAGAGGGTGTAACTGGGCTGCCAGCTGCTGCTGCTTGAACTTCTGCTCCTCCTCCAGTTTCCGCTTCAAGGCTTTCTCTTGAGCCAGGCGCATGTTGATCATATCCTTCTGCGCATGAACAATGGTCAGGTGTTGCAGCTCTTCCTGCAAGGCAAGGACAACCAACCCAGTCATTAAACAGTCAAAATGTGTCGGAAGGAAATGCTGGAGTAACTCAGCGGGACAGGCAGCATCTCTGGAGAGAAGGAATAGGTGACGAAGAATGTTCTCGACCCAATTCGTTACCCATCCCTTCTCTCCAGTCATTAAACAGCTGGCTGTGTGGTAACGCAAGAACGAGTGCAATATCTCCCACATTTGCAGATTTACCGAGTTCCATTTCGACTCATACCAAAGAGAGCTGCAAAAAAACTGGAGTAACTCAGGCAGCGTCTGAAGAAGGGTCTCAACCCAAAACATCACCTGTTCCTTTTCTCCAGAGATGCTGCCTGACCTGCTCAGTTACTCCAGCATTTGTGTACATCTTTGGTGTAAAACAGCATCTGCTGTTTCTTCCTACACCCAAGAGTCACACAGTGTGGAAACAGCCCCTTTGGCCAACTTGCCCATGCCAACCAAGATGTCCCATCTACACTAGTCCCACCTGCCCAGGTTCATCTTTCAGATTCGGGTTTTTATTTCAGATTTCCAGCATCCACAATTTAAAAATTGGTGGTCAGGGCAGATAATATAGAGGTATTAAAGAGGATTTTGGATAGAGATGGGGTGTGTCGAGTTAGGACTATTCATCTGGTTCATAAGTTCATAAATTCTAGGAGCAGAGTTAGGCCATTCAGCCTATCAAGTCTACTCCACCATTCAATCACACCTGATCGAACTCTCCCCCTCCTTCTCCCGCCTTCGCCTCATAACCTCCTATTAATCAATAAATTAACACGGTTAATTCCCGGGATGGCGGGACTGTCATATGCTGAGAGAATGGAGCAGCTGGGCTTGTACACTCTGGAGTTTAGAAGGATGAGAGGGAACTCATTGAAACATTGTAACGGGTTTGGACACGCTAGAGCAGGAAACATGTTCCCGATGTTGGGGGAGTCCAGAACCAGGGGCCACAGTTTAAGATTAAGGAGTAAGCCATTTAGAACAGAGACGTGGAAACACTTTTTCTCACAGAGAGTGGCGAGTCTGCGGAATTCTCTGCCTCAGAGGGCGGTGGAGGCCGGTTCTCTGGATGCTTTCAAGAAAGAGCTAGATCGGGCTCTTAAATAGCAGAGTCAGGGGATATGGTGTGAAGGCAGGAACGGGGTACAGATTGGGGATGATCGGCCATGATCACATTGAATGGCGGTGCTGGCTCGAAGGGCCGAATGGCCTACTCCTGCACCTACTATCTATTGTCTAAACTGTCAATGTCTGCCTCCACTGTCAACTTGGCCTCCACAGCCGTCTGTGAATCCACAGGTTCACCACCCGCTGACGAAAATAATTCCTTCTCATCTTCTTTCCGAAGGTACATTCTGAGGCCATTGCCTCTGGTCGTAGACTCTCCCACGAGTGGAAACATCCTCTCCACATCCACTTTATCCAGGTTTTATATTTCATTATGCAAGGAAGTGTAGGGCCAGTGATTAAAATTCAATCCACCATAATGTTCACAGACAGTTCCAGAGTCACTCACCTCATTCATCGGTTTAGCTTCCATTGGTTCCCCTTCTGACTTGGAGTTGGCCTCCAGCACAATCATTATCGATTTTGGAATGTGGTTTTGCTGTAATTAAAGGCAAAATGAGTTAATGACAATTTATCTGACCAGAGCTTCATCAATATTCCTGGTCAGGGTGGCCTTGGTAGAGCCACTGCCTTGCAGTGCCAGAGACCCGGGCTTGATCCTGGCCATGGGTGCTTGCCTGTCTGGAGTTTGTACCTTCTCCCTGTGACCTGCGCGGCTTTTCGGAGATCTTTGGTTTCCTCCAACACTCCAAAGACGTACAGATTTGTAGGTTAATTTGCTTTGGTAGTCCAGGATTGAACCCGGGTCTCTGGTGCTGTGAGGCAGCAGCTCTATAGCTGTGCCACGCACGTGCAGACTATTTTCCAAAGGGACTAGGGAGCGCTGGTACAGGAATCCTAAAACGTTAGTTTGCAAGTCAAATCACTAGTACGGAAGGCCAATGCAATGCAAGCAGATATTTCAAGGGCTAGAATACAAAAAACAGGGACGTAATGCTGAGGCTTTTTAAGCCACTGGTGAGACCACATTTGGAGTAATGTGAGCAGTTTTGGGCCCCATGTCTGAGGAACGATGCGCTGGCACTGGAGGGGTTCCAGATGAGGTTTACAACCCCAGGGTGATGAGTTACATATGTGATGAGCGTTTGTCGGCACTCGGCCTATACTTGCTGGAGTTTAGAAGAATGGGGGGTGGGCTCATTGAAACATACTGAATAGTGAAAGGCTGGATAGACTGGGTGTGGAGAGGATGTTTCCACTAGTGGGAGAGTCTAGGACTAGAGGTCACAGCCTCAGAATTAAAGGACGCTCTTTTAGGAAGGAGATGAGGATGAATTTCTTTAGAAAGAAGGGAGCGAATCTATGGAATTCTTTGCCACAGACAGCTGTGAAGGGCAAGGCAATGGATATTTTTAAGGCAAAGTTTAACAGATTCTCGATTAGTATGCGGAATTCTCTGCCACAGAAAGTAGTTGAGGCCAGTTCATTGGCTATATTTAAGAGGGGAGTTAGATGTGGCCCTTGTGGCTAAAGGGATCAGGGGGTATGGAGAGAAGGCAGGTACAGGATACTGAGTTGGATGATCAGCCATGATCATATTGAATGGCGGTGCAGGCTCGAAGGGCCGAATGGCCTACTCCTGCACCTATTGTCTATGTATGGATGTCAGGGATTATGGGGCAGGCAGGAGAATGGAGTGGATGGAAAAAAGACCACGCTGGCAAATTCATTTCACTGCACCTTTGGGTGCATACGACAAATAAAATTGACTTTGCCTTTGATAGATCAGACACGATTGAAAGGCAGAGCAGACTTGATGGGCTGAACAGGCCCAATTCTGCTCCTATAGCTGGTGATAAAGCTGCAGCATCGACGTACCTGGTGCGGTGTGAACGAACGCACGTGCGTCAGGAGCGGTTCTCGGAGCTCCGGGCACTTCTCAAAGACGTTGGTGAGTTGCGTGGGTGGAAGCTGCAACAGCACTTGGAATGACTGAGGCTTTGTCCGTTGGCAACACTTAATGAAGCCTTCCCACACCTTGGGATATTTCCAGACCTAGAGTCAGCACAGAGAAGGCACAGTTCAACAGCCAGGTCACATCTCCAGTCAACGACAAACATACTCTGTACAGACAGCCCCCCCCCCCCATAGTCAGGATCTAACTCGGGTGCCTGCCGCTACTAGACAGCACTGCACCATAGTGCCACCACTGACTTCCACTGCCAAAGAAATGTCAACACCTATAAACCGCCCCCCCCCACCCACGCTGTTACCTGTTTCATGATGAGCCGGGACAGGATGTTCATGACAAAACCCCCAAGACGTGGATACATGGTGAGCGACTGAATTACGGTTCTCATCAGCAGCATGGGCAGTGGGCTCTGTTCCATCAGCTGTTGCATCACAACAGCAAGAACCTCCGACGTGTACACGTTCCTCTCTCCAAAGCACAGGTTCGTCGCTGAAAAGAAATATTCACAAGCAGTCAGTGATCGACTCCAAGAATAGCACAATGAAGAACCTTGAAGTTGGACAAATCCCAAATCCTTCACAGCACATAACTTGCTTCCCAGCCGGACCAGGATTCATACGTGATAGGAGCAGAATTAGGCCATTCGGCCCATCAAGTCTACTCTGGCATTCAATCGTGGCTGATCTCTCCCTCCTACCTGCATTCTCCTGCCTTCTCCCCATAACCCCTGACACCCGTACTGATCAAGAATCTATCACTCTCCATTGACTTGACCTCCACAGCCTTCTGTGGCAAAGAATTTCAGATTCACCACCCTCCGACTAAAGAAATTCCTCCTCATATCCTTCCTAAAGTAACGTCCTTAAATTCAGGGGCAATGACCTCTGGTCCTAGACGCTCCCACTAGTAGAAACAACCTCTCCAAATCCACTCTACCCAGGCCTTTTACAATTCAGTGAGTTTCAATGAGGTGCCCACTCATCCTTCTGAGTTACTCCAGCATTTTGTATCTTTCATTGGTAAACTAGCCTGGTTTCCTTCTTTCACCAAATTAGCTTTCTCTAACCAAGACCATGTTCAGTGTAGTTGGCCTCAGAAATCCCGATTCATCAAGAGAGACTCGTGGCTCCATGCTGGGGCTGTACAGTGAGTGGGGGTGCGGTCGAGGCAGGTTGGGGGTACAATGGACGGCAGTTACCTTTGATTATTGACTTCATGTCGCACTTGTTAGAGTCGATGTTGTGCAGGGCAATGAGAAGGTCACCAGGGGTCAGCGGTGAGATCGCTGCAGAGCCTCCTTCACCCACTGAAAGAGAGGTTAACAGACATCACAGTGGCCACATCAGCCTTCAATGTACCGGGGGGTTGGGGGGAAAGAACAAAGGAGGACCCAGCGTGGGATACTTTGTCAACATTGTCAGCGCTCTTTATGTGTCAACCATAGAAACATAGAAAATAGGTGCAGGAGGAGGCCATTCGGCCCTTCGAGCCAGCACCGCCATTCTTTGCGATCATGGCTGATCGTCCCCAATCAATAACCCGTGCCTGCCTTCTCCCCATATCCCTGGATTCCACTAGCCCCTGGAGCTCTATCTAACTCTCTTAAATCCATCCAGTGACTTGGCCTCCACTGCCCTCTGTGACCGGGAATTCCACAAATTCACAACTCTCGGGGTGAAAAAGTTTTTTCTCACCTCAGTCTTAAATGGCCTCCCCTTTATATACCTTCCACTACCTGCAATCTCTGGCAACCACCTTCAACTAGCATCGCAACCGGCTTCGACTAAATAATTATTGATTTTTAAAACAGCAACATAATTTTTGGTCGAGGCCGGTTTTGAATTTTTTGAAATAATCGCCGGAACATAGAAGCGTAAACCACTTTCAACCATTAGGGAGATTGACAAAAACCTCCAGGAACCGTAGGGAAACCTTGGGTCTCCAGAGGTTTCCTAAGTGGGCATAAGACTTTGGTCCCAGGTTCTGGACTCGCCCAACATTGGGAACATTTTTCCTGCATCTAGCACATTTTCTGTGTATCTAGGTACGCAAAACAAAGAATTTCACCGTGGCTTGGCCCATGTGACAATAAAGTATCAGTCGTTCATTGAACTAAATGGTTCATGTTCACCCCCAGCTTGAGCTCAGCAGCAGCACACCATGTCTGCGAAGTAAAGTCAACAATACACTGCCGGCAACCTTCTCTCAAGCAAAGAAAGAGTGGTCACCCCTCAAGGAATTTTACACTGATATTAAAGAGGCAGAATTAGATGCCAGGGTATTATCCTGCAGCCCAAGACGAAGAGACACAAATTAGACTTCACTTTAGTGATGCAGCATGGAAACAGGCCCTTCGGCCCACCAAGTCCATGCCGACCAACGATCAGCACTACCCTGCACATTAGGGGCGATTTGCAATTTAAGGAAGCCAATTAACCTACAAATCTTTGGGGTGTGGGAGGAAACTGAGGCACCCAAAGAAAAGTCAGGCAGATCACAGGGAGAATGTACAAACTCCTGACAGCACCTGCAAACAGGATCGAACCCGGACCTCGGGTGCTGAGAGGTAGCAACTCAATCACTGCGCCACCCTAAGTATTACTTTCCCTCGTATGAATTAAACTTTCCACCACTGAACACAGTTTCCGCTCCATCCCTGTCCACCTCCCCCTACACAAGGTGGCAGTGACTCACTGTGTGTGGTTCCCAGCAACCGGTTGAAGACCTCCTTCACCACGATGGGATTGAGTTTGATCAGTTTGGGCAGAGCCAGGATTACTTCTTTCTGCGGAAGAGAGTTGGTGGAAGGATACGCATTATTCCAAGAAGTAATACGAGCACAAGGTGAAGCTTTACACACTGGACTACCAACTCAACCGGGGAAATTTGACTTTTCTTCAACTTTTGAGATAAAACTAAAAATAATCTTCCAAACACACATGTTAATGCTGCATTAAGGCACTGTCCCACTTGCGCGATTTTTCCAGTGACTTGCCGGCACCCGTCATAGTCGCAGCAGGGTCGCCGAAAATTTCAAACATGTTGAAAATCCAGCGGCGACCAGAAAAGGTACGACTCTTTGGGCGACTACTCACGACCATGCGAGTCGCCTAAAGAAGCCAGAGCACGTCAAGATTCCAGGGGTAAAGTGCTGCAGAGTAGTCAGTCATGAAACAAGAAGATTGTTTCTTGACTGAGAAGGAACCCTCTTGCTCCTTGGCATCCACCAGAACTGGAATCACCCGTCACCTTGTCCTCTTCATAGGACCCAAAGTCCCGGAGTTACTCAGCAGCTCATGCAGCACCTCTGGAGAACACGGACAGGTGGCGTTTCAGATCGAGACCCTTCTCCAGTTCAGGCTTCTCCAGCACTTTGTGTCCTTTTGTCCATGTTCCTGACTTTGGATCTTAGCGATACAGCAGACACAGGCCCTTCGGCCCAGAGTCCACGGCAACCAGCTACCCCCCCCCCCCCCATACACTGACATCATCCTACGCACTAGGGACAATTTATAATTTTTATCAATGCCAATTAACCTACAAACCTGCACATCTTTGGAGTGTAGGGGGAAACCCGGGAACCCGGAGAAAACCCTCTCGGTCACAGGGAGAACGTGCAACTCCATACAGACAGCACCCGTAGTCAGGATTGAACATGGCAATGTAAAGGAAGTCTACTACAGCACCACTGACCTGCTGTTACTCCAGCGCTTTGTGTCCTTTTGTGTATTAACCAGCATCTACAGTTCTTTGTTTCTATACTACCCTTAGTCACCCTTCCATCACTGCTCTCTCTCCTCTCACTCTCCATTGTTACTCACGACCCCACCAGCAGCAGATTATTTTGTCATGACTCCAGTTTGTGAACAGTACCTTCTCAAGGCCGTTTAGCACCGGGATCAGAAATCGGACATCTGGGACCCTCTTGTGGTAGAGATCACGGACCCTTTTCACCAGCTCAGGGGACGGAGGCACTGAAACCACAGCAGACAGTCACTGGATGACATTCAGGCCAATTCAAACACAATTTTACATTGGAACCGATGCAGGAAAATGCGGATCATGACGGTCTACTCCAATGGCGGTTAAGACTTGGCGCCCTTGGACTAGCCGGCCGAAAACTTGATGAGCCCGGGTCTCTGGCGCTGTGAGGCAGTAACTCCACCACTGCCCCACCCACTTTGGGACAGACATTCATTTCTCTGTAATTCCTCCCAAAGTCTAACCCTCGGAGTAAATATTTCTCATTAATTGTGCTCTGGTCAAATGCTGCAAACCATGGACAAAAGCTGTCAAATTAGTGGTGCTGAAATAGTTACCTTTGTCTGTTAAAATGTGCAGGCAGCGAGTGACGAGGGTCTCGGCACCTTTCGGACAGTTCTCCACCAGCAGGAGAAGCTCAGGCGAATTCATTCCCATTCCTCGAATCTGAAACACACAAAAAAAAGAATCAAGACGGAAACCTAATAGTTCGAGGTGTTTGTTTCCTTTCAGCGCCGACCCATCAATGAACGAGAATGGGGTTGAGAGGAAAACATAGGTCAGCCATGATTGAATGGTGGAGTGGACTTGATGGGCTGAATGGTCTAGTTCGGCTCCTATCACTTATGAACTAATGTATCTCGCACCTGATGCACAAACCTAATTCTACGAACTGTATGGCATGCCAGCAGCAGCAAATTCCAGGACTAACCTTGGAACCAGAAACACAAGTTCAAATCCCACTATGACAGATAGAGAACTTAAATTCAGTAGTTCCAGCAAAAATATAAAATTTGTATGACAGGCACTCTTATATGTATTTGATATGCATTTTTTGAAATAACGACTTGCTACAATACAAAAGCTTGATTTACTCGCTCGTATTTTCGGAATAACCTGCTCAAATTTAAGTAAGCAAGTAAGTATATTGGCCAAGTATTCACATACAAGGAATTTGCCTTGGTGCTCCGCCCACAGGTAACAACATGACATAGTGACAGTTCGAATGACTCAGAAAACACTAAACATTAATAATAATAATAAAACATTAATGATAAAACACCATTGATCAAGCATGTGAACCAACAAAATATCAGATCAAACGGAGGCTACAGGTTTTTGGCTGTTGAGTAGAGCAACTACTCGTGGATAAAAACTGTTTTTATGTCTGGCTGTGGCAGCTTTGACAGTCCGGAGTCGCCTTCCAGAGGGAAGTGATTCAAAGAGTTTGTGGCCAGGGTGAGAGGGGTCAGAGATGATCTTGCCCGCTCGCTTCCTGGCCCTTGCAGTGTACAGTTCATCAGTTTGTGCTGACAGTGCAGTCTCATATGTGTTTAAATTAAATGTTTTTTAATTATGCACCGCTTTTCAAGCAAGTAACCCCTTATTTTTTCTTTTTTAAGTATCTGTTTCACTGATGTTCACCAGGGAAATAAAACGCTCGCCTTATCTGGTAGACGCAACATGCGATCCAGAACAGACACAAAATGCTGGAGTAATTCAGCAGGACAGGCAGCATCTCTGGATAGAAGGAATGGGTGACATTTCAGGTGGAGACCCCTCTTCAGACTGCGATCCGGACCCACAGCAACATGACTGACTATTCTTTTTTTTTGGTAAAAAGCATCTATATGTCCTTGTGCCTCCATGATAGTGTACCATTGCTATCTCCTGCACTGATCTTGTATCCCTTGATTTGTTGAACTGAATGCCTACATTCGTCATTGTAAACACTGCATACACCAACATTATTATTGCCATTCCATTGGTGCATAATAAACAAACATAAAAACACAGGACACAATTTAAAAACAATGTTATAAAACTAGGTATGAAGATAAATAAATAATCAGTGTTGCACATGGTGCAAGGTGGGTAGCAGCATGGAAGAGTGCAGCATGAATATTACTCGGAGTTTTTTCCATATTGAGTGTGAAGATTGCATTGGGGAAGAAACTGTCTCCCGAGTCTGGAGGTGCGTGCTTTGGCCGACTTGTAACGCCTGCCAGAGGGCAACAGTTCAAAAAGGTGGTGTGTGTGGAGTCTTTTATGATGTTAGTGGCGCTGCTGAGGTAGCGTGAGGTGGCAATGTCCTCCAGAGAGGGCCGTGGGCAGCCGGTGATTCTCTTGCTGTTTTTAACCACTCTCTGGAGCCCTTTCTTGTCTGCAGAAGAGCAGTCTGCATGCCGCAAGATCCTTCATTCCTCCCCAAGGGCAGACTAGGCCCTACCAAAGATCCTATAGCGAGCAAGATAGACGAAAAAGACGTAGTACGATCATGGGCAGATTCACGGGTAATTTTCGGCCCCATTTCCGTAACCGGCTTCCGTCTCCGCACCAAAGATCCCGTAGCGGAGCAAAGATACTAGTGCGGAGACGGAAACATCCTCGTAAAAATAAAAGTTCATTGGTATAAATCTCCTCATTTTCAGAATTATAATTTATTAACACAAACTGTTCCCCCGCAACGTTGATTACACTGCGGGTCGGGTCAGGTTACTGAAATGGATGAAAAAAAGGCCAACGTTCTGCTCCGTTACATACCACACGTCAGCCCATTGCATTTAGCAGGAGCGGTCTATTTTGCTCCACTGTAGGATCTTTGGGCCCTACCTCGAGATCTCAACTGTGACCTCCCATCCCTGCCCTTCCCCAAGCCAGCAGCATAATTATGGACAAATCTCAGGAACAATACACAAAGTTAATTCAGACGAGAGAGTTCGACCTTCTGAACCCTGGACTTACCGGTTGCTCGATGACCCGCAGCACCGTGCGTTTAATGTCAGCGATGGCCTCCGTGTAGACAGCAGCCAGCTCGTGAATGAGTTTATGGTTCTGGGGAAGCAGGGCGAGGTACAGATACAGGCACTGTTTCACCGTCTCCTC
Organism: Okamejei kenojei; assembly: GCA_035221665.1. NCBI lineage: Eukaryota > Metazoa > Chordata > Chondrichthyes > Rajiformes > Rajidae > Okamejei > Okamejei kenojei. The sequence continues at coordinate 8,260,453 of CM069171.1, read as the reverse complement.
GGTCCAAGGAGCTGCCACCTCTGACGCGGACAAAAAGAAACACAAAAGAAACTTAGCAGACAAAAGGAGCACTCCACAGGCGCAACAGACAGAGCGATACAGCATGGAAACAAGCCCTTCGGCCAAACTTGCCCTCAACGACCAACGTGTCCCATCGACCCTAGCCCCACCTGCCTGCGTTTGGCCCATATCCCTCCAAACCTATCCTATCTAATTGCCACCCAACTGTCTTAACCCACCCTAGCCTTGCACTCTTGAGGACGGGCAACATGGTGGCACAGCCGCAGAGTTGCAGCACCAGAAACCCGGGCTCGAGTTTGACTACGGGAGGTGTCTGTACGTTTTCCCCGTGACCGCGTGGGTTTTCCCCCTGGGTGCTCCGGTTTCCTCCCACATTCCAAAATCAGGTTTGTATTGACAATAGACGCAGGAGTAGGCCATTAGGCCCTTTGAGCCAGCACCGCCATTCACTGTGATCAAGGCTGATCATCCACAATCAGTACCCCTTAACTGCCTTCTCACCACATCCCTTGCTCCTTATTCTTAAACTGCGGCCCCTGGTCTGGACTCCACCAACATCGGGAACATGTTTCCTGCCTCTAGCGTGTCCAATCCCTTAATAATCTGAAACGTTTCAATAAGATGCCCTCTCATCCTAAATTCCAGTGTACACAAACCCAGTCACTCCATTGACTTTGGTAAAGATTGTAAGTTGTCCCTCGTGTGGAGGATAGTGCTAGTGTACGGGGGGTGGATCGCTGGTCGGCGCGGACTCAGTGGGCTTGTATCGGACTCAGTGGGCCAAAGGGTGCTGCATCTCTAAACTAAATCAAACTAAAACCCCAACCAGACTACTAGCACAACACACAGATTCCCACTCAACTGGCTTAACTCGCCGTCGCCTTTCACACTTAATATCTGCCCACTGCAGACAAATTACCTTATTTACCTCGACTACAAGCAACCCAGAATCACAAGTAGTGTGGAGAGTTCTCACCCGTGTCTTTGTCGGCCCCAAACAGAATAGAGGGTGGGTTGGGATGAACGAGCAGCTGCAAGTAATTCAGGGCAAACTTCTCGATGTACTCGCGTAGCTGCTCCTTCTCATACATTCGTTTAATGAACATCAGTGCCTGCGAACGCACCTGGAGGCAGAACACAACGTCATAGACAGTGGAGCTTCAGCATGTAAACAGGCCAACCTCAAAGGGAGCACCCAACCTGATACATCAGCTTCCCCTGTGTGCGCGGCTTTACCCAACGACTTCAGAGATACTGCGTGGAAACAGGCCCTTCGGCCCACTGAGTCCCTGCCGATCAGCCATCACCCTGCACACTATTCTGAGATTTACAAGACTGTTTAGAGATACAGCACGGGAACTGGCCCAGCGAGTCCGTGTCGACCAGTGGTCCCCGCACAATAACACTATCCAACACACCAGGGGCAATTTACAGAAAAAAACATTAGGGGTCGGCACAGTGGCGCAGCTGCCTTACAGTGACAGAGACCCAGTTCCATCCTGACTGCTGGTGCTGTCTGTACGGAGTTTGTACGTTCTTCCCGTGGGTTTTCTCCGGGCGTTCCAGTTTCATCCCCACACTCCAAAGACGTACAGGTTTGCAGGTTAATTGGCTTTGGTAAAATTGTAATTTGTCCCTGGTGTGTAGGATTAGTGTAAGTGTGCGGGGATCACTGGTCGGCACAGACTCGCTGGGCCAGTTCCCGTGCTGCATCTCTAAACAGTCTCGTAAATCTTCTCTGCACTCTTTGGAGCTTAAAGTTTCTGGAAAGGGAGCCCTGACTCACCACCAATTCCAGCTTCAGGAAAAATTTGGTAGAAGCCAGGAGATTCGAGCCAAGGGTTTACAGTATGAAATAGATCAGATCTCCATCTCAATCCCCAGTTCTCCGCCCAAAGCCGGAGAGATGTGTAGGAAGGAACTGCAGATGCTGGTTTACACCAAAGACAGACAAAATGCAGAGAAAGCCGTTTCTCGTGACTTCACCTTGTCTTTTTCGTGAGAGCTCAGATCCAGCAGCACGTGCAGGTACTGCAGCTGTTTTGAGGGGCGTTTGAAGACCAAGTCCCTCAGTGTCGACATTCCCAGATAGATGCGAGTCTGCAGGAAGGGTGGAGGAGAGCAGCGTCAGTGTTGCATGGGGACACGTTAAGCCATGTGACAGTCGGCACCAAACAGATGCAGCAAAGTGACTTGCAACTTACCTCATCCTCGCAGTATCTCCGGATCACCTCCAATGCATTGTCAGTTATGCACGGAGCCTCCAGAACCAGCTTTGTAAACAGTCTAATGGAGGGAGAGAAAGAATGAGTAAAATGCCACAAAGAGCAGAGAGCATTCCAATTCACAGAAACTGGTCAACAGGTGAACTATAAGAACCTAAACATTGTGAATAGTAACAGTGACAACTTTGTTTAGAGATACAGCGTGGAAACAGGTGCTTTGGCCCGCGGAGTCTGCTCCAACCTGCAACCCTCGCACGATCTTAAACATACTAGGGACATATTTACCATTTTGTGGTGTTAAACATTCTTCCCAATCACAACTGCATTGACTAGAGTTGAAGGTGAATGACAAAATAAACTGCAGTTTTTAAAATTAAGGTCATAAGGAATAGGAGTATTTGGCCATTCGGCCCATCAAGTCTGCTTGACAAGAGATGAAGGTGAATGACAAAATAAACTCAAGTTTTTTTTAAATTAAGGTCATAAGGAATAGGAGGGGATGGAAGATTGCAACCTTCACGTGGTCCTCCCTGTTTCGACTAATGCAATCAACTCAACGTGCACAAACAGAAAATCAAATAGAACAAGTTGTCCTACAACTTTAGGCTGTGCACGCCACACAAAAGAAGAAGGAATAGGAGTAGAATTAGGCCATTCGGCCCATCAAGTCTACTCCGCCATTCAATCATGGCTGATCTATCTCTCTAACTCCCATTCTCTTGCCTTCTCCCCATGACCTCTGACACCTGTACTAATCATGAATATATTCATGGGTACACAAAATGCTGGAGAAACTCAGCGGGTGCAGCAGCATCTATGGAGCGAAGGAGATAGGCAACGTTTCGGGCCGAAACCCTTCTTCAGGCGTGCACAATATATTCATCTCTGCCTTAAAAATATCCATTGACTTGGCCTCCACAGCCTTCTGTGGTTTTCGCTCTAGAGTCACCCGCTTTCCTAGTTTGGTTCGGACTGAACCAACACCACTGCTCGGGTTTTCATCTGGGTTATGGCCCGAATCCTATCAGAACCCAGTAGAAGCAATATCTGGGCCTGTGTTATCTGATAAAATTCCACTTGTGGCTACCACTCAACTTACGGCCAAAATAGTGCAGCTATGACAAAAGTCAAACGGCCTAGATTAAAAAAAGGTTTCTTCCATTCACCCTTTCTTGAAGGCAGTCTCCCTATTATCTACCATATCAAATTTATGTAATTTAAGTTTTTCCATTCACAGTAAAAGAACATGCATCCAACTAAGGTAGACACAAAATGCTGGAGAATCTCAGCGGGGGAGGCAGCATCTATGGAGAGAAGGAATTGGTGACGTTTCGGGCCTTTTCCACCCAGAGTTGTGAATCTGTGGTATTCTCTAGCTCAGAAGGCAGTGGAGGCCAATTCTCTGCATGCTTTCAAGAGAAAGTTAGATAGAGTTCTTAAAGATAGTGGAGTCAAGGGATATGGGGATCACGCCATCCATGATCACAGTGAATGGCGATGCTGGTTGGAAGGGTCGAATGGCCTACTCCTGCATATTGTCTTTTGCCCCGGTTTCCTCCCACACTCGAAAGACATACAGGTTAATTGGCTTCAGTAAATATTGTAAATTGCCTCTAGTGTGTTGGATAGTGTTAGTGTACGGGTATCACTGGTCTACGCGTACTCAGTGGGTCAAAGGGCTTGTTTCCACGCTGTAGCTCTAAGCTCAAAATGTCGAGTGCTCATTCCCACCACAGTTGCTGCCTGACCCGCCGAGTTCCTCCAGCAATTTGTTTTACTGGAATCTCCCAGAATATGCCACCCAGTTTATCCTTGGGGTCAGAGCAAGTCACAGTGCTCTTAGTGGTGAGCACATACTGGAGTAAGTTCAATTCAACTTGGGCTCTACCTTCAGAGGCAAGAGTAGAGAAAGCTCAACATGCTTTGACAGCAAGTTAAACCAAGGGCAGCACATTGGCACAACTGGCAGAGCTGCTGCCTCACAGCGTCAGAGACCAGGGTTTGATCCTGACGCCGGGTGCTGTCTGTGTGGAGTTTGCACATACACCCTGCAACCTCCAAGTGCTCCAGTTTTCTCCCACAGCCCATAGACGTGCAGGTTTGTGGGTTAATCGGCATCTGTAAATAGTCCCCGGTGTGCAGTGAGTGGATGAGAAAGTGGGATATCATAGAACTAGTGTGAACAGGTGTTCGATGGTGTGGATTACAGCCCACTGGTATGAATATTGATTTCTCTAACTTCAGGTAGCCCTGGCATTCCCCCTCTCTATCCCTCCTCCACCCGTCGCTCTATCTTCTCCTTTTCACCTAACGAACAGCTAACAATGGCCCATTTCCTCCATCATCGTTACTTATTTTGCATATCTTTCATTCATTGTTCTTTATCTCTCTACATCATCGCCTATATCTTGTTTCCCTTATCCCAAACCAGTCTGAAGAAGGGTCTCCACCTCTCTCCAGAGATGCTGCCTGTCCCACTGAGTTACTCCAGCTTATTGAGTCTATCTTCGGTTCAAACCAGCATCTGCAGATCCTGCCTGCACGTCACTTGTACTGACCCGTCCTTCTGGTCTGGTTTCTCCTGCAAGCCCGACAACAGGCTGGTCAGACACGCATCGTAATTGTCAAGCATGCCGTCAGGCCAGTGGCTGAGGTACAGGTTATACTCTTGGTACAGCCACGCAAAGGCAAGGTCCACGCGGTTTCGAATGTCCTCAAGGATGAAATCCAGCATCTCCCCTTTCATTTTCCCGTCAAACTGCGTCACGAGACGTGCCAGGATCTTCACACGAATCTGGGGGGGTGGGGAAAAAAAATTAATGGTCAACAAACCTGACTAACTCATCCATCTATGTCGACGAACGGAAAAAACATCGCAATCAAGTGAACCAGAAGACATGGGTTTAAGGCGAGTGGACGAAGATTTAATGGGAACACGAGGGGGAACTTTTTTTTTTTTTTTTTACACTAAGGGTGGTCGGTGTATGGAATGAGCTGCCGGAGGAGATAGTTCAGGTACTACGGGTGCTGTTTGTACAGTTTGAACATTCTCCCCCTGACCACGTGGGATTTCTCAGAGATCTTTGGTTTCCTCCCACATTCCAAAGGCGTACATGTATGTAGGTAAATTGGCTTGGAGAAAGTAAAAAAATTTTTTTTTTTTTTTAAATTGTTCCCAGTGTGTGTAGGATAGTGTTAAAGCCCTGTCCCACCGTACGAGTTCATTCCAAGAGCTCTCCCGAGTTTAAAAAAAATCATGGTAAGCACGGAGAATTAACGTAGCGGGTACGTCGGAGCTCGGGGACGTCTCTTAGCGGCTCGTAACGCTAACGGCAGGTACTCGGGAAGACTCGCTAACGGCAGTTAAGCACAGGACGACTCGTGAAGATTTCTCAACATGTTGAAAAATGTCCACGGGAGCCCAGAGTACCGACGAGTGGCCATTACCGTAAATCTCCGAGTTCCAATCGGGGCAAAGTCGGGAGAGCTCTTGGAATGAACTCGTACAGTGGGACAGGGCTTTTATCATGCGGGGATCGCTGGTCGGCGCGGACCCGGTGTTTCCACGCTGTATCTCTAAACTAAAACTGCCAGAACAGGAGTGACTCATACATTAAGTGCCCAGCCAGAAAGAGAGGGGCTGTGGCTACGGTGAATTAAAGCCACACCTACCGGACCAGCTCCGCCTCGCGCCACTGCTTTCTCAGAGTTGAGGATGCGCTGCAGAGCTCCAATCTTCAGCTTGTCCATCTTCTCCACAGGCAGCTGCTGCAACACATCGCACAGTCGGAACACCTTCTTCCGTCCGCTCTGACTCATCAGCCTGAAATAAGACACACAAACCAATAAGCTATTGGGAAGATAAAAACAGCAACTCTGCAGGTCAGACAGCATCTGTGGAGAAATGGAATAGGTGACCTTTCTTCAGACTGAGAGTCGGGGTAAGGGAAACAAAATAAATTGAAGGTGATATTGGGCGATATAGAACAAATGAATGAAAAATATGCAAAAAAGTTAACAATGATTGCTAGCTGTGGGCGAGGTGAAAATGACTTATACAGACAATGAAATCCTCCAGAATGACAATAAAACTAGTAGAAGGACCTGTGGCAGCCTAGTTTAGTTTAGAGATACAGTGTGGCAACAGGCCCTTTGGCCCACCGCGTCTCTGCCGACCAGCGATCCCCGCATAACACTAGGGGTAGGGACAGAAACATGGGTTGCAAGGGTTCCTTGAGGTTAGAGAAATCAAAGTTCATACGGCTGGATTGTAAGCTGCCCAAGCAAAATATGAGGTGCTGTTCCTCCAATTTGCTTATTGCCTCACTCTGATAATACAGGAGGCTCAGGACAGAAAGGTCAGCATGGGAATGGGAAGGGGAGTTAAAGTGTTTGGCAAGCGAGAGATCATGTAGGCCCAGGGGATCTGTTGTCCTCGACCAACAACAAAAACTTTCATTTACGTAACGTTGGACTTTGGCCCTTTGGCAATCACCCTGTACATTTGCACTATCCTACAGACCCGGTACAATTTTACAACTTACCGAAGACAATTAACCTACAAACATGAACACCTTCAGTGTGGGAGGAAACTGGAGAAAACCCACCCGGTCACGAGGAGAACGTACGAACTCCATACAGACAGCGCCCGCAGTCAGTAATCAACCCTGGGTCGCTTGCGCTGCATGGCAGCAGCTCTGTCCAGTCAGTTTGACGCGCTCATTGTTAATTAAATGTATCTGATTAAAATCCCAAGAAGCACCTTGAAATGTTCTAAAGACGGTGCATTCCCAGCCTTGCAAATAAATCACATCCAAACCACGCAATAAATGCATTGGACAAATTCCAATGATGGGGGGGTGGGGAAGGTTTCAGATCCTACATGACAAACCCACATGAGCATTTATTTCCCAATCAGTGCACAGTCCAAATACCTTTGCTGATTGGAAGGCATGATGGGCTCCGGACGCCGCTTTGCCTGTATCTCCTCCTTCCCGGGCTGCGAGAAAGGAACGGGCGCCCCCACGACGGATATCGCTTGGCCCTTGCGCAACGTGGAGTAGCGCCGCTTGATGACCAGGCCGTCACTTTTAACATCTTTCGCCAGTTTCGAGTCTTCATCGGTCTGAAGTTTAATCTGGTCAACTCCTGAGGGAACAGCAAGTAACCGTGAGAACCGCCGCCCGACACACCAACCGGCCGGTCATCCCAGTGGCACAGGCAGGCTGCCGGTCACTCTCCAAATTCCCAGGGTGGAAATGTCAACCACTAGCAGGGCATGCCAGAAGGCAAGACGGGCAAAGTTTAAAGGAGATACGTGGGGCAAGTTTTTCTTTGCCCCACAGAGTGTGAATCTCTTGCTTCCTCGACAGAGACGAGTAAAAATATCCTCACTCACAGCATTGCAAAACATAATTATTTTTAGTTTTTAGTTTTGAGATACAGTACGGAAACAGGCCCTTCGGCCCAACAAGCCCACGCCAACCAGCAATCCCCGCACACTAACATTATCCCAAACACACTTGGGACAATTTACAATGATACCAAACCAATTAACCTACATTCCTGCACATCTTTGGAGTGTGGGCGGAAACCGGAGCACGCAGAGAAAACCCACGCAGGTCACGGAGAGAACGCACACTCCGCTCAGACGTGGTCAGGATCAATCGGGTCTCTGGCGTTGTAAGGCCGCAACTCTAACTCTGCGCCACTGTGCCACCCTCAAGAATGGGGAATACGCCCCAATCTCCATCCACGGGGACAGTGTGGAGAGAGTGTCCAGCTTCACGTTTCCGGGCACTCACATCTCAGAGGACCTCACATGGTCCACCAACACCGCTGCGCTGGTCAAAAAGGCACAGCAACGACTGCTCTTCCTAAGAACATTGAAACGGACTGGTCTGCCCCAACAGCTGCTGACGACCTTCTACTGCTGCACGACAGAGAGCACACTAACGTATGGCATCACTGTGTGGTATCTGAGCTGCACGGAGGTGGAGAGGAGAGCTCTTCAGCGCGTCGTCCACAGAGCGCAACAGATTATTGGGACACCGCTACCAGCCTTGGAGGGCATCTACCACACACGGTGCCTCAGGAAGGCCGTCAGCATCCATTCGAACTACTCCCTTCCGGCAGACGTTACAAGGCCTTCTACATCCGCACTTCCAGACTCAGGAACAGCTTCATTCCCACAGCTATAGCGGCTCTGAACCGGCCCTGCTGAGTGCCCCTCACCCCCATGGACTGTCTCCCTCGGATGGTCACGTCGCACAGACACATCTGCACTTTAGTCTGTTTTGACTGTTTTACTGTTCTTTTTACAAACCTTGTTCTCAGGTTATCAAAACCTAAATTTTATTAGTCGTTTAAGTTATGACATCGGATGGAAGTTGCAAACCAAATCTCGTTGCACTTATGTGCAATGACAATAAAAGATATTATTATTATTATTCCCCAAGAAGGAAGTGGATGCTCAACCACTGAATACTCAAGACTGATAGATATTTGGAAATGAAGGTACATCATTCATTCAAATTCACTGCACGATTATACATAAAGTTAAAAGATCATCCATGTTGCAACAACCACGGGCGACGGAATGACATTGCTGTGTCCCAAACATTACAGTGCCCTAAAAATGGCCTTTATTAAAATCTGACAATGTGCACTTTAACCACATGTGATTGTTCAATTACAAATCTCAAATTGAGGAGTACAGAGGCAAATAAATAAATGATGGGTCTTTGTCCCAAATAAATACTAATATTTATGCCAGTTTTAACCAAATAAAATGGGAACACAAAACAATACGAGCCTTGTGCTAACAAAAGCCAGTCAAAGCACCCAGTGTTTGCTCATTACCTGGTCCGAGACCTGCTGACGTCATCTGCGTGGCCATGAGTCGGGCTAAGTGTTTAATCTGGGCGTCCGTCCCTGCCGACTCTACTGGGGTATAAGTAGCCTGGAAGGATGCCGGCATCACGTCTGGTAAATAGACCATGCTGATCAGAACCTGAAACACAGAGTCGTGAGCTCACTCGGGGTCCCTCACACCACTCAGGCATTTACATACTCGGCATTGCTGCTGAAAATCATAGGAATTGACAGACATGCAAGAGTCATGGCCAAGCAGTGTGGAAATGAGCCCTTCAGCACAACTTGTCCACACTGACCAACATATCCCATCTACACTAGTCCCACTTTCCGGCGTTTGAGCTATATTCCTCTGAACCTGTCCTATCCGTGTACCTGTCTAATTGCTTCTTAAAAGTTGGAATAATCCCTGCCTCAACTACCACCACTGGCAGCTCGTTCCATACACCCATCAGCCTTTGCAAGAAAACATACCCATCAGATTGCTATAAATTCTTTCCCCCTTCTCCTTAAACCTAGTCCTCCTGGTTCTTGATTCCCCCACTTTGGTGAGGAGACTGTGTGCCCACCCCATCTATTACTCTCCTGATTTTATGCACGGTTATAAGAGCACCCCTCATTCTTGTGCACTCCAGGGAATAGAGTCCCACCTTGCTCAACCTCTCCCTATAGCTCAGACAATAGACAATAGGTGCAAGAGTAGCCCATTCGGCCCTTCGAGCTAGCACCGCCATTCAATGTAATCATGGCTGATCATCCCCAATCAGTACCCCGTTCCTGCCTTCTCCCCATTTCCCCAGATTCCACTATCTTTAACAGAGAGCTCTATCTAACTCTCTCTTGAAAGCATCCAGAGAACTGGCCTCCACTGCCTTCTGAGACAGAATTCCACAGACTCGCAACTCTGTATGAAAAACCTTTTCTTCATCTCCGTTCTAAATGGCTTACCCCTTATTCTTAAACTGTGACCCCCTGGTTCTGGACTCCCCCAACATCGGGAGCATGTCTCCTGCCTCTAGCGTGTCCAAACTCTTAATAATCTTATGTTTCAATAAGAGCCCCTCTCATCCTTCTAAATTCCAGAGTGTACAAGCCCAGCTGCTCCATTCTCTCAGCATATGACAGTCCCGCCATCCTGGGAATTAACCTGGTGAACCAACGCTGCACTCCCTCAATAGCAAGAATGTCCTTCCTCGAGTCCCAGCAACATCCTTGTCAATCTTCTCCATGCCCTTTCCAACTTAACATCTTTCCTATAACATGGTGCCCAGAACTGAACAGCATTTGGCCTAAACATTCCACACTGCCATTATCCCCAAATAAAGACTCGACATACAATTATTCACCTCATAATCCAGGCAATAACTGCCCCCTTAAGGATCCCAACCAAACTTTCACCTACCCATGTTCTGCTGAGATGCTGCCTGACGCGCTGAGTTACTCCACCACCTAGTGTCCATCAAAGCAAATCACACAGGGCTGCACAGATTACACAGATTCTTCAGCAGGGATTTTCCTGAGGAGACCAACAGGCTTCCCCTTTGGCTGTGCGAGCCAATGCTACACTCCCCCGGACACCACTAGAGGCAGCACCCAGTGCACCGCTTAGCTCGGTCCAGTACTCACCAAATTCGCCACGTTCTCTGGCGAAAGCAGAGGCATTAGATACTGCGCTGAAACATCAATGGCAGACTGCGTGTTCTGGGATGACGATGGTTTAGTCATGGAAGCGGACGCTTGCTCAAGATCTTTGTCTTCATCGTCTTCTCCTAAAGGCTCTGAAAGGAAAACACAATCAGCACCCGTCTTGCAATGCACGCAAGGCCTGGAGAAGCTGGCCAAACAAAGGGCAGCTATCAGCTTGGCACTATAATTCCCACTCTTGCTGTCACAATAAGAGATCCAGCAATATTCCCCATCGGGGTGACTATTCCTTTGAAATTTCAAGTCGGTGGGCAAGAGTATGGTTTAGGAAGGGACTGTAAATGCTGGTTGAACACCAAAGATAAGACACAAAATGCTGGAGTAACTCAGCGGGTCAGGTAGCATCTCTGGAGGGCCGGCCAAACTTTGTGCCTTCCACCACAGTGATGAATGCTGTGGTGGATGTTAAATTTATTATGTTTTTTTTTGCGTGTTCTTTTTCATTGTACCACTGCTGGCAAATTCATTTCAGTTGCACTTTATGAGCAAGTGACGAATAAAACGGATTGATTGATTGGGTTAAACGAATAGGTGACGTTGCGGGTCAAGGCCCTTCTTCAGACATCAGAGTCTGAAAAAGGGTCCCGACCCAAAATGTCACCTATTCCTTTTCTCCAAAGATGCTGCCTGACCCGCTGAGTTACTCCAGGATTTTGTGTCTATCTTAAGAATATTGCTTAGTTTATCGTTGTCATGTGTACCAAGGTACAGTGAAAAGCTTTTTTGCTGCAAGCTATCCAGTCATGATTACAAACATGCCATCCACAGTGTAAAGATACAGGATGAAGTGATCAGCATTTAGTGCAAGATAAAGTCCAGTAAAGTACAATTAAAGATAGTCAAAGGGCCTCCAAATAAAGATAGTCAAAGGACCTCCGATGGTCGGCAGGTAGTTGGTGAGAGGATGGTTCAGTTGCCTGATAACAGCTGGGAAGAAACTGTCCCCGAATCTGGAGGTGTGAGTTTTCACATTTCTGTACCTCTTGCCTGATGGGAGAGGGGAGAAGAGGGAGTGGCTGTGGTGAGACTCTGTTGATTATAACCATATAACAATTACCAATTACAGCACGGAAACAGGCCCTCTCGGCCCTTCCAGTCCGTGCCGACAATTTGTTTTCCCCTAGTCCCATCTACCTGCACTCAGACCATACCCCTCCATTCCCTTCCATATACCTATCCACTTTACTTTTAAATGTTAAAATCGATCCTGCCTCCACCACTTCTGCTCGAAGCTCATTCCACACAGCCACCACCCTCTGAGTAAAGAAGTTCCCCCTCATGTTACCCCTAAACTTCTGTCCCTTAATTCTAATGTCATGCCCTCTTGTTTGAACCTTCCCTACCCTCAATGGGAAAAGCTTATCCACGTCAACTCTGTCTATCCCTTTCATCATTTTAAAGACCTCAATCAAGTACCCCCTTAACCTTCTGCGCTCCAAAGAATAAAGACCTAACTTGTTCAACCTTTCTCTGGAACTTAGTTGCTGGAACCCAGGCAACGTTCTAGTAAATCTCCTCTGTACTCTCTCTATGCTGCTGGCCTTGCACAATATCTGCTTTGGTCAATGTACTTATTGAGCAGCTGTGTTAATTGAATAGTGCTTTCACTATTGTCAGTCTGAAGAAGGACCCCGACCCAAACGTCAACCATCAACGTTCTCCATGTATGCTGCATGACCCATTGAATTACTCCAAAACCATGTCAATAGACAATAAGTGCAGGAGTAGGCCATTCGGCCCTTTGAGCCAGCACCGCCATTCAATGTGACCATGACTAATCATCCACAAGCAGTACCTCGTTCCTGCCTTCTCCCCATATCCCTTAACTCTGTTATCCCTAAGAGCTCTATCTAACTCTCTCTTGAAGGCATCCAGAGAACCAGCTTCCACCACCCTCCGAGGCAGAGAATTCCACGCAATGTCCTATTTTTGCAAATCATCATCTTCACTTGCTCGTTTCTGCTTTAGACTTGAGATACAGCGAGGAAACAGACCCTTCGACCCACTGAGTTCACACCGACCAGTGATCATCCTACCACACACTAACCTACACATTGGGACAATTGTACAACTTATCGAAGCCAATGAACCTACGAGCCTGTACATCTGTGGAGCGCGGGAGGAAACCGGAGCACACGGAGAAACCACACGTGGTCACGGGAAGAACGTACAAATTCCATACAGACAGCACCCAGCGTCAGGATGGAACCCGGGTCTCTGGCGCTAAAGCCCCAGGCAGAGGGTTGGCAGGTTTGGGAACTTAGATAAAGAGCCCCCTTACCTATTTTGATTTTCTTCAGCCCCTGGTCAGTCTCCTCGCGGTGTCGCTTCCTCACGTCCTTCAGGCTGGGCATGTTGCGCGCGATCTCCTGCTGCTGCGTGCCCAGGTCCAGGAGCAGCGTGGTGATCTGGGCGTGGAACTCGAAGGAGGACTGGTGCTTGAGAACGCTCAGCAAGTGCAGCTTCAGGTTCTTGCGCACGCTGCTGACCTGCGACTTCGCCAACGTCGGCGGCAAGTTGGCTGCAATCAGGAAACGGCCGTGAAAAACCCAACACCTGCACGGTTCAATGAATGACCATCCACCCCTCACAACCGGGACCCAGCAGCTCCTCTCTCAAGTTCCACATACTGTCTATGATTGTTAGCCCGGGAGCTTGGGAAGGCCCAGCTTTGAATCAGAGAGAGTAGTGTTAATATTCAGGAGTTGATAGGAGAGTAGTGTTAATATTCAGGAGTTGATAAGCACACGAGAAAGAATAATGGGGGGGGGGAAACGAGATTGATGAGAGCCAGCTTAGACTCACTGGTTCTTCCAATGCTATTCTCAGAGGTTCTGCTTTTGATGCCAAACTAGGTCCCAATACTCCCCCAGGAGAACTTAAAAGATTACACAGCACAACTTTGAACGTGAGGAGAAGTGTTGTCCTCTATGCTCTGGTCAATGTTCATCCTTCAACCAACACTGACAAGAAACAATATAGACAATAGCTAACATCAAACAGCATCCAAGGTCAGGATCAAACCCAGGTCTCCGGTATGGTTAGGCAGCAGCTCTACCCGCTGCCCCACTGTGCTGCCGTTGGGAGATTAGAAAGAACTGCAGATGCTAGTTAATACACTAAAGGACACAAAGTGCTGGAGTAATTCAGCAGGTCAGGCAGCATCTCCATATGCTGCCTGACCTGCCGATTTACTCAAGCACTGTGTCCTTTCACGAAAGGCGTCATCTTTCTTTCCGAGTCCTCACCATGAAGGGTCTCGTATGCCTGGATCACTTCAGACATGTACATGGGTCGTTGCCTTGCGATGGTGGCCAAGGAGCCCAGGGCAGCTGTAAGGTTGATGCTGGAGATGGCCGGGTGAACCATGAATTTCAGGAGTTGATTCAGGGCCATTTTACCCTCTTCCTGAAGGGCACCTGAAAAAGATGCAGATCACAAAAAATCTATGAGACTGCAAGGCTCAGAAGACTGCGAAGTAACAATCCCACCATTAAAAATAGATTTAAGATAAACTGTAAAAGTGTGAGATTGAAAAATTGGGATATATGGAATTGTTCTGATAATGAAAATAGACAATGCACCAAATGGCTACAGTGTGTATTGTTTGTGGTGGGGGTGAGGCGGTGGGGGATCTTTGACAAGCCATCATAAATTAACGCAAGTATATGAGCAACTGTATAAAAGGTACTGGAAAATTGCACAAAAAAATTGAAGTAAGGCCCACAGGAGCAAATCCAATTGGATGCTTTTTTTCAATAACAATGGATCAAAATATCTTAGTCCTCGCTCCAATTAAGGCTAGATAAGCCCAATTAAATTGGATAAACATCAAAGAATTTCAGCCAAATTACAGACAAGGCTGACAAAATTGCAGGATTGTGGCAATAATTGCTATTAATTGCAGTAATTTGCAAAAGTCACCAAACATTTGTTTCGAGGTGACAAAACCAGCACAAGTTAAATGGATAGGAAGGAACTGCTGATGCTTGTTTAAACCGATGGTAGATATAAAAAGATAACTCAGCAGGTTAGAGATGCAGTCTGACCCACAGAGTTACTCCAGCATTTTGTGTAATCTTTGTATAAACCAGCATCCGCAGTTCCTTGTTATTACATTCCCTCTAAAGCTTCCCTATCCATGTAGCTGTCCCAATCTCTATTAAATGGCTTTTTGTTTAATTTAATCAATATTATTTGTACCTAAAAAAGTGCAGGGCCTCTGATAATCTTCACGTCTGTCCCCATCCAACCACAACCAAAGGGTTCAAACTTCTCTGGAGGGTTTCAGGACCATTCAAGAGTTTTATTTACTTGAGTTTAATTCAGTTCAGTTCAGTTTAGTTCATAGAAACATAGAAAATAAGGTGCAGGAGGAGGCCATTCGGCCCTTCGAGCCAGAACCGCCATTCATTGTGATCATGGCTGATTGTCCCCAATCAATAACCCGTGTCTGCCTTATCCCCATATCCCTTGACTCCACTAGTCCCTAGAGCTCTATCTAACTGTCTCTTAAATCCATCCAGTGATTTAGCCTCCACTGCCCTCTGTGGCAGGGAATTCCATAAATTCACAACTCTCTGGGTGAAAACGTTTCTTCTCAACTCAGTCTTAAATGACCCCCTTTATTCTAAGACTGTGGCCCCTGGTTCTGGACTCGCCCAACATTGGGAACATTTTTCCCGCATCTAGCTTGTCCAGTCCTTTTATAATTTTATATGTTTCTATAAGATACCCCCTCATCCTTCTAAACTCCAGTGAATACAAGCCTAGTCTTTTCAATCTTTCCTCATAGGACAGTCCCGCCATCCCAGGGATCAATCTCGTGAACCTCCGCTGCACTGCCTCAATCACAAGGATGTCCTTGTGATTGAGTTCACTATAGTTTAGTTGAGTTAAGTTAGTTAAGTTAAGTTTCCTTTATTATCACGTGTACAATGAAAAGCTTTTTTGTTGCGTGCTACCAAAGCTAAAATAAATTGTCACAATCTCACATTCAATGAAGTAACTCAAAGCACACAAGGACACAAAAGAATCATAATCCAATCTTTTCCTTATGACTGCACCATTGGTGGCAAATCACTATGCAGATACGCACTGGCTTTGATGCAAGAGTGGTCCCTCACAATGCGATCCAGGCTGATGTCGTTCTCCTGCCTCCTCGGCACGTCAGAATCGGGGGTGCGAGGTGACAGGGTGATGATCAAACTCTCGATGAATTTGATGGCATGAGTTCGGATTCCGTCATTATCAGAGTCCAGCATCAAGACAATGTCATCCTTCATGGCGCTAACCATATCCCAGCACGCCTCCTCCATTTCATTGATGACTTTTGACTTCACCATCCACTGATAGGAACAAAAGCCATAATAAACCCGGGTTAAAACATTCCTGGCTAAAAATGCGCCAGCCACTTTAACATAGACACACATATGAACAAAGTTCTGATTGTACATCACATCTTTAACACGATAAAACATTCCAAAGCAGTGCACAGACACAAAGTCAAATATAATTCAACACACAGCCAGAGAGAAATGAACAGTTGAGCAAATCATTGGGCAGAGAGGTAGGTTTTCAAATGCATCTCAAAGGAATGAGACAGTGCAGCAGGGAGGTTTGGGTAGATAATTCGAAAGCTTAACTGATGATAATCCATGGCGAGGTAATGAATAGCAGTGATGCACAAGAGGCCAGCAAAGCAAAAAGGGCCACAGCAACACTTAAGTGATTTAACAGCGACAAGTGTATAAATATAACTGAAGCAGGAGCAAACACACTGGTGGATCCTTCTGTAGAACACAAATTTTATACAGGTCCACCACAGATTTCCTGCAACTGGCAGTCCGGCAACTGCTTTAATCCGGACAAAATGCGGTGGCGAAGCAGTAAGGCTGCTGCCTTACAGCGCTTTCAGCACCAGAGACGCTGGTTCGATCCCGGCTACGAGTGCTGTCTGTACGGAATTTGTATGTTCCCGTGTGGGTTTGCAAGCTTTATATTGTATATTTTTAAATCACTGAAACCCAATTATGAAGATTAATAAACTGGTTTCAGGCAAAAGCCAGCTGTGCTAACTATTCTGTGCCACACTGTTAATCTCCTGCACCACAGTGTTCCCATAAATTACTTTTCCCTTTCTAACCGGTGAACAAAATCCCAATCAAGAAAAATTTGCTATTGTTAAATCTGCATTCTACTTTCCACTGAAAGAAGATAAAATTCTTGCCCACTTTCCTGACCATTGTTAATGCTCCTTCCGAGCGTAATAATAGTGCACCACTGTTTTCCTGCACCCGTGGTTCCACAGCCCCACTGGATTATCCATTTTGCCGCACCAACAGAGGCCTCAGCCTCCTTGATGAATCCAACAGTACCAGAAGAGTCCGTCTAGCAAGATAATAAGGAATAGGAGTAGAATTAGGCCATTCGGCCCATCAAGTCTACTCTGCCATTCAATCATGGCTGATCTATCTCACGCTCCGAACCCCATGCTCCTGCCTTCTCCGCATAACCTCCGACACCTGTTATTATTTATAGTAGTCGAGATAGTGGCCCTCAAAGCCGACTATGGGAACAACCAGAGTTCCAGGACCCTGGTCGCAGGGAGCAAATTTGACCCGACGATCGGCCGCGGAAGTTCCAATGAAGTCAACATCAGCCACCTCACCTGGCCGAGGCGCCATATTTTCGGGGGGGGGAAGAGTTCCAGTGCACTCCCGTAACTTTGTCCAAGTTAAAGGAGGTGCCAGATCGCCAATGGCGGGAAAAATCGGTGGATGACCTGTACCATGTAAATTTGCATCCTCCAACAACAGCATCAATTACAAATGATTTACACTCTCTAACTGGCGAGTCACTGGAGCTTAAATTGCAAAGCAAAATGCAGTCTATAAAGGCACTTTCTTGCTGTCGGTTTAACAGAGAAGCATCTTCAAATACTGAACCGTCCAGCGGCCGAGACGTGGAGGTTGTGACATGATGCCAATAGACAATTGACAATAGATGCAGGAGTAGGCCATTCGGCCCTTTGAGCCAGCACCTCCATTCAATGTGATCATGGCTGATCAACCCAATCAGTACCCCGTTCCTGCCTTCTCCCCATATCCACTGACGTGCCACTTGCCTGCAGTGCCACCTTGTACAGTTGGGTCATGGTCAAAATAACCTTCTTCACCACATTGACATTCTCGTCCTTCAGCAGCATGTTGAGGTTAGCGATTAGCTTCGGCAGCAGCTCATTGTCCCGCTTGCTGGGAGTGGGGGCAAGAACAAAATAACTGATGATTTGAGCTTTAGAAGCAGGCAGAAAAATTATTTAAAAAGCCACGATTTATACCAACCATGCCTCCTCCATGAATCCAATCACAAACTTGCGAACATCGATGGATTTATCCGACTGAAATGCAATGATTTCCTACAAAGAATAAAATAGATTCATCAGGTACCCCCGTTACAGCAGTAACCAACATTCAATTGTATCAGATTTGCTGTACAAACACAGAACTGCAGATGCTGGTTAATACACAAAACAACACAAAGTGCTGATTTAACTCTACATGTCAAGCATCTCTGGAGAACATGGATAGGTGACATTTAAGGTTAAGAGCTTTGAGAAGGGTCTCAACCCAAAATGTCACCCAACTCCAGAAATAATACAATGTTCTACAGAAATGATACAGCGTGCCAGGATAAATCAGTGGGTCAGGCAGCATCTCTGGAGAACATGAATAGGTGATGTTTCTGGTCAAGACTCTTCTTCAGACCCTGGGATTCTGCCTGACCCACTGAGTTACTCCAGCAATGTGTGTCATCCATTGGAAAATATACTGTTTTCTTGGAGCCTTGAGTTTACTCACATCGAGAAAGTTGTCAAGGAGGGTGGGATCCTTATTCACAATCAGCTCTTGAACCTGGGGAAGGGAGAAACAAACATAGATCGGAATTAAACTGACATTACTAATTGCAGGAAATATTGCAGTGAGCAAAGGGGCACTGTCATTACGAGGAGAATTAAAAGGAACTGCAAATGCTGGAAACCAAAAATAAAAACAGGTGTTGGAAATACTCGACAGGTCAGGCCGCATCTGTGGCAAGAGAAGCAGTTGACATTTCAGATCAGAAACCCTTTGTCACATCATCATACTCAGCATTTTGCACTCCTGTGTCCTCACTGACTAACTGCTCCCATCCATTCTTGGCCCAATACGTTTGTTACAGTTTATGGCCATGTCACATTGGTTTTAACCTATCGAAGACATCCCCTTATAGACAGCACCCATAGTCAGGATCAAACCCGCTGTAAGGCAGCAACTCTACCCCTGCGTGACTATGCCAACCCTAAATGCTAAGCAAAATAATAACCTAATGCTCAGGTTTTTAAATTTGCAGCTTTATTTTCAAATTCTTCCATAGACTCCTTTCCCTGTTGCTTCAACCCTGAAGGTTATTGCAATTCTCCAATCAAGATTCCAGCTCATCCCAATTTAAATCCCCCTTTTAATCCCATCTATTCTTTCTTCAAGGCACTAAAACCTATTTCACTGACCAATCTTTTCCACATCTATCCTAACCACATGTAGAAACAAGGAACTGCAAATGCCAGTTTACCAAAAAAAAAAGACAAATGCTGGAGTAACTCAGCGGGTCAGGCAGCATCTCTGGTGAACATGGATAGGTCACCTTTCAGTCAGACTGGACAGGATCCCGACCTGAAACTTCACCTACTCATGTTCTCCGGGGATGCTGCCTGACCCCCCCAAATTACTCTCGCACTTTGGGTCCTGTTTTTATCCTAACTTCATCTTGTGCATTAAATTATGTTTGATTCCATTTTTAAGGGACGTGCAATACTCTTCAATTGAAGATATCGTGTACATAAAAGATCTGACAATTGTGTCCTTTATGCAATATGACAGGAAACTACTACTTACCTAGATAAAACCTGTGATTCTAAATGTAACCTTCTACTGCTGCACGACAGAGAGCACACTAACGTATGGCATCTCTGTGTGGTATCTCAGCTGCACGGAGGCGGAGAGGAGAGCTCTTCAGCGCGTCGTCCACAGAGCGCAAAAGATTATTGGGACACCGCTACCAGCCTTGGAGGGCATCTACCCCACACGGTGCCTCAGGAACGTCGTCAGCATCCATAAAGACCCCTCTCACCCTTGTAATGGACTGTTCGAACTACTCCCTTCCGGCTGACGCTACAAGGCCTTCTACGCCCGCACTTCCAGACTCAGGAACAGCTTCATTCCCAGAGCTAAAGCGGCTCTGAACCGGCCCTGCTGAGTGCCCCCCCCCCCACCCCCACGGACTGTCTCCCTCAGATGGTCACGTCGCACTGACACATCTGCACTTTAGTCTGTTTTGGTTTTGACTGTTTCACTGTTCTAATGTTCTTTTCACAAATCCTCTCGGGGTATCTAAACCTAAATGTTATTAGTCGTTTAAGTTATGACATCGGATGGAAGTTGCAAACCAAATCTCATTGCACTTATGTGTAATGACAATAAAAGATATTATTATTATTATTATTAATGACAAAGATACACTTGCTGTTGTGTGTATAATGGTACCTTTACCTTTAAGAACTGAGTGTGATTTGTGCCATGTGATATATTCATTATCTTATCAGTCTTGTGTGTGTGTGTGGTGTGTGTGTGTTGTGCAGTGTACTTTAGTAGAATAAAGACCCACCCAACCTGTCTTTGTTTCTATCTACTTGCTACTACCGTAATATCTTACACTTGTAGTCAATATTTCACAAATTAATTGACTTAAAGACATAGGCTAGAATGATGAAAGGCAACAAAGCACCTTAGTTGAATAATATATTGCATGACAATTGCTTTGGAATTCACACCATTATTCAATTACTAAGCAATGCCCTGGAATATATACTAAAATGGGTTAAAATTAAAAATCTACGTTGCAGTCTCCTCACGTTTACTGACCTGTTTGAGAACAGTGATTTTGTTGTCAGTCACAATGAGCGCAGCCTGATTCAGCAAATCCACCACCTGCAACAAAATAATTGATTATTCCCAGTTTTAGCAAACAATTCCTTGCAAGTCTCCAATAATTGTAATGTCTGGACTGGTTACACAAACTTGCCAACGTTCCCTTTAACCAGAAAGATGAAGATTGATCTTTAAAAAAAAAATCTAAAATGATTATGCTGTTTCTCAGAACAATTTTCCAGAGTTGTAAAGCAAGGCAACACAGAAACCTTCAGCCCAATCGACCCATTCCAACCAATTATTTAATCAAGATAGCCCCTTGCTCCAAACTACATAAACCTGGGTGCATCATTTTTGACTTTGCACTATTATTGTTTCTTTTCTTTTTTTAAATACACCAAACTTATTTTTAAGAAGGAACTGCAGATGCTGGAAAATCGAAGGTAGACAAAAATGCTGGAGAAACTCAGCCAGTGAGCCCCTTCGTCTCGACCCAAAACATAGCCTATTTCCTTTGCTCCATAGATGCTGGAGAAACTCTACCACCAAACTTATTTTTTGTTGTTTGTTATGATGTTACAGAGTACTGTCATTACACTGTTGTTATGCCGCTGCAAGAAATAATTTAATTGTTCCATTTTGGTGATATATGACAATAAAACATTCTTGACTCTTGGAGTTGGGGAAGGGGCTTAAGGAACTGATCTGGGATTGATGTCAGGGCAGGGGAAGACATTTTACAAAACATGGAATTTTGGTTGCGAAATGCTACCAATTTCTTCCAGACCCCACTCCTCTACCCCACTTCCTCACCCAATCCACACTGCCTCAATCCCCTTCATTCCTGTACTTCTTACTCTTCCTACACAATGAATCATGTTTGACCCGTCAGTAGTAAAGAAGGCAAAAGATATGCCAGCATTTAAGAGGGCTCGAATACAGATATAATGCTGAGGCTCCATAGGGCGCTGGTTAGGCCGCATTTGGAGTATTGTGAGCAATTTTGGCACCATATCTGAGGAAGGGCCCTGGAGAGCGCCCAGAGGAAGTTTACAAGAATGATCCCAGGAACGTGTGAGGTAACTTATGATGAGCGTTTGACAGCACTGGGCCTGTACTCACTAGGAGTTCAGAAGAATGAGGGGGCATCTCAATGAAATGTACAGAACAGTGAAAGGCTTGGATAGAGTGGGTGTGGAGAGGATATTTCCACTCGTGGGAGAGTCCAGGACTAGAAGTCTTAGTCTCAGTGTTAAAGGACATTACTTTAGGAAGAAGAGGATGAATTTATTTCATCAGAGGGTGATGAATCTGTGGAATTCTTTGCCACAGAAGGTTGTGGAGGTCAAATCAATTAATACTTTTAAGGCAGAGATAGATAGATTTTTGATTAGCATAAGTGTCGAGGGTTATGGGGAGAAGGCATGAGAGTGGGATTGGGGGCGAGGGATAGATCAGCCATGATTGAATGGCTGAGTAGACTTGATGGGCCGAATGGCCTAATTCTGCTCCCATCAGTTGCGTCCTTATAACCCATCTGTCTCTCCAGCTCTCTCTCCCTCTCCCCCTCCCCCCCCCCCCAAGTCAAGTTTATTCGTCACATACACATACGAAAAGTGGCAGCGCTCGCGCACTTTGTGCAAAAAACAAACAAACAGGCAAACAAACTACAAACAGAATGGAACAGAATCACATATTATTTTACATCACATATGGAACAGAATCACATATTCTTTTACATCACATATTCTTTCCCCAACCCCTCACACCAGGTCCTCTCACCCCACCCCCTACCTTGGGCTCCCCTCACCACCACCACCACCACCCAGCCCTCGCACCTCGGGCCCCCTCCCACTCCCCAACCTCCATCTATGACCCTGGGCCCGGGCCGCGGCCTCGCCGCCCTTTGCCCCTCCTCACCCTCTCGCTGGTCGTCAGACTCTCGATGGCGTTGTTCTCCTCCTCGTTGAAGTACTGGGTGGCGAGGCAGCGGCGTGAGGAGCCGCTATCGGCGGCCGTGCCAATCGCCGCCATGTCCATCCGTCCGCGCCTCAAGCTGCCCCGCGGCACAGTGCGCATGCCCGCGAGTATCCCGCCTTTGTGAACTACATTACCCAGTGATCCCCGCGGCACAGTGCGCATGCCCGGTACATTACCCAGTGATCCCCGCGGCACAGTGCGCATGCCCGGTAGTACCCCCTCACCGTGAACTACATTACCCAGTGATCCCCGCGACACAGCGCGCATGCCCGCGAGCAACCCTACTTTAAACTACATTACCCAGAGAGCCCCGCGGCACAGTGCGCATGCCCGAGAGTAACCCGCCTTGTGAACTACACTGTGTTAAAGAAGGAACTGCAGATACTGGAGAATCGAGGGTATACAAAAGGCTGGAGAAACTCAGCGGGTGCAGCAGCATCTAAGGGGCGAAGGAAATAGGCGACGTTTCGGGTTGAGACCCTTCTGGGGCCATTCAATTCAATCAACTTTATTGGCTCTGATGTTGCTGGAAGGAACTGCAGGTGTTGGCAGACACAACATGATGGAGCAACTCATCATCGTCTCTATCTCTCGTTTCCCTTTCCCTTGACTTTCTTGCAGTCTCTCCTTTACATCTTATCTTGTCACCCAAACATTCAATGTTATCAAATGCTGATGAAGAAGGGTTTCGACCCGAAACGTCACCCATTCCTTCTCTCCAGAGATGCTGCCTGTCCCGTTGAGTTACTCTTTTTGCTGGACTTTTTTTGGTGCCTTCCCTCACAGTGGATTCTGCTGTGGGGGGACGTTTCATGTTGAATCCTATAGTGTATTGTGTTTTTAATTTTTTTTAATTTTATATGGATGTATGGAAATCTAATTTATTCTCTGTAAAGCACTTTGGCTTCAACGTGATTTGATTTAAAAAGTGCTATATAAATAAAAATTACTTACTTACTCTTGCATTTTGTGTCTACCTTCGATTTAAACCAACATCTGCATCTGTTTACATATTTCAAGTGCGTAGGGAGGAACTGTGTAGGGAGAAATAAAGTTATTTCCTATAAAGCTGCTGTACCTCCCTACACACTTGAAATATTATAAACAGATGTTGAGTACTTCCAGTATTTCATTGCCATCAGCATTTGATAACATTGAATGTTTGGGTGACAAGATAAGATGTAAAGGAGAGACTGCAAGATAGAGTCATAAAGTCATTTGCACTATTATGACTGCATAAAGTCTAGAATAGTATCCCTCTTCCCATCAGAACTGCCCCCTCCATCGACTCCTTTAAGTCGAGACTAAAAACTCATCTCTACTCCCAAGCCTTTCTTGAGGTCCTCTGAGCGAGGGCTATAAGTATGTAGTGATGTTTATATTTAATCTATGAACCACTGTTGTTTGTTATATTATTCTTATACAAATGTAAAGCACTTTGGCCGACGAGAGTTGTTTGTTAAATGTGCTATATAAATAAAAGTGACTTGACTTGACTAGAAACAGCTGGAGTAACTCAGCGGGTCAGGTAGCATCTCTGGAGAAAGGTAATAGGCGAGGAGACCCTTCTTCAGACTGTATAAACGGTTGTCCATTCCCTCCACAGATGCTGCCTGACCCGCTGAGTTTCTCCAGCAGGTTGTATTTTACAGACGTGGCAGAGGGTTTCAGAGCCATTTTGAACTGAAAAGGGGGGATAGGTTTGTTTTTTTCTAAGCTTAAATGAAGGTGCTAGAACGGAAATAGCAATTTCACTAGCTCCGAATGATTTTTTTTTTAATGTTGCCTTTGTTTTAATTCTCCAGAGCTGGAGAACAAAGCTCTGTCCCGTCTATTGCTGTGCTGCTTGCTATAGGGTCTTTGGCCTTGATCAATGATATAGGATCTTTGGCCTTGATTGGGAAGAAATGTTCCGGGGGGAGGGTTTAGTGTGGGACCGGGGTAGCTGTTCGATGTTGCACATGGTCTGGCCTGGTTCCAACTTTGGCGAAGGAGCAAGACAGAGCAGCAGGCAGGGAATTGTTCATCATAATGCCGCGGGGGAGAGGGGTGGGAGAGGAGAGGAGGATGAGGGGGAAGAGGTGAGAGGGTGGAGAGGGATAGGAGAGAGGGAGGGGAGGTGGAATGAGAGGTGTGGGAGGAGATGAGAGGGGAAGCAAATTAGCCTTTGTGTGATTCCAACTTTTCCCACTTTTCAGTGCTGGTGAGCTTTCTGCTATTTACCAAAGATCCTATTTTGCTATTTACCATTCTTCACTTTGCTGGATGCCTAAACCCAAGTTTCCTTTTGCCTCGTTTATTTATCAACGCAATGGGATGAGTCCACACGTTCCAAAGCATTTCCGCTTCCCTGCAACTTTCACCTACATCTGATCCCAGCTCAGGCAATTTTGTGAGAAACACACACATAGACAATGGGAGGAAGAGAATGATTGGGTAATATCGCCAGTGGGGGTGTATGAATGCGTAAATTAGGAAGCTGGATTTGTGTTGGATATGCACAGCGACAAAAAAAAAACTGCTGGAGGAATTCTACCTGTGATGCTGCCCGCTGAGTTACTCCTATCATTTGTGTTCTACGCAAAATTCCAGTATCTGCCATTCCGTCTGTCTCAATTTTACTTCTAGAGGAATTCAGCAGATGTGCAGCATTTGTGGGAACAACGGGATGGTCAAGACTCTGCATTTGGGCACAGGTGCTACCTGACCTGCCGAATGTCTCCAGATCTATGCTTTGGCTCCAGATACCAGCATTTGCGTTCGATACAACTTGTCCATGCCGACCAGGATGCTCCAATTAAGCTAGTCCCACCACTTTGTGTCTCCATTGCACCATGCAGAATTGTATTGTCTTGATAAGCACAAAAACTGACAGTGTGAAGGATGCAATTGAATGATATGCTGGAGACAAGAAATAACAATGCAGACAGCTGTAAATTAAAATTTCAGGCCTAAACAAGTACTCGCTTTAATTTTAGAGCCACGGAAACAGGCCCTTTGGCCCTACTCGTCCATATCAATTTTCCGTGGGCCAAAAGGCTTATTTCTGTGCTGTATCTCTAAACTAAAGACTGTAAAAACATCCATGCAAATCCGAATCGATGGTCTAATTTTGATATTTGTGTTTGCTTCCTAGCAGCCTCTCCTGAATGACGTCCCCTGTGTTAGTTGTGCGTCTCCCACGGGGCCCGGAGGGACAGAGCCGAGGCTTTGACCCCACATCTGCCCGCTACCACGCCTTGGCACCTTCCACCATTCGAGCTTCGAACAACTGCTCCAGTGTCTGCCTGGCAGAGGAGCAGCGCTCCCGCTCTCTGCTCCGGGAACGCTTTCTGCGAAGTTTGATTACGATGACGGGGAAGCCGGTGACCTTTACAATGTATGAGCAGGTGATTGTCACCGCAGCATTCACCGCCTCTGACATTGACATCCTCAACTTCCAAGTCGCAGCCTTACAGACGCCATTAGGCATTCAGAAGGAAGCCTTACTGCGCTGTACTGACATCATTGCTTGTACATTTGACCTTGAATACACTCCGACTACATGTTAGAAAAGGTGTTATACCCTGTTACCTGTCTGGCTTGATCTGGGTCGGTTCAGAGTCACAACACTGGGAATGAGATTTTTATTCCTTGGAAAGACACAAAGCACTGGAGTAACTCTGCGGATCAGGCAGCATCCCTGGAGAACCTGGATGGGTGACGTTTTGTGTCGGGACCCTTCTTCAGACCTGACCCACTGAGTTGCTCCAGCATTTTGTGTCTATGTTTGGTTTTCAACCAGCTTCTGCAGTTACATATTGAGCATTGAAATGGGATGGAGAAACAAGGAAGTGCAGATGCTGATATACAAAAATAGTGTTGGAGTAACTCGTCTGAAGAAGGGTCCCGAACCGAAAGGTCACCTATCAATGTTCACCAGGGATGTTGCATGACCTGCTGAGTTACTCCAGCACTTTGTCTTTCGTTGGTAATCCAGCATCTGCAGTTCATTGTTTCTAAATTTTATTCCTTCTCCCATTGAGGATTTTTGCACCCATTCCATTACCTTTGTATCAGGAGGGGAATTACTGGTGGTCTGAGGTGAGAGGTGCAAAGTGCACTGTTATTATTAATATGTGCAAATTTGGTTTGTGCGTTAAAATTTTGAATTAAAATGTTTAGTTTATAAAAGCA
This sequence comes from Okamejei kenojei, assembly GCA_035221665.1. Lineage (NCBI taxonomy): Eukaryota > Metazoa > Chordata > Chondrichthyes > Rajiformes > Rajidae > Okamejei > Okamejei kenojei. The sequence goes on along the minus strand of CM069171.1, from coordinate 8,233,509 downwards.
TGATTCCAAAATTCTCCATTGTTTCTTGATATTGATGTGTTGAAATTGAGATTCCTCTTGCCATTTCTCACACCAAGATTTTCACACCAAGAAACATATAACATAGAACTACCGTGAATGTGCGATCGATGGTCAGCGTGGGGTCGGTGGCTGAAGAGCATGTTTCTGTGCTGTATTTTCTAGAACTAAAACTGAAATTATTTGCTGCTTCCCTATTTTAAATGTGTTAGAAACATAGAAAATAGGTGCAGGAGGAGGCCATTCGGCCCTTCGAGCCAGCACCACCATTCATTGCGATCATAGCTGATCGTCCCCAATCAATAACCTGTGCCTGCCTTCTCCCCATATCCTCGATTCCACTAGAGCTCTATCTAACTCTCTCTCTTAAATCCATCCAGTGACTTGGCCTCCACTGCCCTCTGTGGCAGGGAATTCCACAAATTCACAACTCTCTGGGTGAAAACGTTTTTTCTCACCTCAGTCTTAAATGGCCTCCCCTTTATTCTAAGACTGTGGCCCCTGGTTCTGGACTCGCCCAACATTGGGAACATTTTTCCTGCATCTAGCTTGTCCAGTCCATTTATAATTTTATATATTTCTATAAGAACCCCCCCATCATCCTTCTAAACTCCAGTGAATACAAGCCTAGTCTTTTCAATCTTTCCTCATATGACAGTCCCGCCATCCCAGGGATCAGTCTCGTGAAGCTACGCTGCACTGCCTCAATCACAAGGATGTCCTTCCTCAAATTAGTGTTGGGGCAGTTTAAAACCTAAACTAGATGCACTCAGTCCCTCTGTGACCAGCGAGCTCGTCATCCAACACCAGACTTTAATCAAAGATTATGACTTTAATTGCCTCAAGAATTAGTGTCGGCAAAAAAAAACAAAAGAGACGTGCGATAAGGCCCGCCCACTCGCCGGGTGCCACTGACCAATCATGGGGCGGGTGATGTCACGGCGCTGTGGGTCCCGTCCGCTGATTGGCTGGGTGGGATGTCAGTCATTGGGGTGGGGCGGGTGATGTCACCGCGTTGTGGGTCCCATCCGCTGATTGGCTGGGTGGGATGTCAGTCATTGGGGGTCGGGTGATGTCACCGCGTTGTCGGTCCCGTCCGCTGATTGGCTGGAGGGGATGTCAGTCATTGGGGGGGTGGGGCGGAATATGTTACCGCGGTGCGGGTCCCGTCCGCTGATTGGCGGGTTGGGATGTCAGTCATTGGGGATGGGGCGGGTGATGTCACGGCGCTGTGGGTCCCGTCCGCTGATCGGCGGGTTGGGATGTCAGTCATTGGAGGTGGTGGGGCGGGTGATGTCACGGCGCTGTGGGTCCCGTCCGCTGATTGGCGGGTTGGGATGTCAGTCATTGGGGGGGGGCGGGTGATGTAACGGCGCTGTGGGTCCCGTCCGCTGATTGGCTGGATGGGATGTCAGTCATCGGTGTGTGGTGGTGGGGGGGCAGGGGCGGGTGGTGTGCGCACGCGCCTTGCTGCCCCCGGCGGTTGGGGAGGGAGTTCGGCGCCGCCATGGACCACAGCGGCAGCAACAGCGGCCCCGCCGGCTTCAGGCACCGTAAGTTACGTATGTGGCCCGCTTTATTAATCGTTGGCCACGGTCAGGGGGCAGGAAGTTGAACGGAATATGTGGTGGTTTTCCGCCGGGAAAGGGCGGCTGTAAATCTCCGCGAACCCCCCTCACCCCCGGTGACTGAGGGCCGGGGATGGCGGGCGGTGGGATTCGAGGAGACGGGCTCATTCCCACCCGGCTGGGGTCAGGGGGCCAGCGGGCTCCAGAGGCCGGCGGAGGATCAAGTGGTGACAGGGTTGGGGGCGGCGGGAAATGGGGCCGGGTTGTCAGGGAGCAAAGGGGAGGAGGAGGAGGAGGAGGAGGAGGAGGGGGGAGGAGGAGGAGGAGGGGGGGGAGGAGGAGGAGGAGGGGGGGGGGGGGAGGAGGAGGAGGAGGAGGGGGGGGGGGAGGGTGAGTTCAGGGGGCAGACAGGAGGGACTGGCTTCAGGGGAAGGGGTTTGAGGAGTCAGAGGTCGCCATGACGAGGTCGGGGTTGTCAGGGGCTGGGGTCAGCAGGGGTCGGGGAGGATCAAAGGGTGACGGGATGGAGGTCAGTGGATGACAGGGGCCGGAGCAAAGGGTCAGGGGTATTCATAGAAGCATAGAAATTAGGTGCAGGAGTAGGCCATTCGGCCCTTCCAGCCTGCACCACCATTCAATATGATCATGGCTGATCATCCAACTCAGTATCCTGTACCTGCCTTCTCTCCATACCCCCTGATCCCCTTAGCCACAAGGGCCACATCTAACTCCCTCTTAAATATAGCCAATGAACTGGCCTCAACTACCTTCTGTGGCAGAGAGTTCCAGAGACTCACCACTCTCTGTGTGAAAGAAGTCCTTCTCATCTCGGTCTTAAAGGATTTCCCCCTTATCCTTAAACTGTGACCCCTTGTCCTGGACTTCCCTAACATTGGGAACAATCTTCCTGCATCTAGCCTGTCCAACCCCTTAAGAATTTTGTAACTTTGTATAAGATCCCCTCTCAATCTCCTAAATTCTAGAGAGTATAAACCGAGTCTATCCATTCTTTCTTCATAAGACAATCCTGACATCCCAGGAATCAGTCTGGTGAACCTTCTCTGCACTCCCCCTATGGCAATAATGTCCTTCCTCAGATCTGGAGACCAGAACTGTACGCAATACTCCAGGTGTGGTCTCACCAAGACCCTGTACAACTGAAGTAGAACCTCCCTGCTCCTATACTCAAATCCTTTTGCTATGAAAGCTAACATACCATTCGCTGTCTTCACTGCCTGCTGCACCTGCATGCTTACTTTCAATGACTGGTGTACCATGACACCCAGGTGTCGCTGCATCTCCCTTTTCCTAATCGGCCACCATTTAGATAATAGTCTGCTTTCCTGTTTTTGCCACCAAAGTGGATAACCTCACATTTATCCACATTATACTGCATCTGCCAAACATTTGCCCACTCACCCAGCCTATCCAAGTCACCTTGCAGTCTCCTAGCATCCTCCTCACAGCTAACACTGCCCCCCAGCTTAGTGTCATCCGCAAACTTGGAGATGTTGCCTTCAATTCCCTCATCCAGATCATTAATATATATTATAAATAGCTGGGGTCCCAGCACTGACCCTTGCGGTACCCCACTAGTCACTGCCTGCCATTGTGAAAAGGACCCGTTTACTCCTACTCTTTGCTTCCTGTTTGCCAGCCAGTTCTCTATCCACATCAATACTGAACCCCCAATGCCGTATGCTTTAAGTTTGTATACTAATCTCTTCTATGGGACCTTGTCGAAAGCCTTCTAGAAGTCCAGATACACCACATCCACTGGTTCTCCCCTATCCACGCTACTAGTTACATCCTCGAAAAATTCCACAAGATTCGTCAGACATGATTTACCTTTCGTAAATCCATGCTGACTTTGTCCAATGATTTCACCACTTTCCAAATGTGCTGCTATCCCATCTTTAATAACTGACTCTAGCAGTTTCCCCATTACCGATGTTAGACTTACTGGTCTGTAATTCCCCGTTTTCTTTCTCCCTCCCTTCTTAAAAAGACGGGTTACATTTGCTACCCGCCAATCCTCAGGAACTACTCCAGAATCTAAAGTGTTTAGAAAGATTATCACTAATGCATCCACTATTACCGGAGCTACTTCCTTAAGTACTCTGGGATGCAGCCTATCTGCCCCTGGGGATTTATTGGCCTTTAATCCATTCAATTTACCCAATACCACTTCCCGACTAACCTGGATTTCACTCAATTCCTCCTTTGACCCGCGGACCCCTGCTATTTCCGGCAGATTATTTATGTATTCCTTAGTGAAGACGGAACCAAAGTAGTTATTCAATTGGTCCGCCATATCCTTGTTCCCCATGATCAACTCACCTGTTTCTGACTGCAAGGGACCGACATTTGTTTTAACTAATCTCTTTCTCTTCACATATATATAAAAACTTTTGCAGTCAGTTTTTATGTTCCCTGCCAGTTTTCTTTCATAATCTATTTTTCCTTTCCTAATTAAGCCCTTTGTCCTCCTCTGCTGGTCTCTGAATTTCTCCAGTCCTCTGGTATGCTGCTTTTTCTGGCTACTTTGTACGCATCATCCTTTGCTTTTATACTATCCCTGATTTCCCTTGTTATCCACGGATGCACTACCTTCCCCGATTTATTATTTTGCCAAACTGGTAGTTCTTGTACATTTTGTAGTTCATGCAGTCTTTAAATGTCTTCCATTGCGTATCCACCGTCAACCCTTTTAGAAATGATTGCCAGTCAATCTTGGCCAATTCGCGTCTCATACCCTCAAAGTTACCTTTCTTTAAGTTCAGAACCATTGTTTCTGAATTAACAATGTCACTCTCCATCCTAATGAAGAACTCGACCATATTATGGTCACTCTTGCCCAATGGGCCACGCACAACAAGACTGCTAACTAACCCTTCCTCATTACTCAATACGCAGTCTAAAATAGCCTGCTCTCTCGTTGGTTCCTCTACATGTTGATTTAGATAACTATCCCGCATACATTCCAAAAAATCCTCTTACTTAGCACCCCTGCCAATTTGATTCACCCAATCTATATGTAGATTGAAGTCACCCATTATAACTGTTTTGCCTTTGTCGCACGCATTTCTAGTTTGCTGTTTGATACCATCCCCAACTTCACTACTACTGTTAGGTGGCCTGTACACAACTCCCACCAGAGTTTTCTGCCCCTTAGTGTTTCGCAGCTCTACCCATACCGATTCCACATCCTCCAAGCTAATGTCCTTCCTTTCCATTGCGTTAATCTCCTCTCTAACCAGCAACGCTACCCCACCTCCTTTTCCTTTCTCTCTATCCCTCCTGAATATTGAATATCCCTGGATGTTCAGCTCCCAGCCTTGGTCACCCTGGAGCCATGTCTCCGGGATCCCAACTATATCATAATCATTAATAGCTATCTGCGCGTTCAACTCATCCACCTTATTACGAATACTCCTTGCATTGAGACACAAAGCCTTCAGGCTTGTTTTTACAACGCACTTACCCCTTTTACAACGCTCTTACCCCTTCGAGTCCAGAGTGAGAGCCAGGATCCCGGGGAGAATGTCTGGGTCCTGGGAAGTGCCAGAGTCAATAGACAATAGGTGCGGGAGTAGGTCATTCGGCCCTTCGAGCCAGCACCGCCATTGAATGTGATCATGGCTGCTCATCCACAATTCATATCCTGTTCCTGCCTTCTCCCTATATCCCCCGACTCCGCTATCTTTAAAGAGCTCTATCTAACTCTCTCTTGAAAACATCCAGAGAACTGGCCTCCACTGCCCTGAGGGAAAGAATTCCACAGATTCACAACTCTGAGGCAGAGAATTCCACAGCTTCACAACTCTCTGGGTGAAAATGTTTTTCCTCCTCTCCTTTCTAAAGGTTATCAAGGCCAACATGCCATCAGCTTTCTTCACTGCCTGCTGTACCTGCATGCTTACTTTCAGTGACTGGTGAACAAGTCCTGCGGGGAGTGTCGGGGGAGGGGTGGTGGTGCCAGGGTCCTGTGAGGAAGGTGTAGGCACAAGGCACCTTGAGCAGTAATGTTTGGGGGCTTAAGGTTGGAGCGTGGAAGAGTGTGAACCTCGAGAGTTGGGTAGGGCGATCGAGTGGGTGGGGGACAGGGAGAGAGGCTCTATGGCCCCATGTGGTAGAGTGCATCAGGGTCCTGGGGAAAGGGTTGAGAGTATGTGGGTGTGGAGCGGGTGCAGGGGATAGATGAGTGCGGCAGTGGTGTGGGATGGAGATAGTTTAAAATGTGAGTGTGAGGAGAATTGTGTCTGGTGGCTTTGGGGAAAATAGCACTCATTCACTTATTTGATATCCCTCTGACTCTGGGAAGGTAAGGATACACCAAATAGTCCCACAATGTCAGGAGAGTAATATGTTACTCCAAAGACTCTGCATTTTGAAGCAAAATTGAATGGTTTGAGTAGAATTGGAGATTTGACCCTGAGATAACCGCTGTTTCTCAATTTTTAGGGAACCAATATTTTCTTTAGTTTCATGTGGAAACTGGCCCTTCAGCCCACCATGTCCAAGCTGACCCATACACTAGTTCTGTCCTACACACTAGGGACAATTTACAAAAGCCAATTAGCCTACAAACCTGTACAAATTTGGATTTTGGGAGGAAACTGGAGCACACAGAGATAACACGGTCACAGGAAGACCGTACAAATGCCATACAGATAGCACCCGTAGTCAGGATCGAACCCAAGACTGGCGTTGTAAGGCCAGTCCACTTACAACACGTGATTTGAGATTGTGGGGTTTAATTCTAGGATTTGAGATTTCAATTCTCATTCTAAAAACTAAGCTGACAAACTATCTTTTGAATCAAGTTGTGCATAGTATTCCACACTGATTGTAACTGCATTACTATCCAATTATCCTGACAATTATATTAATACCACTCAACATACAATGTTGTAGTGGTATATTGAGCCTTTTTTTAAATGTATATTACTGCAAATCTTTCTTTTAATGGCTCTATAGTACAGATATAGTGTAAGCGAGCCAGTTGAATACAACATTGGCTTGGTGGTAGTAGAGGGTTGTGTTTCATATTGGAGGCCGACGACCAGTGGTGTCAGCAGGGATCGGTGAGCAGTGTCATCTGTGCTAAGGATTTAGATGAGAATGAATGGTAAGCTGTTTTTAGGGTGAAAATGAGAATCTCGTGTGACTTGGGTGGGGGAGGGATAGAGAGGTGGAATGTTGAACTAGTTTGTGGATGACACCAAAGTTAGCGGGACAGTGGACAGTGAAGAAAGTTGTCCAAGGTTGCAGAATGTAGATCAACGGGCAGCACAATGATGAAGCAATAACATCTGAAGGGGCTGTTTCCATGTTGAATGATTCCATGACGTAAATCTTTGTGTAAATTCTATCTGGAAATCATAGATTCCTGTAAAGCTCAGTGGCCAGAGTGTCAACTTCATTCTGTGACTGGTTGCCTGTAAAGCGGTGCTGCTTTTCTACTTGTGTTGCCACTTTCAGGGAGTTATGGACTTGCATCCCAAAATCATTTTGTACATGAATGCTCATTCACTGCACATTTAACCTTGCAAAATGCATCACCTCAAATTTGTCCAGATTCATTTCCATCTGTCATTTCACCATATTTCCCCATATTTCCATAATCGTACTGAATCCTTCGATGACCATCCGCACCAACTGCCACCTCTGACACCTTTTCTGTCACCTTCAAACTTGGCGATCACCCCCATTTACATTTTCATCTCATGTTTTTGTGCAACATACTTCGGAATTTAAATTTTAGTTCCACGTCCTATCTCACCACAGGCTGACTTGTGTACACTTTGTCAAACGTGTCCCCTTGTTGGCTATTTTGCCGTGAACTGAGTTGTAGAACAGGGGCAGGGATTCTGGTGACTTTGAGCAGGGTGGCACTGAGGAGCTGGATTTGTTCTGTTTGTAACCCAGGCCAGCTGACTCTCCCACTCTTCATTGCAGCTGCCAAGGTGAGGACGAGGGTCCCAGGGCATCCCAGTCACCTCTTTGAAGACACCAGCGGAAACATGGATGCTCAGCCGTTCGACCCAGTGTACGAGGGACCCACGGCGGGCTTTGGCCTCGCAAGACCCGGCATCCTCAGCGACCCCATGATGTCTAACCTGGCGATGGCTTATGGGAGCAGCTTGGCAAGTCAAGGGAAGAACATTGTGGATAAAAATGTAAGGGGCTTTGTGACGGTGAGCGAAGAGAAATCACAATTCTCACAGCACATGGCATCATCCACTTTGCCATCTGAACCAAGGATGTTCAGCACACGGTTGGGGCAGCAAAGTGGCGCAGCGGTAGAGTTGCTGCCTTACAGCGCCAGAGACAGTGGTTCAGTCCTGACTATGAGTGCGGTCAGTACGGAGTTTGTACGTTCTCCCTGTGACCTGCGTGGGTTTTCTCAGGGAGCTGCTGTTGCCTCCCACGCGCCAAAATCGAACAGGTTTGTAGGTTAATTGGCTTTGGTAAAATTGTAAATTGTCCCTAGTGTGTGTGTGTGATGTGTGGGGAACGCTGATCGTTAGGTCGGTGCAGACTCGGTGGGTCAAAGGGCCTGTTTCTGTGCTGTATCTCTAAACTAATATGAGCATCTGCTCTGGCTGAGAGTATGTTCTCAATTCCAATGACAGTGGACACTGCTGGACACTGTGCAGCAATGAGGCAATGCACCACTCTGACTGTGGAATAAACAGCCACAACCATGGCAAACCCTTGGGTGAGGGAGTGATCATTTCCAAGCCAAAATCCATTAGCACCCTGCTAATCCGCACTGCATAAGGGTTGGGATTTCTTTTAACTCATAGAGTCATACAGCATGGAAACAGGCCCTTCAGACCAACTTGTCCAGGCCAACCAAGATGCCCCATCTAGTTTTTCGTCTCACCTGCCTGCATTGACCAATATCCCTCTAAACCGTGCCTGTTTAGTTTATTGTCACGTGTACTGAGATGTAAGTGAAAGGCTTTTGTTGCGTGCTAACCAGCCAGCGGAAAGACAATACATGATTACAATTGAACCGTCCACATCCATGTATCTGTCCCAATGTCTTTTAAATAAAACACAAGAAAATAGGACTAGGCCACTCGGCCCCTCAGGCCTGCCTCCACCATCCATTTTAATGACGGCTGATCTACCGCAGCTCCGCCTCTGTACCAGCTCCCACACTTCTCAATCCTCGAATCTTTCAAAAATGTATCTACCCCCACTTTAAATATTTCTCTAACGTTCATGAGAATTCCACAGATTCTCTAACTCAGGATCTTGGTCAAGAAATAGCTTCAAAAGCTTCAGTGTTCAAGAAGGAACTGCAGATGCTGGAAAATCGAAGGTAGACAAAAATGCTGGAGAAACTCAGCGGGTGCAGCAGCATCTATGGAGCGAAGGAAATAGGCAACGTTTCGGACCTTCAAAAGCTTCGAGGGATCTGGGCCAAATGCAGGAAATGGAACTAGCTCAGGAAGGCACCTTGGTTGACATGAACGAGATGGGCTGAAGGGTGCTGTATAACTCCGTGACTCTAGGGCATAGTAGCCTTCCAGAAGCAGCATCATCCCTGAAACTTGCTCAATTTTCAGTTACTGATGCAATGTGTCTCTTGCTGCCTGCAGATCGATCGTTTTATTCCAGTCAGCAGATTGAAGTATTATTTTGCCGTGGACACGATTTATGTTATAAAGAAGCTGCGTCTCCTCGTCTTTCCCTACATGCACCAGGTAAGGAGTGAGGTCCTTCTCTGGTTTTAGAAACATAGAAAATAGGTGCAGGAGTAGGCCATTCGGCCCTTCGAGCACAATCAGTACTCCCGTTTTAGTTTAACGATGCAGAAGATTCCTTTGGTTATATTTTATCTGATGTAATCTTAAAAACGCACTGATTCATCTGGGATCTTGAGATACAAAACAGCCTTTCTTATCTCATACCATCCGTTAAGAATCGTCCCTGCGGCCATGCCTCAAACATAGAACAATACAACACAGGGTCAGGCACTTTGGCCCACAATGTCTGTGCCAAGCACCATGCCAGTTTAAACTACTCTTCTTGGCCTACACATGAATCATATCCTTCCATTCCTTGCACATCCATATGCCTGTCTAAAAGTCTCAAATGCCACTATCATATCTTCCTCTGCCAACATCCCTAGGGTACCGTCCAGGCACCGGCCAACCTCTGCATTAAAAAAAAAACTTGCCTTCACATCCCCTTTAAACTTTGTTCCTCTCACATAGAAACATAGAAACATAGAAATTAGGTGCAGGAGTAGGCCATTCAGCCCTTCGAGCCTGCACCGCCATTCAATATGATCATGGCTGATCATCCAACTCAGTATCCCGTACCTGCCTTCTCTCCATACCCTCTGATCCCCTTAGCCACAAGGGCCACATCCAACTCACTCTTAAATATAGCCAATGAACTGGCCTCAACTACCCTCTGTGGCAGAGAGTTCCAGAGACTCACCACTCACCTTAAAGCTATGCCCTCAAGTCTTTGACATTTCTACCCTGGGGGGATAAAGATTCTGACCGTCTATTCGTATGTATGCTTCTCGTAATTTTATATACTTCCGTCAACTCTTCCCTCAATCTTCAGAGTTCCAAAGAAAAGAATCCAAGTTTGTCCAATCTCTCCTTATAGTTAATACATCGTAATCCAGGCAGCCGACTAGTCTTTCTGCATCCTCTCCAAGGTCTCATGATCTGTGGCTCCTGCATATAAATGCATTAAATCAGGATTCCTGAACCATGTTACCTTACTGCAGGTACTTTTATTCTCCTGTAAATATAGAATGTGAAATTGTCGAAGAAATCTTATGTATGCGTTCTCACGTGCATCCTAATACTGTGTCTCCATGTAATGCTGGTAAATGGATGTATTGATGGCACACAATAACATAATTGAAATGCAGACAAGGGCAGAGAGGTTAGCCGTTTAACGGTACAGGTCAATGTTTTTACTTTTTCCAGGGACAATGCTACAATACATTGAATACTTCCACACCTAACTTCTTGCATGATCATGAACTTTGGGATTCAATTTTTTTCTCTGGCATTGCTATGCTGCGTGTCTATGTTTCGCTTGAGGGCATGAATAGTCTGCCTTAATACGGGGCTGGAGAGTCATCTGGTGCAGGCTTACTTATGGGTGGCTTGCCTTCACTGAAACAGTGATAAAGAGCTAGAGTGGAAGGATGCCGAGTTGCTGGGTGAAGCAACAAGATGGTGTATAAGATGGAACAATGTGGTGTATAAGTAGGTGGCACAGTAGAGCTGCTGCCTCACAGCGCCAGAGACCCGGGTTCGATCCTGGCTACGGGTGCTGTCTCCCCAGAGAATGCTCGTTCTCCCTGTAACTGCGTGGGTTTTCTCCGGATGCTCTGGTTTCCACCCACACTCCCAACACGTGCAGGTTTGTAGGCTAAACCTCTGTAAATTGTAGCGTGTAGGATAGTGCTCGTGTATGAGGTGATCGCTGGTCGACGCGGACACGGTGGGCTGAAGGGCCTGTTTCCTCGCCGTATTTGTAAAGTCTAAAGATCATGGGGGGAATAGATATTGATCCACAGACTCTGTTATCCAAAGTAGGGGAATCAAGAACCAGAGGACTTGGGTTTTAGGGAGAGGGAATCAATTTAATAGGAACCTGAGGGGTAACGTTTTCACACAGAAGGTGGTGGGTGCATGGAACGAGGAGGTAGCTGGGGCAGTTACTATAACAGCATTTAAAATACATTTGGATGGGTACATTGATAGAAAAGGTTTCGAGGGATATGGGCCAAATTTGGGCAGGTGGGATTAGTGTAGATGGAGCAGTTTGGTCGGCATGGGTGTGGGGCTGAAGGGCCTTTTTCCATGCTGTACTTCTTGATGGTTGAGGAGAGGGTGATGGTGTTCCACAGTGACATGGAAATGTAGAACAAGGGTCAGTTTTGGAAAAAGAATGGTTGCTTTTCACCCTTTCTGTTGACAGAATTGGGAGGTACAGTACCAACAAGACACTCCAGTGGCCCCTCGAGTGGAAATAAATGCTCCTGACTTGTATATTCCAGGTGAGTGTCTGAACTCGGTAGTGCTCATAGTTGTAACCAGGTTTATGGATTCTCACAGGGTCCTCACAACAGTCAACATTAGTCAGTCGGCACTGTGGCGTAACCTTACCGATCCAGAGACCCGGGTTCAATCCCGACTGTGGGAGCTTGTCTGTACAGAGTTTGCACGTTCTCCCAGTGACCTGCGTGGGTTTTCTCCAACATCTCTGGTTTCCTCCCACACTGCAAAGAGTACATTATTTTTAGGTTAAATGGCTTGGTATAAGTATAAATTGTCCCTAGTGTGTTTAGGATAGTGTTAATGTGCGGGGATCGCTGGTCGGTGGGCTGGGTGGCCTATTTCCGCGCTGTATCTCTAAACTAAACTAAAATACCATAAAGGTACAAGTTGCCCCATGTGAACATGTTGAAATATCATGTTGTTAAAGAAGGAACTGCAGATGCTGGAAAATCGAGGGTACACAAAATGCTGGAAAAACTCAGGGGGTGCAGCAGCAGCAGCATCTATGGGGCGAAGGAGATAGGCAACGTTTCGACCCGAAACGTTGCCTATCTCCTTCGCTCCATAGATGCTGCTGCACCCGCTGAGTTTCTCTAACATTTTGTGTACCCCTGTTGAAATATCATGGCAGGTTGTTGTGAATTGACACCGTTCGTGGTTCTATATCTAATGGCTGCATCTGTCTCTCTCTCTCTCTCTCTCTCTCCAGCAATGGCATTCATCACATATTTACTGGTGGCTGGATTTGCTCTTGGGACACAGAGCAGGTAATACCCTTTTTATCACTGACAGTCGTGTCTCCCCATTCTCTGATCCAACAGTTGAGCGTGTTTAAGTGGGATGTCTGGAGTTGGAGTACTGCAGTAATCAGTGTTATGCTTAAAGGACATGAGCACCAGGAAATGTTAGCCTTTGGTTTGTGTGTTGTCTTGCCAGCCATGGACACACATTTCTAGCTGTATTCTATTTTGCACACACCAGACTCTCCACCATTGGCATCTACACCTCACGCAGCCACGGGAAAAACATCCAACATAATGAAAGACGTGTCCCATCCCGATCATTTCCCACGTCACCCCCAATTCTGGCCTCTCTCCACTGGCTCCCAGTGCGGTTCAGAATCAATTTCAAGCTCCTCCTTTATGTATACAAAGCCCTTAACGGGCTTGCCCCCACCGACATCAAAAATCTGCTCACCCACCACACCACCTCCAGGTCCCTCAGAGCGGCCGACTTGGGATTACTGACCACCCCGCGGTCTAGGCATAAGCTCAGGGGCGACCGACCGCGCCTTTGCGGTTGCAGCTCCTAGACCGTGGAACAGCATCCCTCTCCCCATCAGAACTGCCCCCTCCATCGACTCTTAAGTCTAGACTCAAAACCTATTTCTACACACAAGCAGCGCTTGAGGTCCTCTGAGGGAGCGCTGTATGTGTGCATTTATGTATGTATTGTTAGGTCTATGTACCACTGTATGTAGCACGTTAGTACCTGCACTGATGTAAAGAACTTTGGTCAACGAGAGTTGTTTTTAAATGTGCTATAGAAATAAAATTGACTTGACTTGACTTATCAACCTTCTGAACGATCCTTCCATAAGCGAGGGTACTGTCTGATTCTCCTCTACCACGCTGTGAACATTGGACTTTGTCTCTGGATCTGTTGCATTATAATGTTCAGAACTATATTCTGCTCTCTGTACCTTTTACTTTGCTCCGCTGATTGTACTTGAGTGTAATTTAATTGTATTTATGCTTAGTATTATCTGATTTTGATTGGATAGTGTGCAAAACAAACTGTTCAAAGTACCCAAGTGCACCTGACAATAAGCTCTTGAATAGAACAGGGTAACAATAACCAGTAAAAACAAGAAACTGCAGATGCTGGTTTATTAAAGAAAGACACCAAACGCGGCAGTAACTCCGCAGGTCGGGCAGCATCCAGGAGAACATGAATCGTTGGCGCTTTAGGTTGAGACCATTCTTTAGGTATGTTACAATACCTACCTTTCGCAGCGCTGCAGTTCTGCCGCTCCCCGTGTGCGCGACTTTGGCGCCTTTCAGAGGGGGGCGGGTTTAAAATGCCGTTTTTCCACAGACAGTCCAAATCGATCCATGTCGGGCGATTTCGTCGCTAAAGAGAAATCGCTCCGACATTTCATTCATGAAGCTATTTTTAAACTATGCTAGATTATTTATTAACTAGTTTAAAAATCATCTTCTAAAGCTCTGAACGCTGACAGCAGAACGGACCTTACGTAAGCAATAAAACAAGCTGCACAGTTTATTTTTACATAAAAACGTGGTTCTTAGAAAGCACTTAATCACATTTTCATGTTGCGAAAAGGGGACCAAAAAAATGCATGAACCGGCTGTATTTTCCCTGCCGACTTCAGCGCAAATTGCAACGTTCTAATCCACCACATTCCACTAAAACCCACTCGCAAGTTGATTTAAATGGCCATTAATTTACTGGCATTAAACACTAAATTCCTTCCTTTTGGCCTACAAATTCATGAAAATGAGATTTAAAAATCATGTTATATTGTGGATTATTGTGTGAATGTTATTTGAACGCTTAGGCAATTTAAAGAATGTTTTTCATTTCTTAAGAAATGGATAGATGTTTAGATTTGAATTTTGTAATTAGCTACAATTAGATAACTAACTAATTATATGCTTTAATTTCAGGTCATCCAAGTAATATTGTTTCGTATTTGTTTCAGAATACTTCAATCTATAATAACTGAAAATTTCATTGAGTTCTCTTAATTTTTAAGAAAGTTGTGGGCTTTTGACTGTCCTAGATCACAGCTTTTGTGTTAAGTCAATGGAAAGGCAATGGGGAACAAGATGCTAATTTCCAAGTATGAAAATGGCCATAACTTTTTTTTAAACTGAAGATATGAAAGTGAATTAGGTGTCAAATTAAACTTCTTTGTATGCTTTATCTGATGGGATAAATTGTAGACTTGATTTTTTAAATCTCAAAAATCTGTAACATTGCCACATTCTTCAGATACTCTTTCATCGACCCTTCGTCAGATGTCGCCTGTCCATGCGCTCCAGATATGCTGTCTGACCCGCTGTTAATAACCAGGTTTAAATTGTCCGTAGTGTGTAGGATAGTGCTCAGGGGTAGGGGGATTGCTGGTCAGCACGGACCCGGTGGGCCAAAGGGCCTGTTTCCATGCTGTATCTCTAAACTAAACTAAATTCCAGCTGGTTGCTGGGAATACATGGGTAAATTATGGAATAGTTTTCCAGTCGGTTTGGGAGTTAGCCCCCTTGTGCTGTGGGTGGGATGGCTCTGCATTGTGTCAGTGCAAGATGTGTGGAGCCCACTACATTTTTTTTCCTTCACGCCGAGCATTGACTAAGCTCGCTCTGTCTCTTCCCACAGGTTCTCCCCAGAGATGCTGGGCATGTTGGCCAGTACCGCAATGATCTGGCTGGTCATCGAGGTGTTCGCTGTCTTGCTCAGTCTGTACCTGGTCACGGTGAACACGGACCTTACCACCATCGACCTTGTCGCCTTTGCAGGGTACAAATACGTTGGGTAGGTGTGTGAGCATTGGGAGTGGGTGGACAGGGCCAGTCTTTGGGCTGAGGCTGGGTCAGTTTGCAAGCATGACCTGGCGCTCAGTGGGTATTGGGTCAGGCACTGTGAAGGACATCAATGACTTGGGTACATGTGACTCGTTACGAGAATGATCCCAGGAATGAGTGGGTTAACATATGATGAGCATTTGAAGGTACTGGAGCCGCACTCGCTGGAGTTTAGCGGGATGAGTGGGGCCTCATTGAAACTGACTAAATAGTGAAAGGCCTAGAGAGGATGTTTCCACTAGTGGGAGAGTCTCGGACCAGAGCCCTTAGCCTCAGAATAAAAGGACGTATCTTACGAAAGGAGATGAGATGGAATTCCTTTAGAAGGTGGTGAATCTGTGGAATTCTTTGCCACTGACGGCTGTGGAGGCCAAGTCAATGGATATTTTTAAGGTGGAAATTGAAAGATTCTTGATTAGTTTGGGTGATGGGATTATGGGGAGAAGGCAGGAGAATGAGGTTGAGAGGGAAAGATGGATCAGCCATGATTGTATTGCGGAGTAGACTTGATGGGCCGGATGGCCTAATTCTGTGCTTAAAACATATGGGAATAGACTACCATTGAAGTGGGAGGGTGGACATTGATGATATTGCAATGTTGCAGCTGAATGCCTCATCTCTACTCTGCTTTCTCCCACACAGGATGATAATTGGAGTCATAGCTGGGTTGATGTTTGGAAGAATGGGTTACTACATTGCTTTGGCCTGGTGCTGCATCTCAGTTGTGGTGTTCATGGTGGGTTTACTTCACTTCATTTCTCCTTTGGCTTCAAAAACTCCACAAAATATTTATCCCATTAAGGGGATAAAAATCTTCTCCCTCCATCTCTTTCTTGCAAATCAGGATCCTGACTGTTCCCTGGTAGAGTGTTCGGGGTTTAATTTAGAGATACAGCATGGAAACGGACCCTTCAGCCCACCAAGTCTTCTCTGCAGGACGGTTCTTGGAGCACTGACTCTCCCTTGGGTATGGCTCCAGGCTCAAGTGCTGGGATAGTCATGTCACATAGGGTCAGGCCCTTCGGCACAACAGGTCCGTGCCATCAGACACCAATTATCACCAATCCTATAGTAATCACATCGCATTGTCCCAAGGTCCACCAGTCACCCACCCACCAGTGGTCAGTTAATCTAGCAACGTGCACGTCCTTTGGTATGTTCTGGAGCACCTGGGGAAAACCCATGCGGTCACAGGGGAGATACACAAACTCCCCACAGAGAGCACAGGAGGTCAAGATTGAATATTGGTCCCCAAATGGTGAAGCAGCATCTACCCGTGCCAGGTGCTGCTCTCTCTCCTAGTCCCCTTTGTATCTGTCATTGCCCCTGAAGGACATTCCACCATGAGGGTCATGAAGCTGTACCAGCTCGGTCCGCATTAACCAACCTGATCTCCCTGTGGCTCAGCACTTCAACTCCCACCTGCACCTCCTCCAACCTCATCTATTGCATCCGCTGCTCTAGATGTCAGCTGATCTACATCGGTGAGACCAAGCGTAGACTTGGCGATCGTTTCGCCGAACACCTCAGCTCGGTCCGCCTAACCTCCCGGTGGCTCAGCACTTCAACTCCCCCTCCCATTCCGAATCCGACCTTTCTGTTTCTGTCCTGGGCCTCCTCCATTGCCAGAGTGAGCACCACCGGAAATAGGAGGAGCAGCCCCTCATATTCCGCTTGGGCAGTCTGCACCCCAGCGGCATGAACATTGACTTCTCCAATTTCCGGTAGCCCTTGCTGTCTCATCCCTTTCCCAGCTTTCCCTCAGCCCTCTGGCTCCTCCTCTTCCTTTCTTCTTCCCGTTCCCCCCACTCCCCCCCCGCATCAGTCTGAAGAAGGGTGTTGCAAGGAAACATTGCCTATTTCCTTCACTCCATAGATGCTGCCGCACCCGCTGGTTTCTCCAGTTTTCCAGCACATTCTAGGCCATTCAGAGCATCTTTTCTTGAACTTGCCAGTCCAGTTTTCTTCCTCCCCCAACATCGGGAACAATCAACTGCATCTAGCCTGTGCCTCCTAAATTCATCCTGGGCTGAGTTTATGACAGTCCTGAGACAGCACCGACCATCGGTCACCCGTTCACACTTGTTCCATGTTATCCCACTTTCTCATCCACACCCAGGTCCCGACACACCAGCGGCAATTTTTTACACAGGCCAAATAACCGCCTATCCAAGAAGAAAAAAACCCGCGCATCTTTGGGATGTGGGAGGAAACCGCACGGGTGCAGTCGCCGAGGGAACGTGCAAACTCCACACAGGCAGCATCTGAGGTTAACCTACCAGCGGCAATTTTTACACAGGCCAAATAGAAAAAACCCACACATCTTTGGGATGTGGGAGAAACCCCACGGGTGCGTCGCTGATCTGGCGCGGAGAGGCAGCAGCTCTGCCACTGTGCCGTTAGAGACTCGGAGCCTTATGGCATGGAAACGGGCCAATCGGCTCAACTTGCGCATGTTGGCCAAGATGCCCCATCTAAGCTGGTCCCATTTGCCCGCATTTGGCCCATATCCTTCTAAACCTTTACTATCCATGTACATTTCCAAGTATCCTATAAATGCTGTTATAATACCTGCCTGAACTACCTCCTCTGGCACTCATTCCATACACCCACCATCTCCTCTGTGTGAAAAAAGTCACCTCTCACTTAGTGTTTCTAAGGTTCTAGTGATTGATATGAATTAAGTTAAACACCAATAACACAGCTGACCAGCTTCTCCCAGACTGTTTACTTCATTTTCACAATCTCTTAATTTTCTTTTGAAATATTTTTCAGATCCGGACTTTGAGGCTGAAGATTCTGTCGGAGGCTGCGGCCGAGGGTGTCCTGGTCCGGGGCACCAGGAACCAGCTGCGGATGTACCTGACCATGGCCATCGCTGCAGTGCAGCCTTTCTTCATGTACTGGCTCACCTATCACTTGATCAGATAGGACGCTTGCAAAGAAAACCCCCTGCGTTCCCTGGGGCTTGTTGATCTCCCACCGCGGTAGGGGTGGGGCAGTGGGTCGGAGAGCCTCGGGGAGTCCATCACCCCAGGCGGGTGACACAAGCTGGCTGCCTTCCTAGGGCCAGGGTGGGTGGGCCATCTCACTGAGCGAGATGGGGTACTTATGTCTGTGCGTGGTTTGTGTGTATGTGCGTGCGTGCGTTTGTGTGTGTGCGTGCGTGTGCTTTCCCCTGGGTGACAGTCGTGGGATCATAAGTGATAGGAGTAGAATGAGGCCGTTCAGCCCATCAGGTCTACTCCGCCATTCAAACATGGCTGATCTATCTCTCCCTCTCAACCCCATTCTCCTCATTGCTCCTGACACCCTATCCCAAGCGAGGGTGTGATTGACCCATTCCTCATGAAACAAGGAAATTGGAGGAAGTCGGGAACACTTGTCTTCTCAAAGGATGGGCTTGGAATGTGGATTTCATCCATCCTTGGTGAACCTTCTCTGCTGGACTGCCCATATAATCATCCACAGGTTTAATTCATCACCTCAGCCCCAGATTACCAATGTGAAGGGAAACGCAAGCTTATGGACATATCTACTGTGCTCTCTGCCTGCCGCACAATGGGATTTTTAATAAAAAATACCTATTTATAAACAAACACGTTGAGCAAATAAAAATTGTAATGTATTAATCGGTGAATTTTAGCCATTTATTTCAGCAGGGCTAAAGAATGTTCTGCTCCTCTTTTCAGTTCACAGCCCATTTTTGTTCCAGTTTATGAGGTGGGTATTTTGGCATCTTTCAGTTAATTCCCACCGCCACTCATTAGAGGCAGGGAGGATAGAACCTGGTTCACACTGCTGAAATAAATCTGGGGATTGCTGGCAACTGGGACCAAAAGACAGGAGCAGAATTAGGCCATTCAACCCATTGGGTCTACTCCACCATTCAATTCTGGCCGATCTATTTTTCCCCCTCAACCCCATTCTGCCTTCAACCCATACCCTTCGACATCTTTACTAATCAAGAATCTATCCACCTGCTTTAAAAATACCAAATGACTTTGCCTCCATAACCGTCTGTGGCAATGAATTGACCACCCTCTAGCACCACTAATTATTTTCCACTGAAGGTACGTCCTTTTATTCTGAGGCTGTCCCCTCTGGTCTAGACTCTCCTGTTACTGGAAACATCCTTTGCAAGTACAGTCTGAAGAAGGTCCTTGACGCGAAACGTCACCTATTCCTTCGCTCCATAGATGCTGCCTCACCCGCTGAGGTTCTCCAACATTTTTGTCTACCTCCTGTTACCGGAAACATCCTTTCCAAGTACACTCTATCTAGGCCTTTCATTATCTGGTGGGATTCAATGAGATCTCCACTGTGCCAGACACCCAGGTTCAATCCTGACCACGGGTGCTATCTGCGTGGTGTTTGCACGTTCTCTAACCGCGTGGTTTTGCCAGACGTGCTGTGACTCGGAGCAGTTGAGAAAATAATACAGATGTTGTCTTAGCACGAGTGCCAGGTCTTCCACCTTCCTTACTGCAGTACTGAAAGAGGCAACTATTAACTATTTCATCAAAAGGATCATAAATCTGCAGAAATGTCCGAAATACAGGTGTGTGCAGGCAACACTTTATTGTGACAAGCGATGTGCAATGCTGTCCAAGTGCGACGTGGGGCCTCTGTCCTGAAACATCGCCGTGTTCTCCAGAGATGATGCTTGGCCCGCAAAGTTACTTCAGCACCTCGTGTCCTTTTTTCAAATGTAAACCAGCATCTGCAGTTCCTTGTATCTCCTGTGCTTTACAGTCCATATATCTGAAGCAGTTCAACAGTAATAATCAGCACAATGTCCAACTCCTCCAACATACTGCCTTTCCTCTATGTAAGCTGCATGCTTTAAATGATCGAGGTCTCTATTAGTCAAACCCTCGCAGTATTATAGAATGGTCTACAATGGAGCAATTGCCCTTTGAATGAAACATTAAAAGAACCCACCCTCTCTGATGTGAGAGAGCAATCCGCGGCACTATTTTAAAGAGTGATAGAATTCTCTGTGTGAGGGGTAAAGTGATTAAACCCCACTATTGTAAGGGGCTTTAAAGAGGATTCAAACCGATAGAGGCCAGGGAGAGGATTCTGACACAGCTGTGTATAAAAGTTACCAGAGCAGTCCTTGAGTAAGAAGTGATAGCATTGTGTAGAGGTAGAAGGGAGTGATGTAGATAGATCCCTATCAGTAGAAGGGAGTGATAGATGGGACCCTTGTCACTATAGCTTAGCTTTAGTGCTGATATAGGAAAACTGAGAGAGTTCAGTTGGAGGTGAGTAAAACTAGGGCAGGTCATAGACAACTGAGCATGCTTAATAAAATAAATGAATATTACAACACCCCGGTCAAGAAACTGCTCATTACCATGCACATGTCTGGACATGCGATGTATGATGTGGGAGGTACTGGGGGGACGTACCTACAGATTGTGCACCTCAGTGTCTGATAGGAGAAGGGTCCGAAGGGGAGGTTGGATGTAGAATTGTGTGTATAAAGGGGGTTTACCCTTCTGACTTCGGTGTGTCTCAACTTGGAGAGGCACCCGACTCTGCAGACTCGCAAATAAAGAATCTCTTGCTTCCACGATTTAGTCTCTGAGTAGTGATTGTGAGCACATCGCATATCTCACATCTGTCTTGTCCTAGTCCACACTGATTCTCTCGTATAGAGTCATACAGCTTGCAGGCAGGCCCTTCGGCCAAAGTTTCCATCTGTCCCACCTGCCTGTTTGGCCCAGATCCCTCTAAAGCCTTTCTATCCACGTATCTATAAAATTGCCATTTAAATGTTGTTATAGCACCTCCCTCAAATTCCCCCTCTGGTAGGTCTTTCCAAATATCGGGGAGGCGCAGAGGAAAAGTTGCTTCCTCACAGCACCAGAGACCCGGGTTCAATCCTGACCTTGGATGCTGTCTGTGTGGAGTTTGCACGTTCTCCCTGTGACCGGGTGCTTTGGTTTCTTCAAAGACGTGCAGGTTGTAGATTACTTGGCCCTCTGTAAATTATCCCTGATGTGAAGAACTAGAACTTGTGTAGAGGTGATTCTTGGACGGTGTGGACTGAAAGGCTTGCTTCCCTAAACTAAACAAGTCCGCCACCCTCTGAGTAGAAAAAAATGCTCTTCTGGTTCCCATTAAATATTTCCCCTCTCTCTTTAAACCTATGTTCAACAGGTCTTGATTCCTCTACTCTGGGTGAAAGAATCTGCATTCATTTTATCAATTCCCCTCAAGATTATTTTCTACACCTCCGTGTGAAAAGGTGTGTTGCCCCCATAAGCATCACTGCAAACAGATAAGCAGGGGGATTGTGAGCATGTCTTGCTAATTTCCTACATTAAGAGCAGTGACTAATAGAAAATAGGTGCAGGAGGCCATTCGGCCCTTTGAACCAGCACCGCCATTCATTGTGATCATGGCTGATCGTCCCCAATCAATAACCCGTGCCTGCCTTCTCCCCATATCCCTTGATTCCACTAGCCCCTAGAGCTCTATCTAAGTGCTTTGTTTGCTGGAGGAACCTGAGATGCTGTAGACTTGATATAACAAAGGTTATTGTTCAGTTATTAGTAGTGGGGGCTGTCAGCTTTGAAAGTGGGAACAATGGTTGCAGGAGAATGACAACCCCACACAGCCCCAGCTTCACACCGCCGTCGGGCACGATGTAGGCCGTTCCATCGCTCCCTCGCTTGGGACTAAACTCTGCCAGCTGCACGTTGCTCTGGTGCACGCGCTCGTACTCCCACAGCTGGTACTTCAGACTCTTCCCTTGTTTGGCCAGCAAGTAAACCTCGACCACACAGTCCTCGGGGTAGGAGGCTCCAGCGGCACCTCCAGCCAGGTGGTGGAGGCCAGGGATATCACGGTCCTTCTCATAGACGTCCTGCAGCAGTTTACACTTCAGTCCCAGCAGCGCACCTGTGTAACCAGAAGCAACAATCAACCCTACTGAATAGCAATTGTACAGAAAGGCCCAACAGAGGATGTACTTCCTGCGGCAGTTGAGGAAGCACAATCTGCCACAGGCAATGATGGTCCAATTCTACACGGCCACGTCTGTCCTCACCTTCTCCATCATGGTCTGGTTTGGCTCAGCCACCAAGTACGACACCCGGAGGCTGCAGCGAATCGTCCGATCAGCAGAGAAGGTTATTGGCTGCAACCTTCCCTCCATTGATGAACTGTACACTGCAAGGGCCAGGAAGCGAGCGGGCAAGATCATCTCTGACCCCTCTCACCCTGGCCACAAACTCTTTGAATCGCTTCCCTCTGGAAGGCGACTCCGGACTGTCAAAGCTGCCACAGCCAGACATAAAAACAGCTTTTATCCACGAGTAGTTACTCTACTCAACAGCCA
Source organism: Okamejei kenojei (assembly GCA_035221665.1). Classification (NCBI taxonomy): domain Eukaryota; kingdom Metazoa; phylum Chordata; class Chondrichthyes; order Rajiformes; family Rajidae; genus Okamejei; species Okamejei kenojei. The sequence continues at coordinate 8,210,909 of CM069171.1, read as the reverse complement.
AAAATCTGTAGCCTCCCTTTGATCAGGTATTTTGTTGGTTCACATGCTTGATCAATGGTGTTTTATCATTAATGTTTTATTATTATTAATGTTTAGTGTTTTCTGAGTCACTCGTAACTGTCACTGTGTGCCATGTTGTTACTTGTGGGTGGAGCACCAAGGCAAATTCCTTGTATGTGAACACCTGGCCAATAAACTTACTTACAGGAAATTCAACTTTAGACTATTCACCCATCCATCCAGAGAGTCATACCGCACGGAAACTGGCCCAACTTGCCCACACAGACCAACATGTCCCATGTACACTAGTTCCACCTGTATGTATTTTACCCATATCCCTCTAAAGCTGTCTTATCCACGTACCTGTGCAAATGTTTCTAAACGCTGCATTAGATACAGGTCCACCACTGATTATTTGGCACCCTTGGATTCCAAGCCTTGCTGGATTATCCGTCGTGCCGGACCAACAGAGGTCAAGGCCTCCAAGAGGAGTCGAACCGGAACAGTACGCCTCGGCCGCCGGGGGACCGAGTTGGCCCCTGAAGTCGGCTATGGAAACGGATCTGCCGGCTCCGGCCAGGCTGAAGGTTCATAGCCCCGGCCGCAGAGGGCAAGTTCGACCCGCCGCTCGGCAGTGGAAGTCTCGTTGAGATTGGCCGCCTCACCCGGCATGTTTACAGGGGGATTTCAAGTGCGCTCTTGGAATTTTGTCCGGATTAAAGGAGGCGGCGGACCAGCATATCGGCGGTGAAGCTGCACTGTATTTTGTCAATTGCAATGGAAGGGAAGGGAGACCACACTGGCAGGGAGGGAGACCCACCTGTGAGCACGGCCCAGTGGGCTCGGTGTCCTTTCCTCAGGCACGGCTCGTGGTTGAAATCTTCATCGTAGCTTCCTGTCGTTATGGAATTGCACCGATTTACCCAGTGTTAACGGCATGCACCCTCTCGCCCAGCATTAGCGGTTCCACAGCAACCCTCAAGCCCTACGGATGTTAAAATGCGTAGGAAGGAACTGCAGATGCTAGTTTATACTGAGTTTATACTGATTTATACTGCTTACATACTCAGCGGGTCAGGCACCTTTTCATGGAGAACGTGGATAGGTGCCATTTCGGGTCGGATTTTGCATGGTTTGGTTTGGAGGGATATGGACAAAAAACGCAGGCAAGTGGGATTAGTGTAGCTGGGACGTGTTGGCCGGTGTGGGCAAGTTGAGCCTGTTTCCATACTGCATCACTCTATGATTCTAACCAAGATTCTGAAGAAGGGTTCGAACCCGAACCATCACTATCTTTTTTCTCAAGATGCTGCCCATCCCGCTGAGTTACTCCAGCACTTTGTGTCTATCGTGAGTCAGATAAACTTGGACATTTTGCCTATTAACTGCAGGTCACTGTGAACGCTTCTACGGAGCTCTCATCCCCATTAAACTGAACGGAGACCTCTGGAGACTTTGCGCCCCACCCACGGTTTCCGTGCGGTTCCCGGAGGTTTTTGTCCTCCGGCAACCACCTTCAACTAGCATCGCAACCGGCTTCGACTAAAAAAATTACAGATTTTTAAAACGGAAACCACTTTCGACCATTAGGGAGACGGACAAAAACCTCCGGGAACCGCATGGAAACCTTGGGTGGGGCGCAAAGTCACCAGAGGTTTTCATTCAGGTTTCCTAAGTGGGACAGGGGCATTACAAGCTTTAGCTTAGTTTAGAGATACAGTGCGAAAACAGGCCCTTCAGCCCACCAAATCCGCACCTGCCAGCGATCTCCACACATTAACACTATCCCACACACTCTGGGGGCAATTTACATTTAAACCAAGCTAATTAACCTACAAACCTGTACGTCTTTGGAGTGTGGGAGAAAACCAGAGCACCCGGAGAAAAACCTACGCAGGTCACGGGGTGAACGTACAAACAGCACCCGTGGTCAGGATCGAACCCGGGTCTCGGGCGTTGAACGGCAGCAGCTTCCACCGCTGCGCAACTGTGCTACCCCGTGTTTGACTGATCCTTGATTCACTCACAAGAAAGCTGTTCCAACACGAGCATTGCAGGGATTGTTAGAGCTCCAGAGCCTGGGTTGTGGACCGGGAGAGATCTTCCTTGTTGGGGATAGACAAAAGTGCTGGAGAAACTCAGCGGGTGCAGCAGCATCTATGGAGCGAAGGAAATAGGCAACGTTTGTCTACCTTCGATTTTCCAGCACCTGCTGTTCCTCCATAAACAAATTCCTTGTTGAGGCGTTGGAGGGGGAGATGAGGTGGTTGTTCTTCACCCTGTGGCCTTGGTTGGATTGGTGGTGTGTGGGACAGGTTGCCTTGAGAGTGTGGCGGGAGGGGGGAGTGTGGCCAGGAGAGACTTGGGTGATTGTGGGAGATTCATAGAAACATGGAAAATAGGTGCAGGAGTAGGCCATTCGGCCCTTCGAGCCAGCACCACCATTCAGTGTGATCATGGCTGATCATCCAACTCAGTATCCCTTTCCTGCCTTTTCTCCATACCCCCTGATCCCTTTAGCCACAAGGGCCACATCTAACTCCCTCTTAAATGTAGCCAATAAACTGGCCTCAACTACCTTCTGTGGCAGAGAATTCCACAGATTCTCCTCTCTGTGTGAAAAATGTTTTCCTCATCTCGGTCCTAAAAGACTTCCCCCTTATCCTTAAACTGTGACCGCGTGTTCTGGACTTCCCCAACATCGGGAACAATCTTCCTGCATCTAGCCTGTCCAACCCATTAAGAATTTTGTACGTTTCTATAAGATTCTCCCCTCAAGCTTCCAAATTCTAGCGAGTACAAGCTCAGTCTATCCAGTCTTTCCTCAGTGAGACTGGGGGGGCAAAATAAGACACAGAGTGCTGGAGCTGTTCAGTAGGTCAGGCAGCATCTCTGGAGAATAAGGATAGGTGACTTGTCCATGTTCTCCAGAGATGCTGCTGGACCCGCTGGATTATTCCAGCACTTTGTGTCTTTTTTTTTGTAACCCAACATCTGCAGTTCCTGGTGTCTCCAGGTCAGTACGGGCAGGGGACACCTTGACAAGCGTTTCCAAGGATACGGTATTAACACGGGATAACCAGCCTTCAGGTGGCTCAGTATTCTGGATCTGTTGCTGCCCATTAGACCATCAGTGAGCAGTTCACCGTGACATGCAAAGACCTCTATGGCCAGGTTTACCATATTATCACCTGCAATCAGAAAATACATAAGAGAGTGCCTTAGTCCATAAGGATGTCACAGTTTAGCTATTGTTGAAATATAGAAATGCTTAAACTAGTTCTCTGACCTACGTCACTGAACCAGGCTGAAGTAGAGAGGATGAGAATCAATCAGACATGCGGAGGAAGCAGCGTTATAAGTTCATATGTGAAAGGAGCGGAGTTAGGCCATTCAGCCCATCAAGTCTAGTCCGCCATTCAATCATGGCTGATCTATCTCTCCCTCCTAACCCTATTCTCCTGCCTTCATCCCCATAACCCCTGACACCCGTACTAATCAAGAATCTATCTATCACTGCCTTATCTCCTGCTACGTGTCATAGATATCCATCTCTGCCTTATCTCTTGCTACCTGTTATAGAGTACCTGAGAACATCTCTCCCTGAACAGTGTAGTTATTCTCCACAGCACAGTTCACAATCTTCTCCAGACTCACGGCTTCAGGTGCGTCCAGCAAGTGTCCAGCCATCCAGAGAGCAACCAGGCCGCACCTGGAATAGAAGAAAACCTATGAAACAGCAGAGCTGAGGAATGCAGTCGTTTTATTCCTAAGATGGACACAAAATGCTGGAGTGGGTCAGGCAGCATTTCTGGAGAAATTGGATAGGTGATGTTTCGGGTCGGGTCTGAAGAATGGTCCCGACCCGTGGCATCCCCTATCCATTTTCTCCAGAGACGCTGCCCGACCATTGAGTTACTCGGGGAATTTCTCCTTCCTTGACATAATGATGAGCAATGATGATGAGCACTGGGCTGCTATTCGCTGGAGTTTAGAAGGATGATGGGGAGCCTCATTGAAACTTACCGAATAGTGAAAAGCCTGGATAGAGTGGAGAGGATGTTTCCACTAGTGGGAGAGTCATGGACCGGAGGCCATCGCGGGTGAATAAAAGGACATACCTTTAGAAAGGAGACGAAGAGGAATTTCTTTAGTCAGAGGGTGGTGAATCTGCAGAATTCATTGCCACAGACGGCTGTGGAGGTCGACTTAATGGATATTTTTAAGGCAGAGATTGATAGATGAATGGTTAGTACGGGTGTCAGGGGTCATGGGGAGGAGGCAGGAGAATGGAGTTGAGAGGGAAAGATACATCAGCCATGAATGAATGGCGGAGTAGACTCGATGGGCCAAACGATTCCATCCACGGCCTGCATTTGTTGTTTTGAGGTTTCATCCAACAGTGAAGATGGAAGGCTTTTGACTGTTGTGACTGTGGCAAAACCCTTCGCCACTATCGCTACCTCGATGATGGTTTTGCAGCACAATGGTATAAAGTGTACGTACATCACAAGTTTGTTTTTAGTTTTAGAAATGCAGCACGGAAACAGGCCCTTTATCCCACTCTCTCATCCAGTCCCCACACACTATGGGCAATTTACAGAGGGCCAAGTGACCTACAAACCCGCACCCCTTTGGGGTGTGGGAGGAAACCCAGAAACGCAGTCGCCGAGGGAGCGTGCAAACTCCACAGGCAGCTTCTGAGGTCAACTGAGAGGCTGCGTCTCTGGCGCGGAGAGAGGCGCCAGCTCCAGCACTTGTGCAAACTCCATGCAGACAGCAACCGCAGTCAGGATCGAACCCGTGTCTCTGGCGCTGTGAGGCAGCAACTCTACCGCTGTGCCACCGTGCCCCCCAATCACTGGAATGGAGTTTGAAACTGCAACACACCAATATCAAGATGCCAGGCAGATAAAAATGCTGGAGAAACTCAGCGGGTGAGGCAGCATCCAGCGAAGGAAAAAGGAAACGTTGCCTTTTTCCTTCTGTCTGAAGAAGGGTCTCGACCCGAAACGTCGCCTCCTTTTTCCTTTGCTCCATAGATGCTGCCTCACCCGCTGAGTTTCTCCAGCATTTTTTATCTACCTTCGATTTTTCCAGCATCTGCAGTTCCTTCTTAAAAACATCAAGATGCCAATGATTTGGACAAATGAATGCTTTACAAATAAAAGGGATCGATCGGCTACTTACTGTGGACCATCCTGGATCAATGAGGGCACCGGTTTGTTAATCAGCAGCCAGTTCAACTCTTTGCTAAAACTGTGAAAGAATAAAAAGATAAGATGCTAAAATCTTCATTGCTGGAGGAGCACCTGCCACTTAAGTCGCAGGTCGCCCATGTTAACGCACTGGGGATAAATAGTTCACAGGGTCCATAAAGTTAAATAGCACGCAGGGTTATGATGTTCAATGTGGGCGGCAATGTGACTCAGCGGTCGAGCTGCTGCCTTACAACACCACAGACCCGGGTTTGATCATGACTACAGGCGCTGTCTGTACCTTCTCCCCGTGACCTGCGTGTGTCTTCTCCGGCTGCTCCGGCTATCCTCCCACATTCCTACGGCTTACAGGTATGTAGGCCCCATAGCAGAAGCGTCAACGTCGCAGGGGGGGGGGGGGTGGAAACTGGAAGTATCCGGAGCTAATTCTGCTGCCACCATCATCTATTGCGACAAGTGATGGCTTCCCACTGATTGTTGCCGGAAGCTTGCGGACTATGACAGCGAGGTCAACATTTGTAACAAGATGGACACGAAAAGAAGAAGACAGGTATGTAGGTTAATTGCCTTCTGTAAATTGTCCCAAGTGTGTGTGAATCGCTGGTCTGTGCGGACTCGGTGGGCCAAAGGGCCTGTTTCCGCGCTGTATCTATAAACTAAACTAAAACTAAATAGCACAAAGGGTGCAAGATTAATGCGTAAAGACGAAAGGATGCTCGGTCAGCTTCTAATCGGGTAGACAGGTGCACCGTAGAGAGCGTGCCGACCGGTTGCATCGTGGCTTGGTTCGGCAACTTGAGCGTCCAGGAGCGGAAAAGGCTGCAAAAAGTTGTAAACACTGCCCAGTCCATCATCTGCTCTGACCTCCCCACCATCGAGGGGATCTATCGCAGTCGCTGCCTCAAAAAGGCTGGCAGTGTCATCAAGGATCCACACCATCCTGGCCACTCACTCATCTCCCCGCTGCCTTCAGGAAGAAGGTACAGGAGCCTGAAGACTGCAACATCCAGGTTCAGGAATAGCTACTTCCCCACAGCCATCAGACTATTAAACTCAACTCAAACAAAACTCTGAACATTAATAGCCCATTGTACTTTATCTGATTATTTATGTGTACATAATATTCAATGGTATATGGACACACTGATCTGTTCTGTATTCATGCCTACTATATTCTGTTGTGCTGAAGCAAAGCAAGAATTTCATTGTCCTATCTGGGACACGTCAATAAACTCTCTTGAATCTTGAAGCTAAAAAGCTAAGCTGCCGCAGTGAACAGGGTGTAGGCAACACGTGTGTTAGTTGGCAATAACATGCAATACTTGTGGTTTAAAATGCATTAGCGTGGATGTATGTTTAACTTGCAATGACACGCAGGGAGTAACACTGACTTGCTTTAACCTGCAGGCTACATTACTAACCTGCAATAGGAACATTCAGACTATAAATAAGACTTGGCACATTGAGCGTGTTCTGTCATCTGATCTGTCAGCATCTCTGCCTCTCCACACTAACCCTTCACCCACTTCTTATCAAGAATCTCCAGATGGTATAGGTTCGGAATTTTATAAAACATTTCATGAATATATAGTCCCATATCTAAAATCATTATATGAACAGATATATACAGAACAGAAACTTCCAGATACATTGAACGAATCTATTATAACACTCATACCTAAAATGAATAAAGATTTAGATGAACCAGGATCATATAGAGCAATAGCGCTATTAAATACAGATCAAAAGATATTAACAACAATATTAGCAAAAAGATTGAGTTCAGTCGTTAATGAAATAATACATCCGGATCAAACAGGATTTATACCAAAAAGATACTCTTCATATAATCTAAGACGATTGTTTTTTTTTTATTATATATTCGAAAAGAAGTGATAAAAAAGATTTAGTAGTTATCTCGCTTGATGCAGAAAAAGCTTTTGACCAAGTGGAATGGCCTTATTTATTTTCAGTAATGGAAGCCTTTAAACTAGGAGAGGAATTTATTACTTGGATTAAATTATTATACGCAAACCCAACAGCAAGAATAACAACAAACCGAATGTTATCAATCAAATTTAATTTATCACGAGGTTGTAGGCAAGGTTGTCCTTTATCACCTTTATTGTTTGCATTAGCTATAGAACCACTTGCTCAGAGGATAAGACTACATCCGGAAATATATGGATATGATACCACAGATACTAAGAATAAAATCTCCTTATATGCAGACGATGTATTACTTATATCACTCAACCAGAAATAAGTATTCGAAACCTGTTAAAATTAATAACGGAATTTGGAACATTTTCAGGATACAGTATTAATTGGAATAAAAGTGAGCTTATGCCAATAACACTGAATAATTTACATATATTACAACAATTTCCTTTTAAGATAACAAATGAAAATATTAAATATCTTGGGATTTTTGTTACAAAAAGATTTAATTCTTTATTTAAATTTAATTTTTCCCCCATTACTGAATAAATTGAACAAGAATATTTCATATTGGAAAAGTTTACCTATCTCGATGATAGGGAAAATTAATGCAATAAAAATGATATTTCTCCCACAATTATTATATTTATTTCAATTAATCCCGATATATCTTCCAAAAGTTTTTAAAAAAAAAGTAGATTCTTTAATTACGAATTTTATTTGGGATTATAAGACTCATAGAATAAATAAAAAACATTTATGCAAATCTAAAATAAAAGGAGGATTAGCATTACCAAACTTTATGTTTTATTACTGGGCAGTCAATATTAAAAATATGAATTTTTGGTTAGGAGAAATTGATAATAAACCTAATTGGTTAAATATGGAAAAAAGAAGATTGTTCTCCATTTGAAATTAGCTCTATAATATTTGCTAATACTAATGTTGCTAAGAAAGTTTTTAATGAAAATCCGATAATAGAAAATGGAATTCGCATATGGAAACAAATAAAGAAAGCATTAAAACTAAAATCTATCCCACTAAGTCTTAAGATTGTTAATAATTTTATGTTTAAACCTTCTTTATTGGATAAAGCTTTTTTACAATGGAAAAATAAAGGAATTTCTAAGATGGGTGATCTTTATAAGGAAAACATTTTTTTTTCATTTCAAGAGTTGCAACAAACTTACGGGCTACATAATAAAGAATATTTTAGATATTTACAAATTAGAAACTATGCCTCCGCAAATATATATGAATTTAAAAATAGAAAAATAGAAATATTAGAGGAATGTTTGAACAAACATCCAAATATGGAAAAAATGATATCATATATATATAATATTTTACTGGAAAACGATACCCCATCAACAGAAACATACAGAGAGTCTTGGGAAAAGGAATTGGGTCAAATAATAAGACCAGAAATATGGGAAGAAAGTTTACAACATATACATTATTGTTCATTAAACGCTAAACATTCTCTTATACAGTTTAAAATATTACATAGATTACATTATTCTAAATATAAATTACATAATATTTTCTCAAAGATATCTCCTATATGTGATAAATGTCAAATTTCAGAAGCAAATTTGACACATTCATTTACCAACTGTATAAAAATTGTAGAATATTGGAAGGAAATATTTAAAATAATATCGGCCGTTATTAATAAAAATATAACCCCTGACCCAAAGTTAATTATACTTGGAATTATTGAAACCGATTTATCAATAACAATGAGTCAAAGAACTTTTATCGACTATGGTTTTAGTAATTGGGAAGAAATTAATATTAAAATTTTGGAAAGGCCCTACATCCCCAACAATTAAAATGTGAATATAGAAATGTCGGAGACACTCCATTTGGAGAGATTGAGGTTTGTCCTTATGGATGGGCTAGATCTCTTCAGACGGATTTGGTCTCCATATATTGAATATTTACAGGGTCATAATAGTTCGGCGCGGGGACCTGACTGAAACCTGGATACCCGATTGGATGAAGAAACATATATTAATTCATGAATATATCTATAAACACGGATCATTGACGAATACTTTATTCTCCATCAAACCTTTTATTTTTACTCTTTACTACCTTTCTTTTTTTTAAATCTTTCTATTTTCCTATATCTATATAAAAAATTTAAAAAAATGTAGAAACACATTACTTTAATCTTTTGATATTAGTACGAATATAAATATTATTAGATTTATGAGAATATTATTAATATTATTAGTACTTTTAGTTTTATATACCTTTAATTATATAAAATTACGTATTCTTCATTACGTATAATTATCCTCAATATTAGGAAGAAAAAAATGGAAATTTTATAAGTTTTATTAACTTTTTGTATCAATATTATTACTAAATTTGGCCTTATACCTAAAAAATTAGAGATAAAATGAAAAACTTACTAATAGTATAATGCTATATTATAAATGTATTATTAGTATTATGTACTTTTAATCATATAAAATATATAACTTTGGAAGTTATAATTAAGGATAATACAGCATAAATAATATTGATATTATTATTAATATATTAATAGTATGAATTAATTACTAAGACTATGTACTACTACTGTAGAAATGTAATATGTTATTTTGTTTCTATAATAAAATTAAAAAAAATAAATAAATAAAAAAAATTTAAAAAAGAATCTATCTACCTCCCCATTGGAAGACTGCTTCCACCACCCATCAAGAAAGAAAGTTCCAAACGCACTCAATGCTTCAAGAAATAAAAGTGCCTCAACTCTTTCTTAGTACGGGTGTCAGGGGCAATGGGGAGAAGGCAGGAGAATGCGGTTGAGGTGGAGAGATAGATCAGCCATGATTGATTGGCAGAGTAGACTTGATGGGCCGAATGGCCAAATTCTGCCACCGTCACTTATGAACTTACGGGCAATCCCTTTACATTTAAACAACTTTTGATTCTGAATTCTCCACAACAGAAAATCCTCGCTACAACTATCCTGGCAAATCTCCTCATGGCGTATGTGTTTCAGTCAAGTCCCCTCTCACTCTCCGCAACTGCATTGGACATGTCCAGCTTGTCCAACATATCGCTGCATTCAAGGTTCCTCGTTTGCCTTTAATAACACAGAGTTCAATATTATCATTGACTAGCATGTGGTAGTGGCTTATCCATTAAAAATGTATTCTGCTCTTCTGCACCTTATTCTGTTCAGTGCTAATAAACAATAGACAATAGGTGCAGGAGTAGGCCATTCCTGCCTTCTCCCCATATCCCCTGTCTCCGCTATCTTTAAGAGCCCTATCTAGCTCTCTCTTGAAAGCATCCAGAGAACCGGCCCCCACCACCTAACTTAGAACATAGAACTGTACTGGACTCTCATCTGTCCAATCTCTCCCTGTAGTTAAGACGCTGTAATCGAGGGATCATTGTGAGAAACATATTCTGTACCCTTTCTCCACATCCTCCCTGGAGCAGGGCAACCTGAACCACATGCAATATTCAAAATGCTGCTGGAGTTATTGAAAGATACAGCAACGAAACAAGCCCTTTGGCCCACCAAGTCCACCGATCACCCGTTCATACCAGTTCAACATTATCTCACTCTCTCTTCCACTCCCTACACACCAGGGGCAAATTTACAGAGGACAAATTAACATACAAAACACACAAGCACTGGGATGTGCAAGGAAACTGGACGAAGCCCACGCAGTCACAGGGAGAAAGTGCAAACTCCACACAGACAGCACCCGTAGTCAGGATCGAACTCGGCACTCCGGCGCTGTGAGGCACCACTGTGCCACCCTATTGATATTAGCAGCCTGCCAGAGAGAGACAAAGGTGATGACAATTAGCAAGGGATACAGACACAAAAGCTGGGGCAACTCTGCAGGTCAGACAGCATCTCTGGCAAAAAGGAATAGGTGACGTTTCGGGTCGAGACCCTTCCTCAGACTGAGTCAGGGGAGAGGGAAACGAGAGATATAGATGGTGGTATAGAGAGATATAGAACAAATGAATGAAAGACATGCAAACCATTAGCAGGCTCACAGTGCTTAGGTCTCTGTACCTGTCAGATCGATTCTGTAACAGCGCCTTCAATTCTTCTCGGACATTTCTTGGCTGCAATTGGCCTTCTGCAAGAACTTGGTACAGCTTCTTTGCAGGTGATAGTGGTGGGTTGGAACACTGAGGGGGAGGGGGAGGGGGAGGGGGTGGGGGAGGGGGAGGTAGATGTGGTTGCAACCTTTCTGATTCTGAAGAGATCACAGAGTCGTCCTCCCGGGAACCTGCCCTCCATTGTTGCAACATTTGTGTTCTAGACTTCGCACACGATGTCAGTTAATTTATGCTTCAATGGTTTAATTAGACAGACTGGGTATCCTCTGAATGTTGGTATTTTTCAATCTGTCTTTGCCAACTTTTGTTCAGTAATCAGGAATCCCGACCGACAGGTTATGATGCGTATGCAAGAGAAAAAATAGTGACAATCAGTCTAGGTTTTAATGCCAAACACTTTCTGCATTCATCACGGGCTGGAATGTAGGGTCGTTATGGCAAGGAGCGGAGTAGGTAGGGATCACTGCTGAGGAGAGATGAGAGAGTGCAGGATGATATTGAGCAAGGTGTGGGAAGGGGAAGGCAGTTGTCATTAGGGAGGTTGGGCGGTACGGTGGAGCAGCGGAAGGGCTGTTTCTTCACAGCGCCAGGGATCCGGGTTCGACCCTGACCTCGGGTACAGAGTTTGTAAGTTCTCCCTGTGACCACGTGGGTTTTCTCCGGGTGCTCCGGTTTCTTCCCAGACGAGGAAACACTTTTTCTCACAGACAGTTGTGAGTCTGTGGAATTCTCTGCCTCAGAGGGCGGTGGAGGCCGGTTCTCTGGATACTTTCAAGAGAAGGCTAGATAGGGCTCTTAAAGATAGCGGAGTCAGGGGATATGGGGAGAAGGCAGGAACAGGGTACTGATTGGGGATGATCAGCCATGATCACATTGAATGGCGGTGCTGGCTCGAAGGGCCGAATGGCCTACTCCTGCACCTATTATCTATTCCAAAGACGTGCGGGTTTGTGGGTTAATTGGCCCACAGTAAATTGCCAGAATGGAGTTGGGCGAAGAGATGGAGGTGAGGTGGGATTGGATGGAGAGAAGGATGGAGAGAGGAAGTTAGAGGGGGTGGTGGAAGGATGTAGAGATGGTGAGTGGAGTGATGAGAGGGAGACACAAGAAACTGCAGATGCTGGAATCTGGAGCTAAATAAGAAAGGGTTGGAGAAACTCAGTGGATCAGACAGCATCTGCGGCGGGAATGGTCGAAGGATGTTTCGAGTCGGGACCCTTCTTCAGATTCATCGTCAATCTGAAAAAGGGTCCCGACCCGAAACGTCATCTGTTCATTCCCTCCGCAGATGCTGCCCGATCCGCTGCGTTCCTCCAGCCCGGGATGGTGAGAGGGGTTGTGCTGGGATCTCGTGTCTCCCTCTCACCATCCCACCCAACTTTATATATGTCCCTTCTTCCAACACCATTCTCATCTCCCTCGCCGACCCACACGCCATCCCATCCCACTCCACTGGGCCTCTACTCGCTGGAGTTTAAAAGGATGAGGGGGGATTTCATTTAAACTTACCGAAAAGTGAAAGGCTTGGGTAGAGTGGGTGAGGAGAGGATTGTTTCCACTAGTGGGAGAGTCTGGGACCAGAGGCCACAGCCTCAGATTTAAAGGATGTTCTTTTAGGAAGACGAGGAGGAATTTCTTTAGTCAGATGGCGATGAATCTGTGGAATTCTTTGCTGCAGAAGGCTGTGGAGGCCAAGTCAATGGATATTTTTGAGGCAGAGAAATGTATCGGTATCATGGGTTATAGGGAGCAGGCAGGAGAATGGGGTTAAGAGGGAAAGATAGATCAGCATGAGGGGCCGAATGGCCTAATTCTGCTCCTAACACTTATGAACTCGTGGAGTCACATGTTGATAGGGTGGTCAAAAAGGCTTTTGGCACATTGGTCTTCATCAGTCAGAGTATTGAGTATAGAAGTTGGGAGGTCATGTTGTATTGAAGATATTGGTGAGGCCGCATTTAGAGATCGGTTCTGGGCACCATATTATTGGAAATATGTTGTCAAGCTTCAAAGGGTACAGAGAAGATTTACAAGGATGTTGCCCGGACCAGAGGGTCTGGGAGAGGTTGAGTAGGCTCGGACTCTATTCCTTGGAGCGCAGGAGGATAAGTTGTGATCTTATAGAGGTATATAAAATCATGAGGACTTGATTGAGTAGATGCACAGTTTCTTGCCCAGAGAAGGGGAATTGAGGACCAGAGGACATAGGTTTAAGGTGAAGGGGAAAAGATTTAATAATAATCTGAGGGGGAACCTTTTCACACAAAGGGTGGCGGGTGTATGGAACGAGCTGCCAGAGGAGGTAGTTGAGGCAGGGATTGAGGCAGGAATTATCCCAACATTTAAAAAACAATTAGACAGGTACATGAATTGGACAGGTTTGGAGGGATATGGACCAAACGCGAGCAGGTGGGACTAGTGTAGCTGGGACATATTGGCCGGTGTGGGCAAGTTGGGCCTGTTTCCACACTGTATCACTCTATGACTCTATAACCTATGATCCATCCGAGATGGTCTGAAGAAGGGTCTCGACCCGAAACGTCGCCTATCTCCTTCGCTCCTTAGATGCTGCTGCACCCGCTGAGTTTCTCCAGCCTTTTGTGTACCCTCGATTCTCCAGCATCTGCAGTTCCTTCTTTAACATCCATCCGAGAATGTTGTATGGGATGTTCACAAGGAATAGGAGTAGAATCAGGCCATTCGGCCCATCAAGTCTACTCCGCCATTCAATCCTGGCTGATCTATCTCTCCCTCCTAACCTCATTCTCCAGCCTTCTCCCCATAACCTCTGACACCTGTTGTTGGAGGGAGGGCGAGATAGAAGGAAGGTCTTATCCAGAAACATCACCTATCCCTGTCTTCCACAGATGCTGCCTGTCCCGCTGAGTTACTCCAGCACTTTGTGTCTATCTTCGGTGTAGACCAGCATCTGCAGTTCCTTCCTGCACAGTAGTGCATGGGCTTGGACAGGGGAAGCAAACATACTAGAGCTCCTCTGGTATCTGTGAGGGGAAGTGCTGAACTCAGCAGATGGGGGAGGGGAGTGACGTCACCGCGACGGGGGCGGGACCCTTCAGGTCACCCCCCCCCCCCCCTCGCCCGATTGGTTCACAGCGTCGTTATTGACATCGGCGCCCACCAATCAGGTTCCGGACATATCATTTAACGAGAAAAAAAAATGATTAAAAAAAACACACGGTGCGGGCGTTTATAACCGACAACAGGATGATTGCTGCCGGAGTGACGGCGGCGGAGGCACGTGAATAAACTCGGTGAGAAACCGCGGGATGAAAGGACGGCGGTTATTTTTGGCGGGTCTTTCCGGTGGGGGGGAGGGGAGAGGAGGGCGATGATCGACGGTAGCGGCGGCCAATCGGCGCGCGGATGGGCGGCGGGGCGGGCCAATGAGGAGCGGGCGGGGGCGGGACATGGGTGGCGGCGGGGGCGCGCGGCGCGGGAGCGGGAGCGGGAGCGAGCGGGCGAGGCGGCGGTTGGTTGGAGCCAGAGAGCGGGTGAGGCGACGGCGGCGTTGCATCGGAGCGGGGTCGGGGACACGGCTGAGGGCGGGACATCGTGCGGCGTCGGTGGCGATTGTGAGTCGGGGTAAAGGCGCTGACCCGGCCCTCCCTCCCTCCCTCCCTTCCTCCCGACCTCCCCGCCCGCGTGGCCTCACGGCCGCCATCTCACCGGGCTGGCGGGGAGAGGAGGAGGAGGAGAGGGCCGCGTCCCGGCGGGCGGGGCTTCCGGTGCCGGCCAGCCCGGGGGAGAGGAGGAGGAGGAGGAGAGGGGGGGGGAATAACCTGGTGTGGCTGGGGGAGACTGTCTGTGCAGGGGGAGTAATGACCGGCGTGGCTATGGATTCGAGAGGGTGGGATTGAAAAAGGAGATGGGTAACGTTTCGGGCCGAACCCCTTCGGGGTTCGGCCCGAAACGTTGCCCATCTCCTTCGCTCCATAGATGCTGCTGCACCCGCTGAGTTTCCCCAACATTTTGTGTCCCCTCGATTTTCCAGCGTCTGCGGTTTCTTCTTTCACACGGGATTGGAAACGGTTCGTACGTCAGGGAAGCAGGGGTGGAGGAGAGGGAAAGTTGGGGTGAGGAGGAGAGGAGGGAGGGAAGGGGTTTGTAGGAGAGGGAGGAAGGGGGGGTGAGTGAGCGGTGTTAGCGGTGGGGATGATGAGACTCTTGTTAACATAAGCCTTAGAGCTCTGGTACACAAAAGGCTAGAGAAACTCAGCGGGTGCAGCAGCATCTAAGGAGCTAAGGAGATGGGCGACGTTTCTGGGTCGAGACCCTTCTTCAGACTGGTCAGGGATCAGGGAAACGAGAGATACAGACGGTGATGTGGAGAGATGCAGAACAATGAATGAAAGATATGCAAAAAAGTATCGATGATAAAGGGAACAAGCCATTGTAAGCTGTTTGTAGTGTGAAAATGAGAAGCTAGTGCGACTAGGGTGGGGGAGAGAGATAGAGAGAGAGGGAATGCCAGGGCCCGAGGGCTGAGGGAGAGGTGGGAAGGGGAGGAGACAGCAAGGGTTAACAGAATTGAGAAAATTCAATGTTCAAGCCCAGAGGATGCAGACTTCATTAGATGCTGCTGCACCCGCTGAGTTTCTCCAGCCTTTTGTGTACCCTCGATTCTCCAGCATCTGCAGTTCCTTCTTTAAGCCTTAGAGCTATAGTGTGGAACAGTTCTGAGGAGAGGCAGAGTGTTACTGAATAAGGTGCAGGGAGAGTATTGGGGATGATCAGCCATGATCACATTGAATGGTGGTGCTGACTCGAAGGGCCGAATGTCCTACTCCTGCTCCTATTGTCCATTGTATTAAAGTGCAGATGCTGGTTTACCAAAGAAAGCCACAAAGTGCTGGAGTAACCCAATGGGTTGTGTTGGGATGGGAGTGGCATCCTTTCATTGCAGCACGATGGGCCTGCTTGGTCTTCAATCCAGTCACAGTCGCATTGCACCCATGTTGAACAAAACAGAACAAACTACGGGAGGAACACAGTGGGTGAGATGGAGGGAAATTCAAGATTCAAACGAGTTTATTGGCATGTGTCCCAGATAGGGCAATGAAATTCTTGCTTTGCTCTAGCACAACAGAATATAGTAGGCATGAATACAGAACAGATCAGTGTACCATTATATAAATATATACACACATGAATAAATAAACAGATCATGGTCTATTAATGTTCAAAGTTTTGTTTCAGTTAAGTTTAATAGCATATTAAGGGGAGGTAGCTATTCCTGAACCTGGATGTTGCTGTCATCAGGCTCCTGTACCTTCTACCTGAAGGTAGCGGGGAGATGAGTGTGTGGCCAGGATGGTGTGGGTCCTTGATGATGCTGCCAGCCTTTTTGAGGCAGCGACTGCGATTGATCCCCTCGATGGCAGGGAGGTCGGAGCCGATTATGGAGTGGGCAGTGTTATTACTACCTTTTGTCGTCTTGGACATGCATTTCCAGTCAGGACTTCACACGATCTGAAGAAGGATCCTGACACAAAACATCTGGCCATTTCCTTCATCTGCTGCCTGGCCTGCTGGGTTCCTCCAGCAATCTTCTGTTTGTTAAAGATTCCACTGTCTGCAATCTCTTGCATCTGTAACTCATTGGATCCTTTTATTTGATGTCTGTGAACTAGTTAGGGTCTGTGTTGATCTTTAGTTGTTGTTTCCTGATCAAAGCCAAAATACTTTAGGATTTATAAGATTTCACAAGTTGCTGTGTTTGGATTTAAATTTGTGGTTTCAGGTCAACCTTTGCTCTCTTGTAGTGATTGTAGTGATTTGTTTGTTGGTATTCTGTCGCAGTGACAAGGTTTGTCTTGCAGGGGTAGCTGTCGGGTCTCATTTAGCTTGGTGAAGAGCCATGTCTGTCCAGGACACCCGTCCCAACCACACCATCTACATCAATAATCTGAATGAGAAGATTAAGAAAGATGGTAAGTATTTGGGGAGCAACTGGATGCAATGGCATCCTCTGCTATTGCAACTTCTGTGAGTTTGACAATAGGTATTGAGGGTGGCAAGGAAACTGCAAAATCAAAGGTAGACAAAAGTGCTGGAGAAACTAAGTGGGTGCAGCAGCATCTATGGAGAGAAGGAAATAGGCACCGTTTCGGCCCAAAACATTGCCTATTTCCTTCGCTCCATAGATGCTGCTGCACCCGCTGAGTTTCTCCAGCACTTTTGTCTACCTGGTCCATACTTCATCACTGTTTTCCATTCTCCCTTGTATTTAACAGGCTTATTGTTCAAGAGGGACTGAATTATTCCCAATGTACCAAATCACACCATGTAATTGTTTGGGGTAAACACGTTTTTCATGTGCCCCTTAAAAGACTTGTAACTGACTTTTATCCGTGCAACCTTTATTATTGGAGCTGCCGACAAAAAAAACCTCCATCTATCAATCTTTAAACTCCATCATAGTTTAACATTTCTCCCTTGATCTCGCCACTTGATTCTTTCCTTCCACTGGGTTGATGCTGTCGCAGTGTAGTTCCTGCAGCCCAAGTGCCTCAGCGTTTTGTAACATGGAGTCATTTGCTGTGCTATGGTGACATGTGTAAGCAAAAAGGATCGCCATCAACCTGCACACTAATGAACCCAAGTTATGGCACTGGTTGAGGTCTGATGATACTTGGCAATCTATGTTGAGTGGCGACAGAAGCTGATTGAGGTCTGTGTCTCTCCAGAGCTGAAGAAGTCCCTCTATGCCATCTTCTCCCAGTTTGGCCAGATTCTGGACATCCTTGTCTCTAGGAACTTGAAGATGCGAGGGCAGGCCTTTGTCATTTTCAAGGAGGTCAGCAGTGCTACCAATGCCCTGAGGTCCATGCAAGGGTTTCCGTTTTATGACAAGCCAATGGTGAGTTCTGCGTGATGATTGTGTTCTATTCTCGGCTATACTGAAGTGTGTGACATAATGCCTCTCTGTGGCAGGCCTGCAGTTGAAGCATTTAACCCACCTCGCATATCCTGGTGTGGTTGCACTGTGTGCATGCCCTCTGCTCAAAGTCAAATAACCTTGTCAGTACAACTTCTTCTTTGTATGCTTAATGCAAAATTCTGGTGGAACTTGGCGGGATAGGGAGCTTCTCTGGAGGGAATGGGCAGGTGTCGAGTTGAGACCCTTCTTCAGGCTGGTCTGAAACTTGGTTTGAAGAAGGGTCCCTACCCGAGACGTCACCTGTTCATTTCCATCACAAAATGCTGCCTTAAGTTCCCACTGCACTTTGTATTTTGCTCAAATCAGAGTCATCCAGCATGGAAATAGGCCCAAATTGACCAAGATGCCCCATCTGCTCTAGTCTGACCCACCTGCCTGTGTTTGGGCCATATCTCTCTAAACCATTTCTATCCACGTGCCTGTAAAAATGTCTGATAAATGTTGTTACAGTATCTGACTCAACTACCTCCTTTGGCAGTAAATTCCATACCTTCCCCCCCCCCCCCCCCCCAAAAAAAAAGCAACTGCAGTTCCTAATGTTTCCCATGTGTGCCTATGCGCATTCCCTTGAAACCTTCAACTAATCCAGGGTACAGCATGTTTCTATTGAACCAGAGGTTTAATAGAGCCTCTTGACTGAAGTCCTATCCCCACATTAGTTAGTTAGAATGGCTTTCAGCTGATACTCATCCCTTTCTTTCTCCTCTACTATAATATAGTATTCGTGTACTATAACTTGGTATTCTCTACACGGCTTTCTTGGCTGCAAATGAAATAAAAGTATTGATCCAGGAGGAGTGCAGTGAGCCCACTCTGCTGAAGCTTGGGTTTGAACCTCGGGACACATGTCAGTGCTCCGTGACATTTCAGTGATTTGATGCAACTTTTCCCCTTGTCAACAGAGGATCCAGTATTCAAAAACTGATTCTGATATCATAGCCAAGATGAAGGGCACCTACGTGGAGCGTGACCGGAAGAAGGAGAAGAGGAAGGTGAAGGTTCCGGAACCTTCTGTCAATAAGAAGGCAAATGCCCCACTAACAGCCAATGCGGTACCCCAGTCCGTCTCGGTAAGTGTGACACAATCTGGAGGGGACTAAGTAACTTGTTAGGATTCATATGACCTGCTGGGTCTGACACACATTGGCTGCGCTGAGTAGGCTCTCTCATGCTCTAAAGTGACAACACTTATAACCCACAGTGAGATGGTTGTAGACTAATGAGGTAGTCGCTGTCCACCTCTCTGAACCATTGCATTGTCAATGTTTCATTGCTTGTGGTGATGATCAGCCAACTCTGAAAGGCTCATCCCAGTCAGCATAGCGTTTTGTGTATTTTCCGAGTTGATCTAAATGACATGTTTTGGTGATTTTTTTTTTTTTTTAAATTGGCTTAATTTTGAATAATAGAAGTTGTCTCCTTTAAGAACAATCACAAATTGGTAGACATACAATGCTGGAATAACTCAGCGGGTCAGGCAGCATGTCTGGATAAAATAGTTAAAACTCAAGCAAAACGAGTTAAAAAACGAAAATAGTTAAAACTCGAGCAAAGTGGAGTTGACGATTTTCCTTCCCCTTCCTGCAATCCGTTCCATCTGCTGATCCCAATGGGGTTCTGTGGATGAAGCGTCCCGACTCAGTTGCCGTTCTCAGAAACTGATGTCTAACTTTGTTTATTAGTAGCCTTTAAGTTTCACCATCTCGGGTACCACCTCCTAAAATGTCTTTTGTGTGCTTATATAATCATGGCAATATTGGAGAGACAAGGATCTGCTGTAGCAGAACCCTTGAATACATTATTGTCACGTGACAAGTCGTAGTGAAGTTCTTTGTCCATAGTCGTGCATAAAGGGCGTTTACAAAGTTACAACCCCCACCGTGCCAGTTCCCCCTTTGTTCCTCCCTCCCACACGAGTCCTCCTTTGTTCCCTCCCCCGGCAGCGGCGTCTTCACTTCCATGTGTCCGTCAGTCGACGTCATCATCAACCGCCGCACCGCCCTCTCCGTTAACGCTGCATGTTAATCAGCTGCCCTCTCCGTGGCGCCGATCCAGGCCCAGCCGCGGGCTCTGTCAACCCAGGCACCGATGGCCTCGGGCTTCATCAACCCGCAAGGTTCTACCTCTGACCTCGGCTTCTCAGCGGCACCTCCGGAAGGTGTCAGGAACCTGGATCTGTGGTTTGGGTAAGATGGTTATTAGCAGTGGGGGATAAGGAGCGAAGAGAGTGATGGGTGGCTTGTTAATGCACTGTTTGTTGCTGTAGAATTTCCCGTCTCTGTTCATTCATTCATTGCTTTGTTTGTACGTTCCAGGGTATGCCTATGATGAACCAAGCCCCACGGATGATGCAAATGTCAGGGCAGCCTCCCTACATGCCACCACCTGGCATGATGCCTCCTCCTGGGATGGCACCTGGCCAGATGCCACCTGGGTCCATTCCTGGCCAAATGATGGCTGGGCAGATGCCACCTCCTGCTCAGACGGTGAGTGTTCAGTTGGGGTTTTAGCTGATAGGGGTTCAAATACTTTGGCAGTTGGAAAAGTTCCTAATGTAAATACCTCATTAAGTATGGGGCACAAAGCTGCTCATAATACTCCAAATTCCCTTCCTGTTTTCAGTCACTTCCATCCTTGCTCAGTATCCTTGCTGCCCAGTGTTTAAAACCTCACTTTATTTTTGGTTAAAAAAAAACACTGCACGGGACCCTAAAAGTAATGTTCCAATCTTTTACGGTTATTTTTTATAAAATTATTACTGAGTATTTGCTCTTTATTACTCTCTGAATTAGAAATGATTGGCCTAAATTAAAATCCTATATCATCCATTTTGATTAACTGGGATTCCTGCAATTCCTTTGGCTGTGGCCATAGTTTATTGTAGCGTTCCGTAACACAGCAGAGCTCAGTGCTTCAGCTGAGCTGCTAAGCAGCTTTAGGTTTAGCTGTTGGAGTGGGGCAGTTAATGAAGGACGTGGCATTGGGGAAGTGGATGGAAGAGTTGGATGAGCAGCTTGTTGAGCAAAGTCTCGCTGCAGATAGACACAAAACACTGGAGCAACTCTGCGGGTCAGGCAGCATCTCTGGAGAGAAGGAATGGGTGTTGTTTCGGGTCGAGACCCTTCTTCAATCTGAAGACGGGTCGAGACTCGAAACATCATCCATTCCTTCTCTCCAGAGATGCTGCCTGACCTGCAGTTAGTCCAGTATTTTGTGACTGTCTTTGGTGTAAACCAGCATCTGCAGTTCCTTCCGACACATAACGTCTCACTGCAGCACCTCCTGTGATGACAGTGACTTGCTTGGAAGCTGACTACTATCTTTGTTTTCCAGGTGCCTGAAAATCCACCCAACCACATCCTCTTCCTGACCAACCTGCCTGAGGAGACCAATGAGCTGATGCTGTCCATGCTTTTCAACCAGTAAGTACCAGAAGGGGCTGAAATGGCTGGTCCTTCAACTGCGATTTTGAGCTGGGGTCACAGGCGCTAAACAAATGTAGAGGTGTAGCCTGAGAGGCTGGAGTTGAGGGCGGGAGCTGAGGTTCCCAGAGCGAGATACTGCGTGTAAAGGATTCCCCTGGCCCTGCTAACCTTCCAGCTTTAGGGGAGAAGCTAAAAATTAAATGCTGGAAATGCTTAGCAGGTGTAGAGGTAGAAACATCTAATGTTTTGAGTTATTAAGAACAAGGAAAGAGAGAGAACATTGCAAGGATGGTCCCTTTTAACAACGTAAAATTTGGTTTTCCACAGATGCTGCTTGGCCTGGGAGTGCTTCTATTATTTTCTGTTTTATTGTTGGTGTGTTTGCCCTCCGTCAATGTCTTTTCCATTAACTGCCATTTCAACCTACCCAGGAGCAGTCTTATTCTGTTTAGGAACTCGGTGAATTTGTCCGGTGAGCTTGGTTTAGTTTAGAGATACAGGTGGGAAACAGGCCCTTCAGCCCCGCCGAGTCTACGCCGACCAGCGAACCCTACACATAACACTATCCCACACACACTAGGGGCGATTTACACCTACCAAGCCAATTAACTTACAAACCTGTACGTCTTTGGAGTGTGGGAGGAAACCAAAGATCTCTGAGAAAACCCACGCGGCCGCGGGGAGAATGTACAAACTCTGTACAGACAGCACTCCTAGTCGGAATCGAACCCGGGTCTCCGTAACACATGTAAGGCAGCAACTCTACTGCTGTGCTGCCCTAGAGCTATTGATTAAAACGGAGCTCCCTTGGGCTGGACGGGTGAAACCTATGGAGCCATATACTAGCCTTTACGTGGCAAGAGGCTTCTTGTGGGGTTGGGTTATTGATGCTGCGTAAATCCTGCGTTCGTGGTACAGCAAAGGACTTTGCTGATGATGAGTTTGTAGGGGCTGCACTGTAGCCTGTTGCTCCTTGTCAAAGGGTAGTTTAAGTTGAGCTCCCCAGCTGAGAAGCAATGCAAGGTCTAGACTGACTGAGGGAGTGATATGCAGCCACTCGTTTGCTTCAGTCCACACACGATGAATATAAAACAAAATAAATCCCACAGTGCAAGTCGTGAAGATTGTCTGCCTTGTGATTTAATTAACCGTAAACTCGGGTTGGGGTGCACAGAGAGAGGGGGTGGATGGGCAGTGCTGGATGTGATGGTTGCCTTGTGCTCCACTGACCACCTGTCTCTCGCCTCCAGGTTCCCCGGCTTTAAGGAGGTGCGCTTGGTGCCGGGCCGCCATGACATCGCTTTCGTGGAGTTTGATAACGAGGTGCAAGCGGGGGCAGCGCGAGACGCGTTGCAAGGCTTCAAGATCACGCAGTCGAACGCAATGAAGATCTCATTTGCAAAGAAATGAAGGGTTGAAGTGGATCACACTGGTTAATCGTGGCTTTGCTTTCAAAGCCCTTTTGTGTTTTTATATAATTAGTGAAATAATTGGTTTGTGTATTAGATTCGAACGTTTAGGTGCCTCAGGTAAGTGAGGGTGAAGAGGCCCTCGTGTTCATCTTAGCAGATGCACCCTGCCCCAGTGGACTCTCCACAAGAGCTCCAGCATTCCCCGTGTGAGTGTGCCAAGCATCGTGCTTGGTGGAGCTGCGTGTACTGCTGGTGCATGTTCAGATTGTGTTGTGGATGTTGTTGTGTACCTGGCCCTGTACATCAATCTGAATCGCCCCGTCCTTCCCAAACTGGCAATAGCCTTAACCCTGACTGAAGGAATTGGATGGAGCTTCCTCACCGCTCAGTTTCTTCCAGTCAGTCTGCCCTGATTTGCCTGCAGCTTTGAGTGAATGGAATGAGTGTCTGGTTGACTGAGGCAACAGTTTGCTTAATCGCACCAAGAAAGCTGTTCACCCAGAGTCTCAATGACATTGCACCTGGAGCTTTCCAAAAAATAAAACTTTTTTTGTATATAACCTGCTGTGTGTGTGTTGTTTATGTTCTGGGATCTGGTTTTTAGTGTTACGGAGCTGGATAATTAGCTGAAGCGGGTCCCGATCCAAAGTGTCACCTATCTATCCCCTCCACGAGACACAGTGCTGGAGGAACTCAGCGGGATAGGCAGCATCTCTGGAGAGAAGGAATGGGTGACGTTTCGGGTCGAGACCCTTCAGACTTCTACAGATGCTTCCTGAGCCGCAAAGTTACACCAGCACTGTGTTTTGGATAATTGGCATATTACCAGAACCAGGGGCCACAGTTTAAGAATAAGGAGTAAGAGCGGAGACAAGGAAACACTTTCTCTCACAGAAAGTGGTGAGGCAGGTTCTCTGGATGCTTTCAAGAGAGAGCTAGATAGGGCTCTTAAAGATAGCGGAGTCGAGATATGGGGAGAATGGGGTAGTGGGGATGATCAGCCATGATAACATTGAATGGTGGTGCTGGCTCGAAGGGCCGAATGGCCTGCACCTATTGTCCATTGTTCTCCATATAGAATTTAATTTGGGTAGATGCAGTCTCTTGCCCAGAGTTGGGGAATCGAGGACCAGAGGACAGGTTTAAGTTGAAGGGGAAAAGATCTAGGAATCTGGGGGGAGGGGTAACTTTTTCACACAAAGGGTGGTGGGTGTATGGAATGAGCTGGCAGAGGAGGGAGTTGGACTATCCCAACGTTTAAGAAACTTAGTTTGGATAGGACAGGTTTGGAGGGATGTGGACCAAACGCGGGCAAGTCGGACTAGTACAGCTGGGTCTTGTTGGCCGGTGTGGGCAAGTTGGGCCGAAGGGTCTATTTCCATGCTGTAGGACTAACTATGACATTGAATCTTTTAAACCTCCTACCATCAGTTTAAAAGTGTCCATTGATTCTTTATTCCTTGACCCTTCCCCAATACTTGGTTGACAGCTTTAAAAAGAATTGGCTAGTTATCACATCAATTTCATTTGGCAGCAAGTTCCACATTAGACGCTTGGGTAAAAAATGTTTCTTCCAAATTTATTTCATTAGTTGTAGTCTCTGAACTGAACTCTGGTCAGTTGGGAGAATTTATTTCATCCAGAGTGGTGAATCTATGGAATTTTCTCCCATAGAAGACTGTTGGGACCAACCCACCAAATATATTCAGGAAGGAGTCGGATAAAGGTGGCGTGTATGGTCAGTAGACTGAAGTTGGGTGATCAGCCACGGTTGCATTCAAAGGGCCGAATGGCCTTCTCTCAGTTTTCTGTGATACCCACTGATCTTGTAAGATCTCTAGCAAGATCAATGAACACTGCACGTAGGAACACCCGGACCATTGCCAAAGTGAGGCCACGTACAAACTGAAAGAACGGCACCTTCCTCCTATTCCGCTAGGTTAACATATGACCCAAAGGGATGAACATTGAATTCTTCAATTTTAGGTAACTAACCAGAAACCCATTCCCACCTCGCCCTCCCTCTGCACCTCCATTTTTTTTCACTCTCCCACCACTATTTCCCCTTCTACCCATATCCCTTCCTCTGGCTTTACATTTCACTCTCCTTATCCAACATCCTTTTGCCTCCTTTTCATATATATCCTTTGTATAGCACCAGCTAAACAACCCCCACTACCTGTATCCACCTATCACTCGCCAGGCTTTGTCCTTATTAATCTTCCCAGCTTTCTTCCCCTCTCCCCCCCCCCCCCCCCGTCTGAAGAAAGGTCCCGACCTGAAACTTTGCCTATCCATGTTCTCCATAGATGCTGCCTGACCCACAAAGAGTAGCTCCAGAAATTCTATCTTTGTCCCGCCCCCTCCCCTGACATCAGTCTGAAGAAGGGTCTATAACCCGAAATGTCGCCCATTCCTTCTCTCCAGAGATACTGCCTCCCCCGCTGAGTTACTCCAGCATTTCGATTTAAGTAAAGTAAGTAAGTTTATTGGCCAAGTATTCACATACAAGGAATTTGCCTTGGTGCTCAGCCCACAAGTAACAACATGACATAGTGACAGTTACGAATGATTCGGAAAACACTAAACATTAATAATAAAACATTAATGATAAAACACCATTGATCAAGCATGTGAACCAACAAAATACCAGATCAAAGGGAAGCTATAGATTTTACTACAGAAAATACGTAAAAACTGTTTTTATGTCTGGCTGGGGCAGCTTTGACAGTCCGGAGTTGCCTTCCAGAGGGAAGTGATTCAAAGAGTTTGTGGCCAGGGTGAGAGCGGTCAGAGTTGATCTTGCTTTCCTGGATTTAAACCAGCATCTGCAGTTCTTTCTTACATGCGTTGCTCCAGCACTTTGTTTTTGGAAACCAGCATCTGCTGTTCCTTGTATCTACAAGCATTACCTTGGCAGGCAGGCAGCTTGGAAAGGCCACTTTCGCGAGCAGGTTCACCAACAAACCCATATCCCACCCGCCCTCTTCCAGTGCTGTCCCTACACTGGCACTATTCAATGGGACACTATGCAGCAACTCCTTAGCTCTGCAATGCTTTGATGCACCATTTCTTGCCTTGGGTCAAGGTTGGCTACGGGAGGTGCCCCATCACCCGGGGCATGGAGGTTGAAGGCTGGCGAGGAGAGGGACGGCTACAACTGGCCTTTATGGTCAACGGCAGTTGGGAATGGGAAATGACCAAAACCTGGCGACTCTTACATATAGAGTCAGTGGGCTGTTTCTATGCGTTATGGACTGAACCGGGGATTGTACGTGTGTATGGCAATAATCTCACTGAACTGTATGCAAAAGAATTGCAATGTACTTCGGTACACATGATAATAAAGGAATCATTGAACCATTGGGAAATCTCATAAATAAAATGCAAGGAATGCATTCAAAGGATGTTATCAGTCTGGGTCATTCTAACACATCCGGTGTGGGTGAAATATTTTAAAAACAAGTTTGGTGTAGTTTAGATACAATGAAAAGCTTTTGTTGCGTGCAAAGCAGTCAGCGGAAAGAAAATGCATGATTGCAACTCCCCCCCCCCCCCCCCCCCCCAAACACACATCAGTCTGAAAAAGGGTCTCAACCCGAAACGTCGCCACTCCATAGACGCTGCCTATCTCCAGCATTTTTTTAATCTACATGGTTACAATCGATCCATTTACAGTGTATAGATACATGATAAGGGAATAACGTTTAGTACAAGGTAAAGCCAGCAAGGATAGTTCGAGGGTCATCAAAGAGATAGATAGTTCAGGACTGCTCTCGAGTTGTGGTAGGATGGTTCAGTTGCCTGATGACAGCTGGGTAGATACTGTCCCTGAATCTGCTGTTCCAAAACACTTTGTATTTCTAATCCAGCTCAAATAGCAGGTTTTGAGGGAAAATATTTTTATTCCGCCTTGCACAGAGTGTAAACACACTTCTGACTGTTATGCTTAAAAGTTTACAATCGGGGAATTATTCTTAAGTTGTTTACCTTGAGCCTGCCCCCACTGGGAATGACATTCCACGCGATTTTTGGGTTGCTAAACCAATCCGTTTGAGCTCAGCAAACATTGGCCTGGGTCCCTGGGACGGGACAGGGCAGGATTTCAGTTTTTTTCACCCACAAGTTCCTCGTCTATTGCAGAGCACCAGGGGTTCAGAATGCTTCCTCCACGGAATAAAATGCAGCCTGGGGCATCTTTGACAGTACTCCTCCTTTATGTGCTTGTTGTGTGCACCAGCGATGTCTTATCCAACAGGGATCAAGCGGTGCATAAGCTGGCAGACAGGAAGCTGTGTGCCGATGAAGAATGCAGCCGTAAGTACTTCAAACCAAAGATCCTGTAGCTATAGGATCTTTGCTTCAAACAGCCTTCTTTGCGCTGTTGCAAGACCAACCAGGGTGTAAATGAAATGTTGCACTTCAGGAAACTGCATTGTTTTTGAATGCTTAAGATTTTTTTTTTGCTTTTGTAACTTTCAGAAACGTGTCGACTCTTTAGTTTAGTGATACAGCGCGTAAACAGGCCCATCGATCCCCGCATATTAGCACTTTCCTACACACACCAGGGACCATTTTTACATTTACCAAGCCAATTAACCTACAAACCTGCACGTCTTTGGAGAGTGGGAGGAAACCGAAGATTTCGGAGAACGAACAAACTCCGTACAGACAGCACCCGTAGTCAGGATCGAACCCGTTCTCTACCGCTGCGCCACTTTTGGGTACTGCCTAGGTGACGCATTATAATGCAAATGTTGTATTATGCTCCATATTGCTGTATGATCTATACCCTGCCACTTTGTGCCAATGAGTGGAATTACAGAATGACAACGGTGTCCCTAAGATATTGTGACAATTCTGTGAGTGTTAGGCCTGCTAATTGTCTATTGCCCATGGGCTGAGAAGGGTATTTGGCTACAGTTGGACCTTCAGCTCATGGACTGACGAGTCCATTTGGTTTCTCTTTGACAATGCCTGTTTATTTTTCAGTGCACTGTGAGTTTACACTATTCTCACATGTACCGGGGTACAGCGAAAAGCTTTCTCACTGCATGCTATCCATTCAGTGGAAAGACTATTTAGTGCACAATTGCAATCAGGCTGCCCACAATGTACATATACAGGATAAAGGGAATAGCGTTTAGTGCAAGATAAAGTCCAGTAAAGTTCGAAGGTCTCCAGTGAGGTAGATGGGAGGTCAGGACAACACTCTTAGATGGTGATAGGATGGTTCAGTTGCCTGATAACAGCTGGGGAGAAACCGTTCTTGAATTTGGAGGATTCATGCACTTCCACAGTTCAATACCTCTTGCCTGATGGGAGAGGGGAGAAGAGGGAGTGTCCAGGCTGAGACTGGTCCTTGGTTATGCTGCTGGCCTTGCTGAGGCAGCGTGAAGTGTAGATGGAGTCAATGGAAGGGACGTTGTTTTGTGTGGTGGTCTGGGCTGCGTCCACAGTAAAGCAGGCAGCCTTCCACAAGCTAGTTTGCTGCACGATCATTCTATCCGCTAATTATTAGTTTTGGATCTAACCTTGGCTGACTCTGACCCTGCTCGTAACCTATGGACTTACAAACACACTCCGACCAACCTAACCTCTCAAAGTTCATACGTTCTAAGAGCAGAATTAGGCCATTTGCCCCATCAGGTCTACTCCGCCATTCAGTCATGGCTTATCTATCTTTCCCTCTCAACCCCATTCTCCTGCCTTCTCCCCGTAACCCATGACACCCGTACTAATCAAGAATCTTAATCTCCACCCTAAAAATATCCATTAACTTGGCATCCACAGCCGTCTGTGGCTGTGGAAAGGATTGTCCCAACACCATCTGACAGAATGGGGTTAAGGGGGAAGGCAGATCAGCCATGATTGAATGGAGGAGTAGACTTGATGGGCCGAAGGGCCTAATCCTGCTGCTATCGCTTACGACTCAACTTTGTGCTTTGGAGAGAGAGAGAGGTTGGGAGGCTCAGTTTTTTTTAAGCAAAAATAAATGTAAACAATTATTTATACTATGTACAATACAAAATACGTAGAACAAATATTCTTAGATAGCTAATAGTAAACAACAATATCACCATCCTGATTGAGGATGCATTCCACCCCCCGTGGTCCCGGAAATCCCCCAAGGGTGCCCATGGACAGCGCGTAGACCCTCTCTATTGCCACCCGGGCGTGGACATAACCCCGGAAAATAGACAATAGGTGCAGGAGTAGGCCGTTTGGCCCTTCGAGCCAGCACCGCCATTCAATGTGATCATGGCTGATCATCCCCAATCAGTACCCCGTTCCTGCCTTCTCCCCATATCCCCTGACTCCGCTATTTTTAAGAGCCCTATCTAGCTCTCTCTTTGAAAGCATCCAGAGAACCTGCCTCCACCGCCCTCTGAGCAGAGAATTCCACAGACGCATCACTCTCTGTGAGAAAAAGTGTTTCCCCGTCTCCGTTCTAAATGGCTTACTCCTTATTCTTAAACTGTGTGGCCCCTGGTTCTGGAAAAGGGGCAGGCAGCCGGCTCGGACAGACTCGCGGATGGCCAGCTTGGCCAGGCCCTTGGGCAACCCTCAGACTGGTGGTGAATAATGCCTGGGCTATTCCCAACCTCGCTGTCTGCTGCAAGAGCCTGGTCAATGCTGTGCACTCTGTTCAAGCAGCACCTTCTGTCCATCTCTTTACAGATCCCATCTCAATGGGCCGAGCGCAGGCTGATTACACCGCCCCCGACTGCAGGTTCATCAACATCCACCAGGGGCAGATTGTTTACGTCTACGGAAAACTGAAAGGCAGGGGACGCAACTTCTGGCAAGGCACCGTGAGTGAGGAAGACAGTCTCCACAGTCTGATGCTGCAACAGTCTGCTGGCTCTCACTGGCATTTGGTTCCTGCACTGACCATGGCATGTCTGGTCTCTGCTGCCAATGTCTGGGCACTGGGTCTGGCCTGCAAGTCTGGCTGCTGTCTGTGTTTGTGTCTGGTATTTGTATCCAAACTGAGGGTCTGTCTGGGGTCTGGGCTATAAATCTGGCTGCTGTCTGTGTCTGGGCTGAGTCTGTCTGGTGACTGACTCCCTGTAAGTCTGGCTACTGTCTGTGTCTGAGTCTGGAGACTGTGTGTAGTCTGTGTGTCTGACTGGGGTCAAGGCTGCAAATCTGTCTGGTCTCTATCAGAATCTGAAGGTTGTGCCCAGACTGTGTGTCTGGCTGCTGTCTGTCTGACTGGAGTTTGTATCCAGACTGTGGGTGTGTCTGTGGTCAAGGATGTAAGTCTGGCTGCTGTCTGTGTCTGGGATGAGTCTGGTGTTTGATCCAGACTGATCTACAGTATCTGGTGTCTGCGCTGTATGTCTGGCTGCTGTCTCTGCCTGGAGTTTGTGTCTAGGCTGTGTGTCCTTCCACTGTATGGGTCAGTCCGGTGAGTGGGTTGTGGGCCTGTCCGTCTGTCTCAGGACGGGGAGGAGGGGGTCAGTCTGACTGTCTTTGAGTGTTGTGAATGTGGGGCGAAACCATGTGTGTGGTCAGTTTCTGGCTGTGGCAGGCTGACTGTTTAGCAATGAGCAATAGACAGGTTTCATTGTAACTGACCACTGGCTGACTGATCCCTGTCTCTGTTTAGGTCCAGGGCGATTATTTTGGCGAGCAGGCTTCTGTTCTCGGTTTCTTCCCGAAGTCGGTGGTGGAGGTGACCCAGCACCTGGTGACAGACCTGATAGAGCTGCCGACAGTGGTGAGCCTTCTCTCTCTCCCCTCCCCGCCTCTCGTCCACTCTGGGGCTGCCATCAAACCTCATTAAGGCCTATGACCCAAATCAGGCCCTTCAGCCCATCGAGTCTACTCTGCCACTCGATCACGGCTGATCCATCTTTCCCTCTCAACCCCATTCTCCTGCCTTCGCCCCATAACCCCTGACACCCGTACTAATCAAGAATCTCTCAAACTCTGCTTTAAAAATACCCAATGCATTCTGAAAGTCCTGATATAACACATCCACTGGTTCTCCCTTATCCACTCTACTAGTTACATCCTCGAAAAATTCTATAAGATTCGTCAGACATGATTTACCTTTCGTAAATCCATGCTGACTTTGTCCAATGATTTCACCACTTTCCAAATGTGCTGCTATCCCATCTTTAATAACTGACTCTAGCAGGTTCCCCACTACCGATGTTAGACTAACTGGTCTGTAATTCCCCGTTTTCTCTCTCCCTCCTTTTTTAAAAAGTGGGGTTACATTAGCTGCCCTCCAATCCTCAGGAACTACTCCAGAATCTAAAGAGTTTTGATGCTGGTTTACACAAAAAAAACACAGCACTTGCAGTTCCTTGTAGCTCAACATTGCACAATACTGGGTGTGATCCCTGATCTTCATTCAACAGCGTCACCTGGATTATCATTGCATCGGCTCAGTCATTATTTCTCACGTGTACATATAACCTGGGAAGCCTGAAGTTAGACACAAACTGCTGGAGTAACACAGTGGGTCAGGCAGCATCTCTGGAGAACATTGATACGTGACGTTTCGGGTTGAGACCCCTCTTCTGACTACAGTAAACCCTTATTATAATGGACGATGGGCGAGGTGTGGATGGCGTCTAATACAACCGAGTTAGGGAATGCTGAGTAATAAAGTATCATTGAATAAGTAGTAGAATATAAACAACTGCAGATTCCGGTTGAAATACAAGTGCCGGAGTAAGTGACGTTTCGGGTCTGGATCCTTGTTCGGACCGTTATCAGACAGGTGTCCTCCTCCCACTCACAGTCCAGTCATGCAGAGGGTGGTGACATTTCTACTGCTCCGTCTAGTACTAAGTGTAATTGTGTCTATTTTAGGCTTGTTTGCAAAACTCTTGAACATTGAGCTGGAGAAAGGTTTTTCCTTTTGGAAGACGGGTCCTAAATCCAAAGGGTCCAGTATCTGCAGGGTACACAAAATGCTGGGGAAGCTCAGCGGGTGCAGCAGCATCTATGGAGCGAAGGAGATAGGCAACGTTTCGGGCCGAAACCCTTCTTCAGACCCTGCAGTTCCTTATGTCTCTACTGCTGATAGATTCTTCATTAGGAAGAGCATCAGTTAGGGGGAGGCAGGAGAATGGGGTAGATCAGCCATGATTGAACGGAGGACAAAATACCTTCTGCTCCTATCTCATATGGTCTTATGGAATTGTCCTCAGCTGCCCCTGGACTTGACTCACACATGAAGGAGAACATTTGGAGCAAAGCATAAGATGGTAGCCTATTCCATTGAAGCGGCCAATGTTGAATCTTGAAGAGATTCTTGGGTTGACCATCAATGCGTTTTGTAACACTGTCTCTTTGCATTTGTAGGACTGGGATTTTCGTTGTTAAGAGGGAAGACAAAGAGAGCGACTGTCCTTTTGCCACCAGAAGACCAAACCATATTGCATCGAGTCATTATGTAGAATTAGATTTGAACACCTTGTAAACTGTAGTGATAATGGCCAACTCACAACCAAAATAAACAGGATATAGCTGCTAGGCTGGTCAATATTTCTCTAGTTTGTGCCGTTCTCAGTGGCTAAAGGTGGGGCGGTATTTCTACACCTCATCCTTTGTTAAAAAACATCTCACAGAACCACTCACAGGAGGGCAATGACCTTTATTATCCCCAGACTTTGTATCTACGAGAGAAAAACAAAAATGCTGGAGGAACTCAGCGGGTCAGGCAGCATCAATGAAGGGAATGAGCAGATGACGTTTCGGGTCAGGACCCTTGTTCGGATTAATGCTCGACGCAGACACTGTGGGCCACAAGGGCATGTTCCTGTGCTGTTCCGTGTTCAAGGGCGCAGCGGTAGAGTTGCTGCCTTACAGCACCAGAGACCCAGGTTTGATCCAGACTACAGGTGCTGTCTGTACAGAGTTTCTCTCTGTGACCCTGTGGGTTTTCTCTGGGTGCTCTGTATTCCTCCCATATCCCAAAGACGTACAGGTTTATAGGTTGTTTAAGAAGGAACTGCAGATGCCCGAAAATCGAAGGTAGACAAAGGTGCTGGAGAAACTCAGCGGGTGCAGCAGCATCTAAGGAGCGAAGGAAATAGGTAACGTTTCGGGCCGAAACCCTTCTTCACACCCACTATATTGAAATCCTTCTTCAATATAGGTTATTTGGCTTCTGTAAAATTGTAAATTGTTCCTAGCATATAGGTGTGATCGCTGGTCAGCGGGGACTCGGAGTCTGTTTCCACGCTGTATCACTAAAGTCTAAAGTAAGGGACAAGGGCAGTAATAATGGGAGATTCAATGATCCCATCACCTGGGATCCATACAGTCTGTAATAGCTGCAGATGGCTCAGAATTTCTACAGTGCCTACAGAAGAACTTTTTTTTGGCTAGTAACCTGCATCGGTGCAATTTAATGTTTCTCAACACAAATAAAAAAATATCTCTACCTGGGCTATCTTAATGCAAACTATTGATGCAAAGGGCTCTTAACATTTAAAAGTAAAGTGGATAGGTATATGGACGTGAAGGGAATGGAGGGGTATTGGCTGAGTGCAGGTAGATGGGACTAGGGGAAAACAAATGGTCGGCACGGACTGGAAGGGCCGAGAGGGCCTGTCTCCGTGCTGTAATTGTTACATGGTTATAAGGGCTCTTGGAATCTTTCTTCTCACTGGTTGTATTTGGATTGTGCTGATCGTTGGGGTCCGGTTGTAATTCTTACAGCTGCCAGTTGATGGCACTTGTGAGCTGCCACCAGGTCAAGGGCCCTCAACATCCATTGTAATGTTTACTTGTTTAATTTACCCGTTTCAAAACTGAGGTGTTAACCAGGCTGCGGTTATTCTCAGTGGAACATCGGAGGCTGAGGGGAGTCATGATTGAGTTTTACGGGGTGGGAGATTGCAACCTTCACGTTGTCCGCCCTGTTTCGACGAATACAATCAACCTGGCGTGCACGATCAAATAGAACAAGCTGTCCTACAACTTTAGGCTGTGCATGCCATACGCAAGAAGAAGATTGAGTTTTACAAAATCATGTGGGAGACAGATAGGATGGATAAGCAGAACCTTTCGCAGGGCGATGGGAGTGTAGAACTAGAGGGCACAGCTTTAAGGCAGGAGGGGAGAAATTTGAAGGTGATTCGAGAGGTACGTTTTTCACACAGTGTGGTGAATATTTGGAACGAGCAGCCAGAGGAGGTAGCAGCATTTGTAACACAGTTAAAGTGTGGACAGGAAAGACATAAATGGATAAGGGGCCTTATACTTTAGAGATAGAGCGCAGTTGCAGGCCCTAAGGCCCACTGAGTCCAAGCGAACCAGCGATCAGCCCTATCTAGCACTAGCACTATCCTACACTCACTAGGGGAAATTTATAATTTTACTAAAGCTAATTAACCTACATGTCTTTGGAGTGTGGGAGGAAACCGGACCACCTGGAGAAAACCCACGCAGTCACAGGGAGAACGTACAAACGCCATGCTGACGGCACCCGTAGTCAGGATCGAACCCGGGTCTCTGGCGCTGTGAGGCAGCAACTCTACCGCTGTGTAGGAAAGTGGGAGCAGTGTTGGTAGACACCAGTCAGCATGGAAAAGGTGTGGGTATGAGAGCCTTGTTCTATGCAGCATGTCTTTACGATTGTATTCTATATAAAAGTCAGAGAGCACTTGTAACGTTCACTTTCTCATCTCTTCACTTTGCGTAAAATCTTCGTCCAACTTCATCTTCATTGCAGGGAGACCCGATAGACGGATAGAAGTATATAATATTATGAAAGGCATAGATAGGGTAGATGGTCAGAACCTTTTTCCACCACAGTGGAAATGTGAAAGATTAGAGGACTTAGCTGCAAGTTGAGAGGGGCAGGTTGAAGAGGAGGCGTGCATGACATGTTTATTTATTACACACAGGATGTGGGTGCCTGGAACATGTAGGTCGTGGAGCAGATACGATAGCAGTGTTTACGAGGCTTTTAGATAAACATACGAGTTTATCTCAGTATGTGTTGGAAGGAACTGCAGACGCTGGTTTACACCGAAGATAGACACAAACTGCTGGAGTAACTCAGCGGGTCAGGCATCATCTCTGGAGAAAAGGAATAGATTCCAGTCTGAAGAAGAGTCCAAACCCAAAATGTCACCCATCCATGTTCTCCAGAGCTGCTGCCTGACTCGCTGAGTTACTCCAGCAGTTTGTGTCTATTTTAGATAAGTACATGGATATGCAGGGAATGGAGGGGTATGGATCATGTGCAGCCAGAGGAGCATCATCTTCAGCACAGATATTGTGCACCAAGGCTCTGGTCCTTTGTCAAGGTCCCACACAAGAGATTAGTGTGCAAAGTTACACCACATGGTATTGGGGGTAGGGTATTGACACGGATAGAGAACTGGTTGGCAGACAGGAAGCAAAGAGTAGGAATTAACCGGTCCTTTTCAGAATGGCAGGCAGTGACTAGTGGGGTGCCTCCAGGCTCAGTACTGGGACCCCAGTTGACTTAGACGAGGGAATTAAATGTAACATCTCTAAGTTTGCGGATGACACGAAGCAGGGTGGCACTGTGAGCTGCAAAGAGGATGCTATGGGGCTGCAGGGTAACTTGGGCTAAAGGAATCAAGGAATATGGGGAAAAAGCAGGAACGGGGTACCGATTGGGTGAGTGGGCAGAAGCATAGCAGATGCAGTATACTGTGGATAAATGTGTGGTTATCCACTTTGGCGGGAAGAACAGGAAGGCAGATTATTATCCAAATGGTGTCAAATTATGAGAAGAGCAGGTGCATCGAGATCTGGGTGTGCTTGTACACCAGTCACTGAATGTAAGCTTGCAGGTGCAGCAGGCAGTGAAGAAAGCTAATGGCATGTTGGCCTTTACTACGAGAGGATTTGAGTTTAGGAGCAAGGAAGTCCTACTGCAGTTGTACAGGGCGCTGGTGAGACCACACCTAGAGTATTGCGTGCAATTTCGGTCTCCTAATTTGAGGAAGGACATTATTGCTATTCATGGAGTGCAGCGTAGGTTCACCAGGTTAATTCCCGGGATTGACATATAATGAAAGAATGGGTCGATGGGCTTGTATTAACTGGAATTTAGAAGGATGAGAGGGTATCTTATAGAAACGTATAAAATTCTTAAAAGATTGGACAGGCTAAATGCAGGAAAAACGTTCCCGATGTTGGGGGAGCCCAGAACCAGGGGATACAGTTTAAGAATAAGGGGTAGGCCATTTAGGACTGAGATGAGGAAACATTTTTTCATCCAGAGAGTTGTGAATCTGTGGAATTATCTGCCACAGAAGGCAGTGGAGACCAATTCACTGGATGTTTTCAAGAGAGAGTTGGATTTAGCTCTTAGGGCCAAAGGAATCAAGGGATATGGGGAAAAAGCAGGAACAGGGTACTGATTTTAGATGATCAGCTATGATCATATAGAATGGCTAGAAGGGCCGAATAGCCTACTCCTGCACCTATTTTTCTTTGTTTCCTGTGCCGTACTGTGCTAACTAGCCCCAGCTTACAAGCAACCATATAGTCTGGAATGTGTTAAACTCTTAATGAGCAGGCAAATCCCATGAATGTTTTCATAACTAAAAGTTCCACTGCAGATTAAAATTAATTCTCGTCTCCAGTGTGAGGTTAACATCTTTATTTGCATGAACATAATATAAAACGTTGTGACTGCCAACTCTAACATCTGGCCACGATTGCTACTCCCCAACCCCAGACTTAGTTTAGATACCGTATGGAAACAGGACCTTCGGCCCAGCAAGCCCACCCTGACCTTCGACCAATCGCTTGCGCCAGTTCTATGTTAAACCAGGGCTCTCGCTTAACTTTTTTACCTGTTGCCAGCCGGGCAACCTTGGCAGCTTTTTAGGTTGCCAAATGACAGTTCAGGTGGTCATTTAAGATGGCTTGCATGACACGTGCGATAATGTGCTCGGACGAAGTGCATAGTTACCAGTCGGAATTATACTCAATGAAGCATTCACATATTATTTCTGCTTCCAATAAAGTCACAAACTAAACATATTCACCAATCAAGACATGAAATATACCACAATGACATGCAGCAAAATTATAAGACAGTATCTCAACTCATTTTACACATTGCAATGAATGCAATTTCTGTTAGTTCTTTCCACTTCCAAACAAAAATATGGTTGGATTATTCAGCGTATGATCAACCTGTGTCAATAAATCCTGGACCATGGTAACATATATGCGTACGTATAGTTGTGAATGTTGCTCATTAAATAACTACAGTACTGATACTCCATATTAACAGCATTGATTGATTGATTTGCCGTTAAAATGAATTCTGTAATAACGTGTCAACGGCAGCAGTGACAATCGAACACTGCGGTTTTAATGTTTCACGTGTTCACAATTTAATTAATCCATCTTTATGGATTAAAACAAATAATAACATTGGGAATTAAAACACATTTGATTGCATTCTGTTATCAAACATAGTCAATGTTCGCTCTGAAGACATTTCCAGCATAATAGGGTCAGGGAGGGGGGTGGGGGGGTGTGAATCAGTGCGGGGTGGATAGATGGCGGGGTGGGGTTAGAAGGCAGTCAGTGCAGAATGGAAGGATTTAGGCAGGTGAATTAGTACGTGTTGGTTGGAGTAGGTAAAATTGTGAGGGGAGAGCACCGGAGATGTCAGTGGTGTTGAATGGGGGGGGGGTTCCGTACGGGATGGATGGGGGTAGACAAAAGTGCTGGAGAAACTCAGCGGGTGAGGCAGCATCTATGGAGTGAAGGAAATAGGCAACGTTTCGGGTCGAGATCCTTCTTCAGACTGTTCCCCCCATTCTTCTTGAATGGGATGATCAGTACAGGATGGATGGGGGGGGGGGGTCAGTACAGTGTGGAACGGAGGGTCTGTGCAGGATGAATGGAGAATCACTACAGGATGAATGAGGGGAAGGGGGGAAGGTGCAGGGTAAATGGAGGGTGTGTCAGTACGGGATGAATGCTTGGATTAGTACAGGATGGATGGGGGATTAGTACAGGGTGGATCGGGGCTCGAAATTAGCGGTTGCCCGGGTGCCAATGACCACTCAAAGCGCCGCCGGGCAACCAAACCACCCAGTCATTTTGCCCGGCTTGGCAACCAGATACCGGTTTGTACTGAAGATAGACACAAAAAACTGGAGTAACTCCGCGGGTCAGGCAGCATCCCTGGAGAAAAGGAACGCGACGTTTCGTGTCGGCGACGTCTGTGCGGGGTAAAGATACTAGGTGCAGGGTGACAAAGGGTCGGAGCGAATGACGGGCCAGGAACAGCGGCAGCAGCGGCCGCGACAGCGGCTCGATCGCCTCCTCCTCCTCCCCCCGCCCCCCCTGATAACAGCCTCTGCTTGTAAATCCGCTAACGGCGCTTTCAAAACAAACCCTCCCGCACGCCGGGAGGAGGGAGGGGGAGGCCTCGGCTTGCAGGAGGGTTTGTTTTGAAAGCGCCGTTAGCGGGTTTACAAGCAGAGGCCGTTATCAGGGTGGGCGGGGTGCGGGAGGAGGAGGAGATCGAGCCGCTGTGCGAAGCCCATCATTCGTTCTCTCGTCTCAAGCAGCTGCACCAAAGATCTTATAGCTATAGGATCTTTGAGCTGCATCGCTTGGCCCCGCACCTTGCTGTTGGCTGGCGGAGGAGGGAGGCTGTGGCGAGGATTTCCCAACGGCCAAAGCAGCGGGGCGATGTTGTCCGAGGAGCGCTGACCTTCCTTCATCCCCACCTCCCCCCCCCTCTCTCTCCTCCACCCCCTTCTCAATCCCGCACTGATCCCCATTCCCGCCTCTATTCAGTCCTCACTGACATCCCCTGTGCTCCCCTCCCCATCTACCCCACCCTCTATTCATCCTGCGCTGATCACCCTATCCACCTCACATTGATTCTCCTGCCACCCCCCCCCCACCCATCCTACATTGGTTCCCCGATTCACCCTGTACTTACCCCTTTCCCATCCATCCTGCACTAATCCACGTATTTCATCCCATACTGACCCACCCTCCATTTACCCTGCACCTTCCCCTCTCCTCCTCATTCATCCTGTAGTGATCCCCCATTCTTCCTGCACACACTGTTGCACACCTCCGTTCCACACTGTACTGTCCGCGGGGGCAGAGTCGGTGGGGGGGGGAGAGAGGCGAGGGTCCGCGGGGGGGGGGGGGGGCGGCGGGGGGCAGAGTCCGGGGGGGGAGGGGAGACGGGGCCCGGCGGCAGTTGGTGGTGGAAGATGGCGCGGGCCCAGTCGGGGGGGGGGGGGCAGAGTCCGCGGGGGGGGGGGGGCAGTGTGAGGCGGCAGCAGGTGGAAGATGACGGGCCCAGTCGGGGGGGGGGGGGGGGGCAGAGTCCAGGGGGGGCGGTGCAGATGATATGTGTGTACACCTTTAATTGATAGTGACGATGTCCATGCTAACCACTCCCCCCACCAGTTAGTATAATTGCAACCCACACGCCCCTAGCTCCCTCTCTGGTGTTCGTGACAGACCATGTACAGTCAGGGCTATGTATAACGTGTGCTTAATAAAGTACTGAAGACTTTAAGGTGTCTGTGTACCCACTCTGCATGGTGTCAGAAGTGGGATACACTTGTTGCAATCGCCCACCCTGCTGTGGCCCCCGCTTAACCTGGCTGGTCCAGAGGCGCTTCGAGCGTTCGTCTATGGACAGGGTGAAAGTGTCCAGGACCCCGATTGCCTGATTGCTAAATTCACGGCGATGTGTGACCTTCCCACTAACCACATCTTAGAGCGTTTCAAACTGTTCTCCAGACGCCAGAACCCTGGGGAGTCTATTGACAATTTCGTGGCCGCGCTGCGCCAGCTGGCTCGCCGATGTAACCTGCATGTCCTGACCCCCGATACTTTGACCCGTGACATTTTAGTCTTTGGTCTGCGGGATGATAAGCTGCGCTCTGAGCTGCTGCGTAAGCCTGATCTGACATTCCATGAGGCGCTGCATGCCTCTCGTTTGGCTGAGGCTGTCTCCTCCGCTGTACCTGACCCTGTGGTCCACACAGACAGTCTCGCTGGTCCCCAGTACAATGCTCCCCGGCGACAGAGGGTAAGACCACTGCCGGGCTTCAGACCGCCTCAACGATGTCCAAATTGTAACTTTGTCTCACACCGTTTTAATGTGTGCCCGGCGTTGGGGAAAACCTGTAATTTCTGCAACAAGCCCAACCACTTTTCGGCAGTATGCCGTTCCCGTGGGAACCCTGCACAGCCACAGCAGAAACCGTCTCGCTACCTGACACGTGATGATTCAGCGTCTAGTTCCCATCTCCAGCATGATGATCTTCCCCCGTCTGACCCTGACTCTTCTCAGAGCGAGCTGAGTGTGTTTTCCTTGCGAGGTGCAGCTGGACTGATAACGGACCCGACCATCCGAGTCACAGTGAATGGCATGGCCTTCTCTGCCAAGGTCGACACGGGGGCAGCTGCCAATGTTATGTCAACAAGCCTGTTCAGGAAGATAAGAAATAATGAGCCTGTTTCCACAGACAGTGCTGTTTTGCGTGCCTATGGGGGCGGCGTGCTTATTCCTGTGGGGAGGGCCACTCTCCACTGCAAGGTGCTGACGACCACTCGGCCCCTCTCTTTCTTCCTGCTAGACGGTAAATGTGACCCCCTGCTCGGCGTGGAGGCCTGCCAGGACCTCGGATTGGTGAGCTTCCACAGTGATGTCCACCTGGTAGAGGCACCCCTGAACCCGCTGGCCGAATTCCCGGACCGGTTTGACTCGGAGCTGGGGAAGTTGCCCTGCAGCTACGGGATTGCCCTCAATCCCGACATCACGCCGGTCGTCCGTCCCCCGCACCGTGTGTCCTTTGCCATGAGGGGCAAGGTCGAGTCTGCTCTTCGCGAGATGGTGGCCACGGGCATCCTGGAGCCAGTAACGGACTCCACCCAGTGGGTTTCTACTATGGTTGTCGCTGCGAAGAAAGACAAGAGCGAATTACGGATCTGCATCAACCCCAAAGACTTGAACTTGGCCATCAGGCGCTAGCAACCGACATCTTCGAGTGGCACGGAAAGCACTTCCTGGTGCTTGTCGACTCTTACTCCAGCTGGTTTGAAGTTGACCAGCTCCATTCCCTCTCTTCCTCCGCGGTCATCGACAAGTTGCGCCGCCACTTTGCCACCTTCGGGTCCCCCGTCAGCCTGCAGTCGGACAACGGCAGCCAGTTCACCAGTGCCGAGTTCCGCGATTTTGCTGAACGATGGAACTTTCGTCATTACACCAGCAGCCCGGAATACCCGCAGAGCAATGGACTGGCCGAGCGCGCGGTCCGCAGTGCTAAAGGATTGTTGGAACGTTGCCGCCTATCCCGCTCCGACATCTACCTGGCCCTGCTGAACCTCCGCAACATCTCCCGCGACCATGCCCTGGGCTCCCCGGCTCAGCGACTCATGTCCCGAGTCACGAGGCCCACGGTCCCGGTGTCTCAGCAGTCCCTGTCCCCTTCCGTCTTTAAACCTGCCTTGGTC
The DNA here is from genome assembly GCA_035221665.1 of Okamejei kenojei. NCBI lineage: Eukaryota > Metazoa > Chordata > Chondrichthyes > Rajiformes > Rajidae > Okamejei > Okamejei kenojei. The sequence continues at coordinate 8,169,373 of CM069171.1, read as the reverse complement.
CGGGAACGCATTGCCGAAAGACACAGTATCCAGAAGCGTTCCCACGACAGGTCCTGCCGTGTCCTCTGCCCTCTTCTCCCCGGCCAGGTCGTCCGTATGTGGTCCCCTTCTGGCCGTTCCAGGCTGGCCGTGGTCGTCGGCTCTGCCGGTTCCCCTCGTTCATACCTTGTCAACCACGACGGAAGGGTGTTACCGCCGGTCCCGCCAGCATCTCCGGCTCGTGAACGAGCCTCTCCCCTCCCCCGGCGGCTCCGTATGCCCCCCCGCTGCCACAGTCGCGGCCCTGTGCTTTGCCCATTCCTCTGGGGCCGGCCTCCCCTCGTCCTCCTCCGGAACGCCTCCCGGCTGCGGTCCCGCTTTCTCCGGCTTCCGCGCCCTTCTCTTCGCCTCCCTCCCCGGTGCCTTCGTCGCCAAGGAGTTCTCCAGTCCGTAGCCCCCACCATGACCCGGCGTCCCCGCTTGTTCCCGTCGGGGAAGGAGGTGATGGCGAGGTGCGGACCCGGTCTGGTCGCCTGGTCAGGCCGCCGGTCCGTTACGGCGATTACGTGTGATCCTGTATTCCTGTGCTTTACTGTTTGCACTCACCCTGGCGCATGAGACGTGGTCGCCCTGTCACTCACTGTTTGTTTTGGTAGAGGAAGGATGTAGATGATATGTATGTACACCTTTAATTGATAGTAACGATGTCCATGCTAACCACTCCCCCACCAGTTAGTATAATTGCAACCCACACGCCCCTAGCTCCCTCTCTGGTGTTCATGACAGACCACGTACAGCCAGGGCTATATATAACGTGTGCTTAATAAAGTACTGAAGACTTTAAGGTGTCTGTGTACCCTCTCTGCAGGCGGGTCGGCCGGGGGGGGCAGAGTCCGGTGGGGGGGGCAGAGTCCGGGGGGGGGCAGAGTCCGGGGGGGGGGGCAGAGTCCGGGGGGGGGGCAGAGTCCGGGGGGGCAGAGTCCGGGGGGAGACAGGCGCGGGTCGACCGGGGGGGGGCAGAGTCCGGGGGGGCAGAGTCCGGGGGGGGGCAGAGTCCGGGGGGGGGGGGGGGCAGAGTCCGGGGGGGGGCAGAGTCCGGGGGGGGGCAGAGTCCGGGGGGGGGGGGCAGGGGCAGAGTCCGGGGGGGGGGCAGAGTCCGGGGGGGGGGCAGAGTCCGGGGGGGGGGGCAGAGTCCGGGGGGGGGGGAGGCAGAGTCCGGGGGGGGGGCAGAGTCCGGGGGAGACAGGCGCGGGTCGGCCGGGGGGGGGCAGAGTCCGGGGGGAGACAGGCGCGGGACGGTCGGGTGGGGCAGAGTCCGGGGGGGGGGGAGGCGGGCCCCGGCGGCAGTTGGAGGCGGCGGTTGGTGGAAGATGGCGCGGGGCCCAGCCGGGGGAGGGGAGGCCGTGGGCCCGACGCGGGACAGGCGAAGGCCGGAGTCCGTTGTCGAGGTGACGGCCGCTGACGGTCGTTCCCGATCCCGTCCGGCAACGGGAGTTCACCGCCCAGGTGAAGCAACAGACCCCCCCCCCCCGCACTACTTACCCAGACACGAGGCGGCATTGACCAGATCCCCGATTGTGTGGAAGTGAAAGTTCATCTGATCTGATCCCGCCTGGACCCACTGCGCACGCGCGGCCAGGCAGCGTCATCTTACGTCCCCACTTTTCTTTCCTTGGGAATTGTTCTTACTGTGTGAAAATGAGGGGGGTGCGGCGCACCTAACGCACCCCCTACCTTCGGACGGCCATGGAAATTCTCATAGCATCCTCCTCACAGTTCATGGATCATGGAAACTTTATTGTCATTCAGACCTTTCGGTCTGAACGAAATTTCGTTGCCTTGCAGTCATACGTATAATTAAATAACAAAACACACAATAAATACAAATTTAACATCCACCGCAGTGAGTTCGCCAGGCACCTCCTCACTGTGATGGAAGGCAAAAATCTTTAGTCTTTGCCTCTACACTTCTTGTTCTTCCTCTGTGCTGAGGCGACCCGGGTCTCCGATGTTGTGACCCCACCGGGTGATGGTAAATCCCCAGCTTTGTGTCGTCTGCCAATTTGCTAATGTTACTTTCAATCCCTTAATCCAAATTTTTGATGTATACAGGGAGAACGTGCAAACTCCACGCAGAGGTCAGGATCGAACCTGGGTCTCTGGCGCTCTGAGGCAGCAGCACTACCTGCTGGTTGATTGTGGAGATCTCGAGGACCTCTGCCGGACAGTGCCATCACAGCAGGGCGGCTGAGGTAACGTTCATCCCGAAGATAGACACAAAAAAGCTGGAGTAACTCAGCGGGACAGGCAGCATCTCTGGAGAGAAGGAATGGGTGACGTTTCGGGTCGAGACCCTTCTTCAAACCCTTATCTCCGACGAGAGTTCCGCAGGGGAGGGACTGGGGGGTAAGAGTGAGGCAGGGTTCATTGGCTTGATACAAATGTAAAATTGTCCAAGTTAGCGATATGCAGAGTCCTGCCCTACTGTCTACAAAATTCTGAAGGTTCAGAAGGATGGGGAGTAGAGAGTGGAGGGGAGAGGGGTGGGTGAGGAGAGGTGGGAGGGGTGGAGAGAGGGGAGGGGAGAGTCGAGGGGATAGAGGAGGGGGAGGGGATGGGAGAGGGGAGGAGAATGGAGGGGAGGGAGTGTAGGGGAGGAGGCGAGAGTGGAGGAGAGGATAAGAGAGAGGGAGGGACCAGGACAGACGCAGCGCCAGCGCGATGGGAAACACCAGCTCCCCCGCTTCCCGCGACCCCTCACCCGAGAGAGACTCCAGACCCGGGGAGAGGGAGCCCAGACCCGGGGAGAGAGACCCCGGGCCCGGGGAGAGAGACCCCAGTCCCGGGGAGAGAGAGCCCAGACCCGGGGAGAGGGACCCCGTGCCCGGGGAGGGCGGCTCTGGTCCGGGTTCCCGGGGGGATCCGATCCCGTTCCGGGGGCAGCGCTTCGAGCTGATCCGCCGCGAGTGTCTGCGGGACCGGCGCCTGTTCGTGGACCGAACCTTCCCCGCCGACGACACCTCCCTCGGCTCCATGTCCGTGCCCGGGGTCCAGTGGGTGCGGGCCACGGTGAGTGGGGCAGAGGAGAGGGGAGGGGGCAGGGGGAGAGGGGGCAGGGGGAGAGGGGACAGGTGGAGAGGGGCAGTCAAACTCCCCTGTGTGTCTGTCCCACCGGAGCTACTCTGGAAAGCGTGAGACTGACTCCCCTACTTACACGGGGATCCCAAGCAGTGTGTGTGTGTGTGTGTGTGTGTGTGTGTGTGTGGATTAACAGGGGGGTCCCGTGGAGGGCATGTCAGTGTCAGTATTTACAATGGGGTATCCTTAGACTCGGAGCCCATTTAATAAATAGTCCCTTTGAATTGTGAGGAGTTTAAGAAAGAACTGCAGACGCTGGAAAAATCGAAGATGGACAAAAAAACACTGGAGAAACTCAGCGGCTGAGGCCCGATCCTTAAAGGGTCTCGACCCGAAAACGTCGCCTGTTCCTTCTCTCCACAGATGCTGCCTCACCCGCTGAGTTTCTTCAGCAATTTTGTTGCTGTCTACCTTTGAATTGTGAACGATGCAACGATCTCTGTAGCAGGAGTTTCTCCAGCATCTGCAGTTCCTTCTTCAACAGCAGGTAAATCCTGTTTTATTGACCACAGTCGCTGGGAATCAGAAGTCCTTACACCAAGCCGTTTTAATTTTATTTACAGCAACTCTATAAACACCCTCAATTCTTTATCGACTCCTTCAGCACCACGGACATAGTCCAGGGGAGGTTGGGTGAGTGTTTTATTTTTTCGTTGTTTTGATAACCTTTCAGCAGCTCCAGCGATTGTTTTGTTCCCAAAAACAAAAGTCACGCTAAAGTTTGGTCGTGTGGTGTTTGTCTGCAGGTGTCTAGTTACACCTGACGTTGGGAAGGGGTGGCCTTTCACCCTCGGATGTGAGCTTTAGTTTAGGTTTGGGGTGGCGCAGCGGTAGACTCGCTGCCTCGCAGCGCCAGAGACCCAGGTTCGATCCTGACCACGGATGCTGTCTCTACAGAGTTTGAAGAAGGGTTTCGGCCCGAAACGTCGCCTATTTCCTTCGCTCCATAGATGCTGCTGCACCCGCTGAGTTTCTCCAGCACTTTTGTCTACCTTCTACAGAGTTTTATCTTAGAAGGAACTGCAGATGCTGGAAAATCGAAGGAAGACAAAAATGTTGGAGAAACTCAGCGGGTGAGGCAGCATCTATGGAGCGAAGGAAATAGGTGACGTTTCGGTCCTTCGCTCCATAGATGCTGCCCATCAAGTCTATTCTACCATTCAATCATGGCTGATCTATCTCTCCCTCCTAACCCCATTCTCCTGCCTTCTCCCCATAACCCCTGACACCCGTACTAATCAAGAATCTATCTATCTCTGCCTTAAAAATATCCACTGACTTGGCCTCCACAGCCGTCTGTGGCAAAGAATTCCACAGATTCTCCGCCCTCTGACTAAATACATTTCTCGTCATCTCCTTTAATTCTCCTTAAAACATGATAAGGGAATAACGTTCAGTGCAAGGTAAAGCCAGTAAAGTCCGATCAAGGATAGTCCGAGCGTCACCAAAGTGGTTCAGCGCTGCTCTCTGGTTGTGGACCGGGCTAAAGGGACACGGTGGTGCGGTGGTGGAGTCACCGTCAGTCAGGCAGCATCTGTGGAAAGAGACAAAAAGGGGCACAGTGCTGGAGTAACTCAGCGGGTCAGGCATCATTCCTTGAGAACATGGACAGGTGACATTTCGGGTCGAGAGCCTTTACACTTTAGAGATGCGGCGCGGAAACAGGCCCTTCGCCAATCGAGTCCGCGCCGACCAGCGATCCCCGCACACTCACAATATTTTTTGCAAAGATTTTTACCAAAGCCAATTTAGCCTGGAAACCCACACGTCTTTGGAGTGAGGAAACCGGAGCACTCGGAAAAAAACCCACACAGGTCACGGGGAGAACGTACAAACTCCGTACAGACAGCACCCGGAGTCGGGATAGAACCAGGGACTCTGGCGCTGTGAGGCAGCAACTCTACCGCTGCGCCACCGGGCCGCCCCCACTGTGGAAAGAGCAACTAGTTCACGTCGTGGGTTCGGGACCTGGTCTCAGAATTGGCGACAGTGTAGAGGAGCTTTGCTCTGGGTCTCACTGTCCCTGTCTTGCCCCAGTGCAGAGAGAGAGAGAGAGAGAGGGAGAGAGGGAGAGAGGGAGAGAGGGAGAGAGAGGGGAGAGGGAGAGGGAGAGGGGAGAGAGAGAGAGCTACACTCTGTATCTAACCTACCCCAGGAGTGTGTGACGGAAATTTGGATCTAACCCCGTGCACTAAATAACCTGGCAGTTATGGATATTTACTAGATAAGTGTTATGCAACATATCCCCAGATTGTGCAACGTCTGTTTCCTTTCCAGATGTTGGGATTTGTCTGGGGCATAATGGAGAACACTGTGTGTATGTGTACGCATCTGTTTATGTGTGAACGAACATCTGTGCATGTGCATGTGTATCTGTGTGGGAGCACGTCTGTGTATTTGTGCGTCTTTGTGCGTGTGTGTATGTATGTGTGTGTGTCTGTGCGTGTGTGCATGCGTGTGGGTGTGTGCATGCGTGTGTGCGTGCCTGTGCATCTGTGTGTGTGTGTGTGTGGTATTCTGATTATAGCAAGATCCAATCCTTAATAACACCGACACTATTTGATCATTGACCATTTAAAGAGCTCGTGAAGATGTTGTCAAACTTACTGTTCAAGTTAAAAATGGAAACATTTAAACTCGTTGTAATAACGTAGTGGCCCCGTGCGTTTATCTTAGTGTCTCGTGAGTCTACCGTGGGAACTTTAATAATCTGTTCTTTTGCTCGAGTAAAGACTGAACCAAAGATAGACACAAAATGCTGGAGTAACTCAGCGGACCAGGCAGCATCTCTGGAGAGAAGGAATAGAGTCGAGACCCTTCTTCAGACTTACCCGAAATGCCACCCATTCCTTCGCTCCAGAGATGCGGCCTGTCCTGCTGAGTTACTCCAGCATTTTGTGTCTATCTTCGGCCTTTCTGCCACTTGTCCTTTATTACTGAGGCGCCTGCCCCGTGGCTTCACTCTGTCTCAATGAACGGCTTAAAGACCTGCCGAAGGGGCAAGTCTGGGGTGGTGGGTGGGATGTGTCCACGTGTGATGGTCCATCCCCCCCCCCCCGGGGCCGAGAGTGTGGGATTGGGAAGGAACTGCAGATGCTGGTTCACACCGGAGATAGACACACACAATGCTGGAGTAACTCGGCGGGACAGGCTGCATCTCTGGAGCGAAGGAATGGGTGGCATTTCGGGTAAGTCTGAAGAAGGGTCTCGACTCTATTCCTTCTCTCCAGAGATGCTGCCTGGTCCGCTGAGTTGTGTGTGTGTGTCTCTCTCTCTCCCTCTCTGTCTATCTGTGTGTATCTGTGTGTGTGTGTGTCTGATGTCGGGTCCCGGTGGCCGCTCAAAGTCACCCGAGCTGCTTCATTCCTCTGAAGTGGTGGCCAGCTGCTGTCTGTGTGTGTGTGTGTGTGTGTGTGTGTGTCTCTCTCCCTCTCTGTCTATCTGTGTGTGTGTGTGTGTGTGTGTGTGTGTGTGTACTGTCGGGTCCCGGCGGCCGCTCAGTCACCCGAGCTTAATTCCTCTGAAGTGGTGGCCAGCTGCTGTCTGTGTGTATCTCTCTCTCGCTGTGTGTGTGTGTGTATGTGTGTGTGTGTGTGTCTCTCTCTCTCCCTCTCTGTCTATCTGTGTGTATCTGTGTGTGTGTGTGTGTGTGTCTCTCTCTCTCCCTCTCTGTCTATCTGTGTGTATCTGTGTGTGTGTCTGCTGTCGGGTCCCGGTGGCCGCTCAAAGTCACCCGAGCTGCTTAATTCCTCTGAAGTGGTGGCCAGCTGCTGTCTGTGTGTATCTCTGTGTGTGTGTGTGTGTGTGTGTGTGTGTGTGTGTGTGTGTGTGTGTCTCTCTCTCTCTGTCTATCTGTGTGTATCTGTGTGTGTGTCTGATGTCGGGTCCCGGTGGCCGCTCAAAGTCACCCGAGCTGCCTCATTCCTCTGAAGTGGTGGCCAGCTGCTGTCTGTGTGTATCTGTGTGTGTGTGTGTGTGTGTGTGTGTGTGTGTGTGTGTCTCTCTCTCTCTCTCCCTCTCTGTCTATCTGTGTGTGTGTGTGTGTGTGTGTGTGTGTGTGTGTGTGTGTACTGTCGGGTCCCGGCGGCCGCTCAGTCACCCGAGCTGCTTAATTCCTCTGAAGTGGTGGCCAGCTGCTGTCTGTGTGTATCTCTCTCTCTCTCTCTCTGTGTGTGTGTGTGTGTGTGTGTGTGTGCAGAGATGCCAACCCTAAATTTAGTTCACAGTAACATTCAACCCATTTGTCAGTAACAAATGGGGGTAAATGCATTTCTCTCAGTAACATGTTGCGGCACCAGAAATATGTATGGCAACGACCCAAAATCTGCAACGCGCGTTGAATCCAACCTTCCTTTTTTCAACTAGTACTATATACAAACTCATTAAACACACATAAACATCCTTTAGTATACACATACACATAAACTCAATTGTCTAAATGACAATGCGATGTTGGGGGAGTTCAGAACCAGGGGCCACAGTCTTAGAATAAGGAGTAAGCCATTTAGAACGGAGACGAGGAAACACTTTTTCTCAGAGAGTGGCGAGTCTGTGGAATTCTCTGCCTCATAGGCGGTGGAGACGGTTCTCTGGGTGCTTTCAACAGAGAACTAGATAGGGCTCTTAAAGATAGCGGAGTCAGGGGATATGGGGAGAAGGCAGGAACGGGGTTACTGATTGGGGATGATCAGCCGTGATCACAGTGAATGGTGGTGCTGGCTCAAAGGGCCGAATGGCCTCCTCCTGCACCTATTGTCTATTGAAACATACAACACAGGCAATGGGCCCTTAGCCCCACAATGCTAATGTTACCTCTGTTCCTTGCACATGAATGTCTTAACAGCCTTTTGACCATCTCTGTCTGTAGCATCATCCTGTACCCACCATCGCTCGTTCCCGTTCTCGCTCGTTCCCGTTCCCGCCCTTCCCGCTGCACGTGTCCAACCGCCGCTTCCCCGGCTCCCGCCTTCCCGCTGCACGTGTCCGACCGCCGCACGTGCCCTTCAACCGCCGCTTGTTCATTCCCGCCTGCACGTGTCCAACCGCCGCTCATTCCCGCTGCACGTGTCCAACCGCCGCTCATTCCGCTGCAAACCGCCGCTCATCTCCCGCTGCATCATTCCCGCTGCTGCACGTGTCCAACCGCCGCTCATTCCCGCTCCCGCCCCTAATTGTTTTGATTATTTTTCAAACGACATGTTTGCCTGCGGAACACCGTATTTAGGTTGTTTCGCCGGGACGAAATACGGCGAATCGGGACAGTTGGTAACCCTGTGTGTGTGGTGTGGTGTGTGTGTGTGTGTGTGTGGTGTGTGTGTGTGTGTGTGTGTCTGCTGTCGGGTCCTGGCGGCCGCTCAATGTCAGTCACCCGGGCTGCTTCCTTTTTTAAAATTATTTAAAGTAGAGATCCATTGCAAAAAAGTATTTAAAAACATAAAACAACAAGAAATGCTTGGTTACTGGAGGATGCGCATTTTCCCATCCGCGCTGAAATAACTCAAAACCACAGGATGGAGATGTATTTTAACATTGTTGCTTTATTAAAACATACCTTCATTCACGGTTGGCTCAAGAGTAACGGGAGAGGAACTTGCTAACTCGGGAGAGGAACTAGGAACATCGCAGCAATGACATACCCGTGGGAACTCGTATTACACACTTGATCATAAACTTGCAGTCTCGTGCACAGCCACGAGTCTGTCACTCGGGGTACCTCGTGGGTCAACTCGCACAGTGAGACAGGGCCATTAGACAATGGGAACATTGACAAGTTAGTGGGGATTATTGTTCCCATCTGTATTGGCCCACGCACCACCTACTACAATGCCAACACTCGCCTTCATACTCCAACCCTGGTGGAAAACAACTCTTTACTTTTAGTCTTTTTAGTTTTAGAGATACATTATGGGAACAGGCCCTTCGGCCCACCGAGTCCGCACCGACCAGCGATCCCCAACACACACTAGGGACAATTTACATTTATAACAAGACAATTAACCTACAAACCTGTACATCTTTGGAGTGTGGGAGGAAACCGAAGCTCTCGGAGAAAACCCACGGGGAGAACGTGCAAACTCCGTACAGACAGCACCCGTAGTCGGGATTGAACCCGGGTCTCCGGCGCTGTGAGGCAGCAACTCTACCGCTGCGCCACTGAGCCGCCCTGTGACCTGCTGAGTTTGTGCAGCAGCCATGCTTAGCTCCTACTCCAGTTCGCAGCTCCTGCCATCTCCTGTGCGTCCACGTCTCTCTCCTGTAGACCCCAGTGTCTGTGATTACAACCACAGCCCGCCACAGGTAAATGCTGGCGTGTCCAAGAAGGGTCTCAGCCCGAAACGTCACCCATTCCATCAGTTGCTGCCTGTCCTGCTGAGTTACTCCAGCATTTGGTGTCTATATATATTCATGTCACAGATGAGGGTTGTGTGTTCAGGCTGGGACTCTATTCCTTAGAGTGCAGGAGGATGAGGGATGACCTTATGGAGATGTATAAAATCATGAGAGGAATAGATCGGGTAGAAGCACAGAGTCTCTTGCCTAGAATGGGTGAATCGAGGACCTGAGGACATGGGTTCAAGGTGAAGGAGAAAAGATTTAATAGGAATCTGAGAGGTAACTTTGTCACACAAAGGGTGGTGGGTGTATGGAACGAGCTGCCAGAGGAGGTAGTTGAGGCTGGGACTATTGCAAAGTTTAAGAAACATTTAGACAGTTACATGGATAGGACAGGTGTAGAGGGTTATGGACCAAACGCGGGTAAATGGGACTAGTGTAGACGGGACATTTTGGTTGGTTGGTGTGGAAGTTGGGCCAAAGGGCCTGTTCCCACACTGTGTCACTCTATGACTCTATGATGAAATCCTCGAGCTGTAGAAGAGTCCGTTGACTCCATCTACACCTCACGCTGCGTCGACAAGGCCAGCAGTATAATCAAGGACCAGGCGCACCCCGGCCACTCCCTCTTCTCCCCTCTCCCATCGGGCAAAAGGCACAGAAGTGTGAAAACAAACGCACACCTCCAGATTCAGGGACAGTTTCTTCCCAGCTGTTATCAGGCAACTGAACCATCCTACCACGACCAGAGAGCAGTGCTGAACTACTATCTACCGCTTTGGTGACCCTCAGACTATCCTTGTTCGGTCACCTCAGACACTCTCCGTCGGCTCCGCGCATTCCATTCTCCAGGCCCCCATCCTCTCATCTTTACCATGGACGTCCAGTCACTCTACACCTCCATCCCCCACCAGGACGGTCTCAAAGCCCTCCGGTTCTTCCTCGACCAGAGGAGCAACCCATACCCGTCCACTGACACCCTCCTCCGCCTAGCAGAGTTGGTCCTCACCCTCAATAACTTCTCTTTTGATTCCTCCCATTTCCTCCAAACACAAGGTGTAGCTATGGGGACACGCATGGGCCCCAGCTACGCTTGCCTCTTTGTTGGGTACGTCGAACAATCCTTGTTCTCGGCGTACCAGGGCCCCATCCCCGACCTCAACCTCCGTTACATCGACGACTGCTTTGGTGTCACCTCCTGACTGACTGACACACACAACTGACTGACTTCATTCATTTCACCACCAACTTCCATCCGGCACTCAAATACACTTGGACCATTTCCGACACTTCCCTACCATTCCTTGACCTCACCATCTCTATTGCAGGTGATACGCTCCTGACCGACATCCACTACAAACCTACTGACTCCCACAGCTACCTGGACTACTCTTCCTCCCACCCTGCTTCCTGTAAGGACTCCATCCCCTATTCCCAATTCCTCCGTCTACGCCGCATCTGCTCCCAGGATGAGGTGTTCCACACCAGGTCATCACAAAAATGGCCTCATTCTTCAGAGAACGGGGATTTCCCCTCCCCCCACTATTGATGAGGCTCGCACCAGGGTCTCCTCCATACCCCGCAACACTGCCCTCGCTCCCCCCATTAAAAAAAAAAACCCACTCGCAAACAGGGCAGAGTCCCCTGGTCCTCACCTTTCACCCCACCAGCCCGGCAAATACAACATATAGTCCTCCGCCAGTTTCGCCACCTCCAACGTGACCCCTCCACCCGCCACATCTTCCCATCCTCCCCCCCTGTCTGCCTTCCGCAAAGACCGCTCCCTCCGCAACTCCCTTGTCCATTCTTCCCTCCCCTCCCACTCTACCCCTTCCCCGGGCACTTTCCCTTGCAACCGCAGAAATGCAACACTGTCCCTTCACCTCCCCCCTCCACTCCTTTCAGGGACCCAAGCAGTCCTTCCAGGTCCGACAGAGGTTCACCTGCACCTCCTCCAACCTCATCTACTGCATCCGCTGCTCCAGATGCCAGATGATCTATATCGGTGAGGACCAAGCGGAGGCTTGGCGATCGCTTCGCCGAACACCTCCGCTCGGTCCGCAATAACCAACCCGACCTCCTGGTGGCTCAGCACTTCACTCCCCCTCCCATTCCACATCCGACCTCTCGGTCCTGGGCCTCCTCCACGGCCAGAGTGAGCAAACACCGCAAGCTGGAGGAACAGCACCTCATATTCCGCTTGGGGAGTCTGCATCCTTTGGGCTTGAATATTGAATTTTCTCAATTCTGTTAACCCTTGCTGTCTCCTCCCCCTTCCCACCTCTCCCTCAGCCTCAGCCCTCGGGCCCTGACATTCCCTCTATCTCTATCCTCCCTCCCCCACCCCAGTCGCACCAGCTTCTCATTTTCACACCACAAACAGCTTACAATGGCTTGTTCCCTTTATCACCGATACTTTTTTGCATATCTTTCACTCATTGTTCCTTATCTCTCCACATCACCGTCTATATCTCTCGTTTCCCTGATTCCTGACCAGTCTGAAGAAGGGTCTCGACCCGAAACGTCGCCTATCTCCTTCACTCCTTAGATGCTGCTGCACCCGCTGAGTTTCTCCAGCTTTTTGTGTACCCTCGATTCTCCAGCATCTGCAGTTCCTTCTTTAAAACTTGTTCGGTCTATGCTGGCTTTACCTTGCACTAAATGTTATTCCCTTTGACATGTATCTACACACTGTAAATGGATCAATTGTAATCATGTGTTGTCTGCCTCAGAGGGCGGTGGAGGCAGGTTCGCTGGATGCTTTCAAGAGAGAGCTAGATAGGGCTCTTAAAGATAGCGGGGTCAGGGGATATGGGGAAAAGGCAGGAATGGGGTACTGATTGGGGATGATCAGCCATGATCACATTGAATGGCGGTGCTGGCTCAAAGGGCTGAATGGCCTCCTCCTGCACCTATTGTTTATTGTCTATTGTCTATTGTCTTTCCGCTCTCTGGTTAGCACAGAACAAAAGCTTTTTACGGTACCTCGGTACACATGACAATAAACTGAAGACTGTATGAAGGGACAAACAGGTTTGGGGTCAGAGAGGGGAGATGGTTTTGCAATCGTTTTTGAAATGATAAAGAGCCATGCACCGTTCCAGAAATAACAATTTGAAACCAGGAGACAAATCACAACAGGCTATTGACTGATTTACCACTAAAGTCATGTCTTACCAGCAGCCAACGCTCTCTGCTCTGCTGAGTTGACTGAGAGGGTGAAGCAACATTCGTTATTTGTATTACATGGGCAGGTTCTGACAGTAAACATGTTGAGAATTTTATATCCAATTAGTTTAGTTTATTGTGTAAGAAGGAACTGCAGGTGCTGGTTTAAACCGAAGATAGACACAAAATACTGGAGTAACTCAGCGGGACAGGCATCATCTCTGGAGAGAAGGAAAGGGTGACGTTTTGGGTCGAGACCCTCCTTCAGACTGAGAGTCGGGGGAAAGGGGAACGAGAGATATAGACGGTGATTTATAAAGAGATGTTAGAACAAATGAGTGAAAGATATGCAAAAAAAGTAACAATGATAAAGGAAACAGGCCATTGTTAGCTGTGGGCTAGGTGAAAACGCGTCACAGACAATGAAACTCACTAGGATGACAGCGAAACTAGTACAACAACTAGGATGGGGGACGGATGAGTAGAGAGGGGATGCAAGGTTTACTTGAAGTTAGACAAACTGCAGATGCTGGTTTAAACCGAAGATAGACACAAGAAATAGCTGAAGAACAGTGATGCAGAGAGATATAGAACAAATGAAAGAGAGGTGTGAAAAAAAGTGGCGATGATAAAGGAGATGGGCCATTGTTGGCTCTTTGCTAGGCGAGAACGAGAAGCTGGTGCGTCTTTGGTGAGGGAGGGACGCTCGCGGCGACACAGGATTTTGTGATGCACAAAATCTTCGCATGACGCGCAAATGACGCCCAAGTGGGACAGGCCCATAACGTTACCAGACGTTAACGTTACCCCGCAACACTGCCCTCGCTCCCCATTAAAAAACCCACTCGCAAACAGGGCAGAGTCCCCTGGTCCTCACCTTTCACCCCACCAGCCGGCAAATACAACATATAGTCCTCCGCCAGTTTCGCCACCTCCAACGTGACCCCTCCACCCGCCACATCTTCCCATCTCCCCCCCTGTCTGCCTTCCGCAAAGACCGCTCCCTCCGCAACTCCCTTGTCCATTCTTCCCTCCCCTCCCACTCTACCCCTTCCCCGGGCACTTTCCCTTGCAACCGCAAGAAATGCAACACTTGTCCCTTCACCTCCCCCCTCCACTCCTTTCAGGGACCCAAGCAGTCCTTCCAGGTCCGACAGAGGTTCACCTGCACCTCCTCCAACCTCATCTACTGCATTCCGCTGCTTCCAGATGCCAGATGATCTATATCGGTGAGACCAAGCGGAGGCTTGGCGATCGCTTCGCCGAACACCTCCGCTCGTCCGCAATAACCCCAACCCGACCTCCCGGTGGCTCAGCACTTCAACTCCCCCTCCCATTCCACATCCGACCTCTCGGTCCTGACCTCCTCCACGGCCAGAGTGAGCAACACCGCAAGCTGGAGGAACAGCACCTCATATTTCGCTTGGGGAGTCTGCATCCTTTGGGCTTGAATATTGAATTTTCTCAATTCTGTTAACCCTTGCTGTCTCCTCCCCTTCCCACCTCTCCCTCAGCCCTCGGGCCCTGACATTCCCTCTATCTCTATCTCCCTCCCCCACCCCAGTCGCACCAGCTTCTCATTTTCACACCACAAACAGCTTACAATGGCTTGTTCCCTTTATCACCGATACTTTTTTGCATATCTTTCACTCATTGTTCCTTATCTCTCCACATCACCGTCTATATCTCTCGTTTCCCTGATTCCTGACCAGTCTGAAGAAGGGTCTCGACCCGAAACGTCGCCTATCTCCTTCACTCCTTAGATGCTGCTGCACCCGCTGAGTTTCTCCAGCTTTTTGTGTACCCTCGATTCTCCAGCATCTGCAGTTCCTTCTTTAAAACTTGTTCGGTCTATGCTGGCTTTACCTTGCACTAAATGTTATTCCCTTTGACATGTATCTACACACTGTAAATGGATCAATTGTAATCATGTGTTGTCTGCCTCAGAGGGCGGTGGAGGCAGGTTCGCTGGATGCTTTCAAGAGAGAGCTAGATAGGGCTCTTAAAGATAGCGGGGTCAGGGGATATGGGGAAAAGGCAGGAATGGGTGTACTGATTGGGGATGATCAGCCATGATCACATTGAATGGCGGTGCTGGCTCAAAGGGCTGAATGGCCTCCTCCTGCACCTATTGTTTATTGTCTATTGTCTATTGTCTTTCCGCTCTCTGGTTAGCACAGAACAAAAGCTTTTTACGGTACCTCGGTACACATGACAATAAACTGAAGACTGTATGAAGGGACAAACAGGTTTGGGGTCAGAGAGGGGAGATGGTTTTGCAATCGTTTTTGAAATGATAAAGAGCCATGCACCGTTCCAGAAATAACAATTTGAAACCAGGAGACAAATCACAACAGGCTATTGACTGATTTACCACTAAAGTCATGTCTTACCAGCAGCCAACGCTCTCTGCTCTGCTGAGTTGACTGAGAGGGTGAAGCAACATTCGTTATTTGTATTACATGGGCAGGTTCTGACAGTAAACATGTTGAGAATTTTATATCCAATTAGTTTAGTTTATTGTGTAAGAAGGAACTGCAGGTGCTGGTTTAAACCGAAGATAGACACAAAATACTGGAGTAACTCAGCGGGACAGGCATCATCTCTGGAGAGAAGGAAAGGGTGACGTTTTGGGTCGAGACCCTCCTTCAGACTGAGAGTCGGGGGAAAGGGGAACGAGAGATATAGACGGTGATTATAAAGAGATGTAGAACAAATGAGTGAAAGATATGCAAAAAAAGTAACAATGATAAAGGAAACAGGCCATTGTTAGCTGTGGGCTAGGTGAAAACGAGTCACAGACAATGAAACTCACTAGGATGACAGCGAAACTAGTACAACAACTAGGATGGGGGACGGATGAGTAGAGAGGGGATGCAAGGTTTACTTGAAGTTAGACAAACTGCAGATGCTGGTTTAAACCGAAGATAGACACAAGAAATAGCTGAAGAACAGTGATGCAGAGAGATATAGAACAAATGAAAGAGAGGTGTGAAAAAAAGTGGCGATGATAAAGGAGATGGGCCATTGTTGGCTCTTTGCTAGGCGAGAACGAGAAGCTGGTGCGTCTTTGGTGAGGGAGGGACGCTCGCGGCGACACAGGATTTTGTGATGCACAAAATCTTCGCATGACGCGCAAATGACGCCCAAGTGGGACAGGCCCATAACGTTACCAGATGTGGAGGGTCTGATTTGTGGTGCATAGGTCAGGCACAAAGGATTCTGTGAACCATTCCTTCTCTGCAGAGATGCTGCCTGTCCCGCTGAGTTACGCCAGCATGTTGCGGCTAAAAGGATTGCTGCCTTTCGATGGCGAGGAAGCCTCTAGAGTTGACCGCTGGCTGTGAAACGGGTTCTCTGGTCACAAACAACGCTGCAGAGAGAAGAGATCGGTAGAGTTGCTGCCTCACAGCGCCAGAGACCCGGGTTCGATCCCGACTACGGGTGCTGTCTGTAAGGAGTTTGCACGTTCTCCTCATGACCTGTGTGGATTTTCTTCGAGATCTTTGGTTTCTTCCCACACTCCAAAGACGTACAGACTTGTCCGTTAATTGGATTTGGTAAAATTGTAAATTGTCCCTTATGTGTGTAGGATAATGTTAGTGTGCTGGGATCGCTGGTCGGCGCGGACTCGTTGGGCCGAAGGGCCTGTTTCTGCGCTGTATCTCTAAACTAAACTAAACGAGAAAAGGAATAAGTGACATACCTGGAACATCGTCTATTCCTTGTATCCAGAGATGCTGCCTGACATGCTGAGCTAGTGTCATCCTCACCCTTCTCCCTCCTCTCCCACTCCTTCTTCTCCCCTTCTCCCCCCTCTCTCCTTCTCCCCCCTCCCCTTCCTCCTTCTTCTCTCGCTCCCCTCTCCCCTTCTCCCCCCTCTCCCCTTCCCCCTTCCTTCTCCCTCCCCCCCCCCCCCCCTGCAGGAAACTGCTGGTTCCTGGCGGCCATGTCCTCTCTGACGCTCAACGCCAACCTCTTCAACTACGTGGTCCCCCACGACCAGAGCTTCCAGGAGAACTACGCCGGCATCTTCCACTTCCGGGTACGGACCAGAATGGGGGGAGGGGAGGGTGTTAATGAGGGGGGTGATGGAAGAGTGTTACTGTGTGAGGGGGGGATTCACCACCCTAAACCTCCACATTTCTGCCACCACCACCACCTCCCCTGGCAGCGCGTTCCAGGCACTCACCACCCTCTGTGGGGTGGGAGATTGCAACCTTCACGTGGTCCGCCCTGTTTCGATAAATGCAATCAAACCCGGCGTGCACAATCCAATAAGATCAAGTAGAACAAGTTGTCCTACGACTTTAGGCTGTGCACGACATATGCAAGAAGAAGAAGACTCGCTAAATGTCAGAATCACACAGCGTAGAGACAGGCCCTTTGGTCCAACTTGCCCCTACGCCGACCCACACATAGTAACAGTCACACAGTGTGGAGACAGGCCCAAGATAGCCACAAAAAGCTGGAGTAACTCAGCGGGACAGGCAGCGTCTATGGAGAGAAGGAACGGGTGGCGTTTCGGGTCGAGATCCTTCTTCAGACACAGGCCCTTTGGCCCAACTTGACCAACTATTGGCAGTCTTTGGAATGGAATAAAATACTTTATTGTCACATGTGGATGGGCAGAGTGAGATTCTTGGCTTGAACACCCAAGGTATACAAATAGGGGCTAACTAAGGCACTGGCAAAGTTTCAAAGTATGCTGTGTTACCCCCCCCCCTCCCCGCCCCCACCCCACCCCACCCACATAGAAAGCCCCCCACGCCGGGTCCCCATTGTCCTCAACGTAACAGTTGCACGACTAGAGAGGGAGGGGGGCAGGACAAGTTGGAGGGGGGCTCTGTGAAGGACTGTTGTTGACGCCACCCTCTCCCCGTTGCCCCCTCAGTTCTGGCAGTTTGGGAGATGGGTGGAGGTTGTCGTCGATGACTTTCTCCCCACTCAGAACCAACGTCTGATCTTCACCGACTCTTCCTCCTGGAGGGAGCTGTGGAGCGCTCTGCTGGAGAAAGCCTATGCCAAGTAAGTTTCTAACCGCAACCCTGCGGGTCGTTGTAAGTTCAATTGTAAGTTCAGTTTAGATCAGTTTAGTTTAGTTTAGAGATACTGCGCGGAAGGTCCTTCGGCCCATCGAGTCGGCGTTGACCTACGATCCCCGCACACTAACACTATCCTACACACGCTAGGGACAATTTACAATCTTCTTCCCACACTCCAACGACGAGCAGGTTTATAGGTTAATTGGCTCGGGTGTGTGTAGTGCGTCTGTGTGCGAGTGTGTGCGCACACTGTGTACCTGTGTGTGTATGTTTGTGTGTATTTGAGTGTGAGTGTGAGTGTGCGTGTGTGTGTGCGTGCGTATGCACATGCGTGTGTGTGCATGTGTCTGTGTGTGCGCACGTGGGTATGTGCGCGCGTATGTGTGTGTGTGTGTGTGTGTGTGTGTGTGTGTGTGTGCGTGCGTGCGTGCGTGCGTGTGCGTGTGTGTGTGTTGTGTGTGTTGCCAGAGCCAGCCTCTGCTTGCAGCTGCCTCGGTGAGAGTGGATGGGCCGGTTTGAGGATTGCCAAGTACGCAACGCTCGTGATAACAATCATCCCTCAGTGCTGCAAAGCCGGAACCTTCCATGAGCTGGGTGGAGAGAGATGCGTGTGACAGGGTCACAGGCGTATCTGATAACACACTCTCTGAAAGGGAGATTAAGGCGGATTCAATGTGAATTGTGAATGGAATTGAAACTTAAGGGCCTGTCCCACTTGGGCGTCATTTGTGCGGGGTACGCAGATGGCGCGCGAAGATTTTGTACATCCCAAAATCCTGGGGCGCCGCGCGAGACGGCGTGTCACTGCCTACGTCACCAGGCACCGTGCGCGCATCACATGCGCCTCAAGACGTGCATCGTGACGCGTAAATGATGTCGCATAAATGACACACAAATGACGCTCCAAGTGGGACAGGCCCTTTATGGTGAGTACACCACTGCCTGTAACACGCATGGAGTACATCAGTCAAAGAGAATGCCTACAAGTCCTTGGTCAGCCCAAATTGGACTACAAGTGTAAATCAAGCGTGAATGATATGCTGGCTTCTCTCGGATGGTTTACCCTAGAGCGCCGCAGAATAAGGCTCAGACTTGTTGCAATTTACAGGGAGATTCACAAACTCACGCCATCAAATCTCCCGCCATGCCAGAGCACCAACCGCCATGAAACAAGAAGAAATAACCGTCCCTACATCATCAACTCGCTAAATGTCGATAAACCTTGCGACCAATATTCCCTTTACCCAAGGACAATAAGGGAATGGAATTTGTTACCACCCAACACACGTGCTGCTCCCCATGTTAAGTAATTTAAAAAGGGGATTGAGCAACTAGATCTCCTCAACTTGGTCAAAAAGGCCCACTTCAAAATGTAATCGCTACTCTACTCACTCCGACCTGCACGAGATAACCACTGATGAGGTATTTGTGCAGTCATCAACCAGAACCAGAACTCCCTCGTTTCCTCAAAGATGTACAGGTTTGTAGGTTAATGGCTTGGTACAATTGTAAATTGTCCCTAGTGTGTGTGTAGGATAGAGTTAATGTGCGGAGATCGCTGGTGGGCGTGGGCTCGGTGGGCAGAAGGGCCTGTTTCCGCTGGTAATATGCCTCCCCCCACGGTGTGTTTGTGCAGGTTACACGGTTCCTACTCCATCCTGTGGGGGGGGCAGGCGTCAGAGGCTATGGAGGACTTCACCGGCGGTATCGCCGTGTCCATGGAGACGGCCAACACCAAGCCCAAGGAGCTGTGGCACATGGTGAAGCAAGCTCTCAGCAAACAGACGATGATCTCCTGCTCCATCGAGGTACACCCCACACCCCCTGCCTTCAGACGGTAGAGAAACATTGTTCGCATCCTTCTGTCATCACCTCCTCCACAGCCAACAATGGACCATTGTGGGCTCCACCTTTCCTTGCTCATCAGTGGCCAGCTCTGATTTGTTCTGTGCCTTTTTAAGTTTAAGCAGAGAAAAACTGCAGATGCTGGTCTACACCGAAGGTGGACACAAAATGCTGGAGTAACTCAGCGGGGACAGGCAGCATCTCTGGAGAGAAGGAATGGGTGACGTCTCGGGTTGAGACCCTTCTTCAGATTGAACGTCACCCATTCCTTCTCCCCAGAGATGCTGCCTGTCCCGCTGATTCACTCTTGTGTCTATCTTCAGCGAATCTAATGCTTTTTTTGTGGGTGTATGCAGGCTGACAGCTCGGAGGAAAAGGAGGTGGAGCGACCTTTGGGCTTGTTGGCCAGACATTCCTACGCCATCGTAGCTGCGGACATGGTGAGTGTCTGGTCCTGGGCCAGAGAGCGTGGCTGGTGTGGGTGAACTGTACCAAGTAAAACTCCAATACTCCGGCACTCTCAGAGCCTTGTGGTGCTGGGCTGCTGGGTTTACTGGACTAGTGGATGTTAATTCAACTGTCCGATTCACCTCCACCCCAATGCGGGCATCAGTCCTTGTCTGCGACTTTAGACTTGAGAGAGACAGCACTTCGGCCCAACGCGTCCGTGTCAAACTGCGATCTCCGCACGTCAAGTCACGTTTATTCGTCACATACACATACGAGATGTGCAGTGAAATGAAAAGTGGCAATGCTTGCGGATTGTGCAAATAAACTACAAAACAGTTTATGTTACCCGCCTACATTAACACTATCCCAGACACACTAGGGACAATTTTACATTTATCAAGCCAATTAACCTACAAACCTGCACGTCTTTGGAGTGTGGGATGAAACCGAAGTCTCGGAGAAAACCCACGCAGGTCACGGGGAGAACGTACAAACTCCGTACAGACAGCACCGGTAGTCGGATCGAACCCGGGTCTCTGGCACTGTGAGGCAACAACTCTGCCGCTGCGCCCCTGTTGTTGGGATCCTGGGCGCTGCAACCTCACGGCGCCCGGCATGAGCCTGCACGGCGTACGTGACTCCCTACCGCTCCCACCCCCAACTCTCACTCGCTCACTCCCCCCTCTACAGGTCAGGCTGCCGAACGCTGCCGTGGAACTCTTCCGACTGAGAAATCCGTGGGGCCACAAGGAATACAACGGACCCTGGAGCGACAGGTAACGGCTGGAACACGTGGAACGTCTCCGATCAGTGTAGTTTATTGTCACGTGTACCGAGGTACAGTGGCAAGCGTTTTCTTGTGTGCTAACCAGCCAGAGGAAAGACAGAACATGATTACAATCCAGCTGTCCACAGTGTACAGATACAGGATCAAGGGAATGACGTTGAGTGCCAGGTAAAGCCAGCAAAGTCTGATCAAGGAGAGTCCGAATAAGGTAAATAGTAGTTCAGCACTGGTTGTGGTAGGATGGTTCAGTTGCCTGATAACAGCTGGGATGAAACTGTCCCTAGATCTGGAGGTGTGTGTTTTCACACTTCTGTACCTTTTGCCCGATGGGAGAGGGGAGAAGAGGGAGTGGCCGGGGTGCGACTCGTCCTTGATGATGCTGCTGGCCTTGCCGAAGCAGCGTGAGGTGTAGATGGAGTCAATGGAAGGGAGGTTGGTTTGCGTGACGGGTCTTCTCCAGGGATTTTGGGCACGACCAGAGTCATAGAGTGATACAGAGTGGAAACAGGCCCTCTGGCCCAACTTGCTCACCCAGCCAACATGTCCCAGGTACACTAGTCCCACCTGCCTGCGCTTGGTGCATATCCCTCCAAACCTGTCCTATCCATGGACCTGTCTAACTGTTTCTTAAACGTTGGGATAGTCCCAGCCTCAACTACATCCTCTGGCAGCTCGTTCCATACACCCACCACCCTTTGTGTGAAAATATTCCAGAACAAGGGGTCACAGTTTAAGGATAAGGGGGAAGTCTTTTAGGACCGAGATGAGAAAACATTTTTCACAGAGAGTGGTGAATCTGTGGAATTCTCTGCCACAGAAGGTAGTTGAGGTCAGTTCATTGGCTATATTTAAGAGGGAGTTAGATGTGGCCCTTGTGGTTAAAGGGATCTCAGGGGTAATGGAGAGAAGGCAGGTACGGGATACTGAGTTGGATGATCAGCCTTGATCATATTGAATGGCGGTGCAGGCTCGAAGGGCTGAATGGCCTACTCCTGCACCTATTTTCTATGTTCCTATGTTTCTATTACTTCTCAGATTTCTATTGTTTTAGAAAGAACTGCAGATGCTGGAAAAATCGAAGGTAGACAAAAATGCTGGAGAAACTCAGCGGGTGAGGCAGCATCTGTGGAGCGAAAGGAAATACGTCACCTATTCTATCGCTCCATAGAATCTGCCCCACCAGCTGAGATCTCCAGCATTTTTGTCTATCTCAGATTCCTATTAAATCTTTTCCCCTTCACCTTAAACCTATGTCTTCTGGTCCTCGATTCCCCCACTCTGGGCAAGAGATTCTGTGCATCTGCCCGAGCTATTCCTCTCATGATTTTATACACCTCGATAAGATCACCCCTCATCCTCCTGAGCTCCAAGGAATAGAGTCCCAGCCTGCTCAACCTCTCCCGATAGCTCATACCCTCTAATCCCGGCAACATCCTCTGTACACTCTCCAGCTTGACAACATCTTTCCTATAACACGGTGCCCAGAACTGAACACAATGCTGGGTTGAACATAACTGACCAGGCTGGGACAGGAAGTAGAGTCACAGGACATGTCATTCAGTCCCTCCAAACATGTCCCTGAAGGGTCTTGACTCGAAACCTACCCTATCTCCACAGATGCTGCCTGTCCCGTTGAGTTACTCCAGCATTTGGTGTCTATCCCTGCCAACACAAAGTAGACACAGAATAAAGTTCCTCCCTCTCTCACCTCCACCCAGGGATCCCAGTCACCCTCACAGGTGAGACCAAGTTCATGTTTAGTTTAGTTTAGTGATACAGCGTGGAAACAGGCCCTTCGGCCCACTGAGTCCGTGCCGACCAGCGATTCCCGCACACTAGCACTATCCTACACACAATAGGGACAATTTACAATTTTACTGAAGCCAATTAACCTACAAACGTGCATGTCTTTCGAGTGTGGGAGGAAACTGAAGTTTCCCACGCAGGTCACGGGGTGAACGTACAGACAGCACCCGTAGTCAGGATGGAACCCGGGTCTCGGACGCTGCGAGGCAGCAACTCTACCGCTGCGCCCCCGCGCCGCACATCTTCTCTGTACGTTCACCGTACCACCTTCTCTTGGCAGGTCTACCGTGTGGAATGAGGTGAGCCAGGAGGAGAAGATCAGGCTCAAGCTGAGGTTAAATGAGGAGGGTGAATTCTGGTGAGTCCCTCACGCCCAAACCTTGCTCCAACCCAGAGGCTCGAAGGCGTCGCGTATGTGACGGGATACGTGATGCGTGGAACCGTGCGTCGTGCTTCAATGTTTGTTGGCCATAATTCTCCGCCCCCATGGAAACAGAAAAATCGTGGCCTGACGTATCGTATCGTATCATGTCGTGTCGTACCATGGTGTATCGTGATGTATCGTATTGTGACATATCGTGACGTATCGTACC
This sequence comes from Okamejei kenojei, assembly GCA_035221665.1. Classification (NCBI taxonomy): domain Eukaryota; kingdom Metazoa; phylum Chordata; class Chondrichthyes; order Rajiformes; family Rajidae; genus Okamejei; species Okamejei kenojei. The sequence continues at coordinate 8,146,229 of CM069171.1, read as the reverse complement.
GTGTCGTGACGTATTATAGCATGACGTATCGTATCACGACGTAGCGCATCGTATTGTATCGTATCGCAACGTGTAGTAGCGTACCGTATTGTAACCTCTCTCTCTCTCCCTCCCTCCCTCCCGCAGGATTCCAGCCAATGTACTGGTGGAGCAGTTCAGCATAGTGGAGCTGTGCAGCCACGACCCCATGTCCAATCACGACGCGGAGTGTGTGTGGGGAATCACCAGCCACGAGGGCATGTGGATGGCAGGAATCAGTGCTGGCGGCAATGTCAGCAAAGGTACGGCGAGACGGTGGGGGAGGGGGGGTCAGTGATGGGGTGGAGAGGGGGGGGGGGGGATCTCCCGGTCACTTGGTAAAGCCCTAAGGAACTGATTGGATCCACACTTGGAAGGACAGGTGGAGTTGCTGCCTCATCGCACCAGAGACCCGGGTTCAATCCCGACTACGGGTGCTGTCTGTACGGAGTTTTACGTTCTCCCCGTGACCTGCGTGGGTTTACTCCGGGTGCTCCGGTTTCCTTCCACACTCCAAAGACGTGCAGGTTTGTAGTAACCTGTTTGTAATACCTTGCTGTAACCGGTAAACAGATTTAAAATTTGCCTTTGGTATAATTGTAAGTTGTCCCGAGTGTGTAGGACATACCTGCCAACTTGTGAGAATGAAAAATCGGAATCCTATTAGTCTGACGTCAGTGAGGGCGGGGCACGTGACGTCAGTAAGGGGCGGGGCACATGACGTCAGTAAGGGGCGGGGCACGTGACGTCAGTAAGGGGCGGGGTACGTGACGTCAGTGAGGGCGGGAAAGTGACCTCAGTGCGGGGGGGGGGCAAGTGACGCCGAACGCCACCGTGGCGGGGCGGGGTCATGCGGCTGCGTGCTGACGTACACCCGTGCGTGCCCCCATAAGCGGCGCAGGCGCGGTGCGCTCTCTCGCTGTCTCCTCGCCGCCGCCGCCGCCATGGGTCGCATGCACGCTTCCATCCCAATTCCGAATTCCAATTTTTTTCGGAATATTGAGGAAAAAAATCGGAATTCGGAATTGGGATGGAAAAATCGGAAGAATTCCGCCCAAATCGGAATGGTTGGCAGGTATGGTAGGATAGTGCTAGTGTGCAGGGATTGGCACGGGCCGAAGGGCCTGTATCCATGCTGTATCTCTAAACTAAAGGCAGGGATAAAAAGAAAATACCGTTTTGTGTGCGTGTTGTGTGCAGCCCTTATCCTGAGCTGACTCTTCTGACTAATTATTTTAGACTATAGACTTTAGAGATACAGCGTGAAAACAGGCCCTTCGGCCCACTGAGTCCGTGCTGACAGTGCTAGATTACACTCGCACTATCCTACACAGCAGGGACAATTTTCTAATTTACAGGAGTCAATTAACCTACAAAGCTGTGTGTCCTTGGAGTGTGGGAGGAAACCGGAGCCCCTTGGAGCAGTGGCAGGAGAGAGGGAGCAAGGTTCGAGGGTCGATTCCCAAAGGTTCTGACCTCCAAACACATTGAAGGTTGTGGGGGGAGGGGGGGGGGGGTGGGGGGGAAGATTGATCGAATGTGGCCTACAAAGTACGCCATGGATAGGTCAGCGAAAGGGAGGTTGTTCCCCGTAGCAAGATTCCAAAACTAGAGAGCATCGAGTTAGGGTAAGAGTCACAAGAGTATTAATGTGAAGGAGACATTTTAAATGCTTTATTAATATACCCTAATGTACCCAGACACGAAGTTCGCTGTACTTAATATTACTTAGATGTATCTCTATAGTCTCAAAACAGTAATTCCTCTTACCAAAAGTTGTCTTCTTAAGGATATTGGCAGGGAAACGGATCCACCTCTGACGAGGGACCACAAAATTCCCGGGAGTTTTACTCGGAAGTTCGGATTCAATGGATCCGATTGCGCTTTTACTTCCTTCAAGGTCCCGGTCCGATTGTAGCCGCTTCCTCAGTCGTCGGTGATGTTCCCAACAATACCCTGCTCGCATCGCCAAATGTAAAAGTTAAAGTTCGTTAGAAGACAGCTAGTACATCAGAGCAAATTATCATTTAAAAGAATCAAGCTTTATTACGGTACCGGGAGTGGGGGAGTTACCAAGAGTATGGTTACATACTTCTTGTCTCTCGGAGACCCACTTGCTGAAAGAGTGGATAAGCAGCATATTTATACACATAAAAAGGAGAAACATTCAAAGGTGATCATGAGTCCAATTACATAATTCATGTGGTCTTACAATTGGTGATGTCAAGTTAGTCTTATCTTATGCCAACAGACGAACAGATAGCCATTAGGTCAGTTACTGGTTTAACCACGTTTTTCCACATACTCAGTACTGACGACAAAATTACTAGACATGTTCACCTTCTGCACTACTTCATCTTCCAGTTACTTCCCCTGTCATTGATGCAACTACATAGATGTTTCCTCCCGTGGTCTCATGGTACCATTCAGTTAATCCTAAATTAGCCGTTTGCCCGTAGCCCGCACTATGAAGTAAGTTTTTGCTCAAGCCTTGCTAGTCTCATTTAGTTCCTCAATTTTAATTAGATAATGCCTCAATGCTCATCTCCTAAATTCGAGCATAGGTCAAGTAAAATATTTCAATATTCAGCATTTAATCAAGCTTTATAGGTATAAAGATAAAGCATTTAAAATGTCTCCTTCACAATACAGCGTGGAAACAGGTCCTTCAGCCTAACTTGCCCACACCGGCCAACATGAGTCCCAGCTACACGAGTCCCACCTGCCTGTGCTTGGTCCATATCCCTCCAAACCTGTCCTGTCCATGTACCTGTCTAACTGTTTCTTAAACATTGGGATAGTCCCAGCCTCAACTACCTCCTCTGGCAGCTCGTTCCATACACCCACCACCCTCTGTGTGAAAAAGTTACCCCTCGGATTCCTATTAAATCTTTTCCCCATCACCTTGAACCTATGTCCTCTGGCCCTCGATTGCATGCAGCTAAGGAAAATAATTTTAATCTTCTAGGGTGTTGCTACGTTTTGGAACACACAGCCCGGTGGAGATTCTCACAACAGATTTAGAGTATTTAAACCAGCACTTGAAATGCCAGTAGAAGATCTACATCTGGATGGGTGGTGTCATAGAGTCATACAGTGTGGAAACAGGCCCTTCGGCCCAACGTTCCCACACCGACCAACATTCTTATACCAGTCTCACCCACCTGCGTTTGGTCCAGAGAAGGTTTACAAGGATTATCCCAGGAATGGTCGGGTTAACATTTTCTGAGCATTTGAAGGCGCTGGGCCTCAAATCGCTGGAGTTTAGAAGGTTGAGGGACAACTTCATTGGAACTTACAAAACAGCAAAAGGCCTGGATAGAGTGGATGTGGAGAGGATGTTCCCACTAGTGAGAGAATCTAGGAATAGAGGTCACAGCCTCCGAATTTAAAAACGCTCCTTTAGAAAGGAGACGAGGAGGAATTTCTTTAGTCAGAGGCTCGTGAATCTGTGGAATTCTTTGCCATAGAATGCTGTGGAGGCCAAGTCGGTGGATATTTTTAAGGCAGAGGTAGATAGATTCTTGTTTACTATGGGTGTTGGAGGTTATGGAGAGAAGGCAGGAAAATGGGGTTGAAAGGGAAAGATAGATCAGCCATGATTGAATGGCGGTTTAGACTTGAGGGGCCGAATTGTCTAATTCTGTTCCTAGAACTTAGAGCCAATGGACAACAGGTGCAGGAGTAGGCCATTCGGCCCTTCAAACCAGCAGCGCCATTCAATGTGATCATGGCTAATCATCCACAATCAGTGCCCCGTTCCTGCCTCCTCCCCGTATCCATTAACTCTGCTTTCCCTAAGAGCTCTAACTAACTCTCTCGTGAAAGCATCCAGATAACCAGCCTCCACTCCATCGCCCTCTGAGGCAAAGAATTCCACGTGAATTTCATGTGAAAAAGAGTCTTATGGAAATGATCTTATGGAACTGCAGATGCTGGTTTACGCCAAAGATAGACACAAAGTGCTGGAGTAACTCAGCGGGTCAGGCAGCATCTCTGGAGTACATGGATCTGTTCCGATCACTTATGAGCAGGTGGCAGGCTCTTTAGTTTAGTTTAGAGATACAGCACGGAAACAGGCCCTTCGGCCCACCAAACCTGCACCGACCAGCGTCCCCGCACATTTATGCTACCCAACACACACTAGGGACAATTTACAATTATACCAAGCCAATTAACCTACAAACCTGTACATCTTTGGAGTGTGCGAGGAAACGGAAGATCTCGAAGAAAACCCACGCAGGTCACGGGGAGAACGTGCAAACCCCGTACAGAGCTTACAGCGGTGTAGGGCAGCAACTCTACCACTCTGTTGCTCCGTGCCAGTGGTGCTGCGGCCAGCAAGATTTTAAAATTCTGCCCGCACCCCACCCTGCTTGTGCAGCTGACAATAAACCTGAGTTCAAGAAAGTGGCACGATGGCATAGGGGTAGAGTTGCTGCCTTACAGCGCCAGAGACTGCCAAGGAGATGGCAAGATAAGGCTTGGATGGGGGTACCCTTGCCCAACCCCCACCAACACACTGCCGCCCAGCCCCACCGCCCCCACCTCACATTGAAAATTATAAGATTGTTAAGGGCTTGGACACACTAGAGGCAGGAAACATGTTCCCGATGTTGGGGGAGTCCAGAACCAGGGGCCACACAGTTTAAGATTAAGGAGTAAGCCATTTAGAACGGAGACGAGGAAACACTTTTTCTCACAGAGAGTGGTGAGTCTGTGGAATTCTCTGCCTCAGAGGGCGGTGGAGGCAGGTTCTCTGGATGCTTTCAAGAGAGAGCTAGATGGAGCTCTTAAAAATAGCGGAGTCAGGGGATATGGGGAGAAGGCGGGAACGGGGTACTGATTGGGGATGATCAGCCATGATCACATTGAATGGCGGTGCTGGCTCGAAGGGCCGAATGGCCTATTCCTGCACCTATTGTCCCACCCCCACCTCCCACCCCCATCCCCACCCCCCCACACACACCCCCACACACACAGACACACACACACACACAGAGTTGGATGCAGTGAGGATCGTTCCTTCCACAGCTGAGTGAGACAGATTCCATGCCCACACATCCCACCCAAATCAGGGCTTGTCGAGGAATGCAGCTGCCCTCCTGAGCTGAGTGAGACAACATTCCACACCCCTGCAGCTGCCCACCGCCCTGGCGTGTCACAGGCCGCCACGGCTTGGCACTGCGCAACCACGACCCGACACATCACCTTCTCTCCAGAGATGCTGCCTGACCCGCTGAATTACTCCAGCATTTTGTGTCGGCCTTCAGTGTAAACCAGCCTCTGCAGTTCCTTCCCACACAGGAGTTAGCAGTTGTTCAGCACTGTAGCAGGATGGTTCAGTTGCCTGATAACAGCTGGGAAGAAACTCGGGGAAGAATGTTGAGTAATATCGTTGGTTCATTGCGGGGCGCTGAGTGGGGTTAACCGGACCTGTCATTGATACTGCTGCCCCTCTCTCTCCCTGCCTCCCATGCATGTCTCCCCCAGACACGTTCTCCCGCAACCCGCAGTACCGGCTGCAGCTGCTGGAGGAGGACGAGGAGTCGCATGGGGGCTCTCCGGCCTGCACCATCGCCGTGCAGCTGCTGCAGAAAGACGGGCGCAAGACCGGCTCCAAGCACCTGTTCATCGCATTCCACATCTTCGCAGTGAGTGATCCACACGTGCACTTTTACACACGCTCATGCTCACTCATACACGCACACGCTAACTCACGTACACATGCACACATGTGCACACTCACTCATGCACACATGTGCACTCGAACCCGCTCACGTACACATGCACACGTGCTCACTCGCATATCCATGCATTCGCGTACACACTGACGCACACACTCTCACGTAGTCTCACCACTCACACTCATGCACTCACTCACACACACGTACTCACTCTTGCACGTGTGTGTGTGTGTATGATGTGTGTATATACGTGTGTGTCATATGTGCATGTGTGTATGCACGTGTGTGCGCACATGAGCACATGTGTGTATGCATGTGTGTGTATGCATGTGTGTGTGTGTGTGTGTGTACACGTGTGTGTGTGCGCGCTTGTACTGCATGGTACCAGGCTCTAACCTGTTGCTCTTTCTATTCCAGGTGCCTAAGTGGGTAGGTACGCTGCACCCACCGTCAGCCTGACCTCTCTCCCACGTTCCTGGTCTCCCCCCCCCCCTCCCCGTCCCCACTCTCTCCTTGCCTCGCCCCCACCCTCGCCCCCAGCCTCACCCCACACTCACCCCCCCCCCTCGCCCCCACCCTCGTTCCCCCCCCACCTTCGCCCCCTCCCCGTACACTAGCTTTATCCTACGCACTCGGGACAATTCACAAGTTTGCCGAAGACAATTGACCTACAAACCTGCAGCGCGTGGGTTTTTTCCGGGAGCTCTGGTTTCCTCCCACACTCCAAAGACGTACAGGTTTGCAGGTTGATTGGCTCGGTGTATGTGTAAAATTGTCCCTAGTGTGCGGGTGGGATGGTGTTAATGTGCGTGGGTGGCTGGTCGGCGCTGGCTCGCTGGGCCTATTTCCTCGCTGTATCTCTAAACACGATGACTCCCCCCAAGCACGAAGACCGGTCCGCTCCCTTCGGCCGCAAGTTTTTCTGGCAGCACCAGGCGGTGTTCGACTCGGGGGCGTACACCAACACACGGGCGGTCTCCCGGCGCACACAGCTGCCGCCGGGCCAGTATGTCATCGTGCCCTGCACCTTCAACCAGGACGAGGAGAGAGGATTCTTCCTCCGCATCTTCGCACAGAAGAACAACCTGTCCAGGTAACAGGGGCCGCTGGACAAGGGGGCTGGGGGACGGGGGTGTGGAGGGGGTTGGGAGGGGGGGAGGCGGTTGGGAGAGGGGAGGGGGTAGGGGATGGGGAGGGGTAGGGGATGGGGAGGGGGTAGGGGATGGGGAGGGGGGAGGGGGTGGATGGGTGGGGAGGGGGTGGATGGGTGGGGAGGGGGTTTGTGAGGGGGGGAGGGGGGGAGGGGTTGTGAGGGGGGGAGCAGGAGGTGGAAGGCCGTCGTTGGGGGAGCGGGGGTGCGTGCGGCAGGTGCAACACGTTCACCTGTCTGGCCAAAACTACCCGTGATTCACAAAGATCGCCCTCCCTTCTGCTTTTTCTTTCAACAAAAAATAATTTAAATCAACTATTTACAAAAATACAAACAAACCCACCACCACAATACAAAATAAAGCACATATTCTTAAATATTAAATCACAATTTCCCCATCCTTATTGAAGATACATTCCACCCCGCGATGCCCAACGGTCTCAGAAATCCCCCATCGTTCACGACCGTCCCTTCTGCTTTCGATAGATCAGTGTTGGGTCCGTTTTCTTTCGGTGTTTGAGGTTTTTTTAAATTTTTGCAGATACAGCGCGGAAACAGTCCCCTCAGTCCCCCGTGTCTGCACCGACCAGTGATCCCTGCACATTAACACTACCGCACACACACGCACGCACGCACGTACACCCACACGCACGCGCACGCATGCATGCACACACACACACACAAACACAAACTAGGGACAATTTTACACATACACCAAGCCAATTAACTTACAAACCTGTACATCTTTGGAGGAAACCGGAGCTCCCGGAGAAAACCCACGCAGGTCACGGGGAGAACGTGCAAACTCCGTACGGACAGCACCCGTAGTCAGGATCGAACCCGGGTCTCTGTGCCAGATTCTGGATTTAAATTGCTCTTTCCATCTGATGTTGTGGCCCTGGGCATTTGTCCGTGGATGTGTTCAGTAAATGCTGTGGTTTATGCGTTGTTACCCGTTGTTAATGTTGGAACCATCTTCCCTTACAGAGAGAATGGCCTCACTGTCAACGACTTTCATCCAATGGTAACTGTAATGTATCAGCAATGCGTAGACGCGCACACACACATACATACACACACGCACCCACACACGCACCCACACCCACACACGCACCCACACCCACACACGCACCCACACACATGCGGCGCGCACACACACACACACACACACACACACACACACACACACACACACAGCACCCGGGGTCAGGATCGAGCCGTGGATTCTGCCGCTGTGAGGCAGCGGATCTACCCGCTGCGCCGCCCAACTGGCTAGGTTCCTCCAGCGGTTCGGGGTGCTTGGCCCCAGATTGAATCTTTCCTCTGGCTTTTGCAGACTGACAGGATAGAGACGAATGCTGCCACCACCTATCGACGTAACTCGGAGATCCTGCATGAAGTCACTGACACAGTAGGTGCCTCGGGGGCCTGGGGTGGAGGGTACAGCACCGGGGAGTCCCATGCAACCTGTTTCTCTCGCGGTTCACAGACTCGCCAGCCACCTGGCGCTCGTGCGGGCTGGAATAATCTGTTTTTCACGTGTTCATGGAGTGTGTGAGGTTGCAGCCCCTGTTCCAATGTCTAAAGGGGCTGCTCCTCGCCTTCTGGCTGCACTTCACATCCACCACCCTCATCTTTGGACACCCTGTGCGTAGGGGAGAGGGTAGGGACTGAAGATGTCCTGGTTGGGTTGCTGCTCCTGGGCCTGGCCAAGCTGGCCATCCGCGAGTCACGGCGCCAGGCCCATCAAGCCAGCACCGCCATTCATTGTGATCATGGCTGATCGTCCCCAATCAATAACCCGTGCCTGCCTTCTCCCCATATCCCTTGATTCCACTACCCCTAGAGCTCTATCTAACTCTCTCTTAAATCCATCCAGTGATATGGCCTCCACTGTCCTCTGTGGCAGGGAATTCCACAAATTCACAACTCTCTGGGTGAAAAAGTTTTTCTCACCTCAGTCTTAAATGGCCTCCCCTATATTCTAAGACTGTGGCCCCTGGTTCTGGACTCGCCCAACATTGGGAACATTTTGTCCAGTCATGGGGGATTTCCGGGACCGCTGGGCACCGCGGGGGGGGGGTGCGGGTGGAATGTGTCCTTGGCAAGGATAATGATGGCGTTGTTTAAAAGTGTAAAATTAAGGAATATTTGTTTATATAATTGGGTGATTGTATTATTATGGTGGGTGTGTTTGGTATTGTATTGTAATGTTTATAGTATTGCAATCATTAATTAAATTTATGTTTGCTATATTAAAACAATTGGTAGATGCCCCCCGCTAGCGTGGCCAGTCGTGTTACCTGTTACTGCGATGTGGAAGAAGGCCGTTTGACCCATCTAGTCTCTGCTGGCCCTCTCGGGATCAATCCTATAAGTCCCACTCCCTCTCTCCATGTTGCCTGGCAACCCATTCTCCCCTCACTCCTCCTCCACTCACCACCCCTTTGAGTTAGGTTGCTATTACTTTTATTACATTTTAATTTAATTTAGAGATACAGTCGTGGAAACAAGCCCTTCGGCCCACCAATTCCGCGCCGACCATTAACACTAGCTCTATGTAGCAATGTTACATTTTGAGATTTAAAAAATCAAGTCTGAAATTTATCCCATCAGATAAAGCATAAAAAGTTTAATTTGACACCTAATTCACTTTCATATCTTCAGTATTAAAAAAAGTTATGGCCATTTTCATACTCGGAAATTAGCATCTTGTTCCCTATTGCTTTTCCATTGACTTAACACAAAAGTTGTGATCGAGGACAGTCAAAAGCTCATAACTTTCTTAAAAATTAAGAGAACTGAAAGAAATTTTCAGTTATTATAGATTGAAGCATTCTGAAACAAATATGAAACAATCTTACTTGGATGACCTGAAATTAAAACATATAATTAGTTAGTTACCCAATTGTAGCTAATTACAAAATTGAATTACTAGATCTAAACATCTATCAATTTCTTAAGAAAATATTAACATTTTTAAAAAAGCCTAAGTGTCCAAATAACATTCACACAAGAATTCACAATATAACATGATTTTTAAATCTAATTGTCATTAATTTATAGGCCAAATTGAAGGAATTTTGTGTTTAATGCCGTAAATTAATGGGCATTTTTAATCAGCTTGCGAGTGGGATTTTCTGGAACACGATGGATTGGAACGTTGCGGTTGCGGTGAATTTAAACCCAATATCGGCAGGAAAAATACTGCCGGTTCGTATGGGGAATAAATCACCTTTTCGCAACATGATTTTTGATTAAGGTCATCCTAACTAGCAAGTTTATATGTAAAAATAAACAGCTTTTCTTTACCTATCCCCAAGGTAAAATCTGTCCCCGTTGTCGGCAATAGAAGCTAATTTTTATGTTACTCCAGCGGCGTAATTGTCGGGCGATTTAAAAAATGTTTTTCACATACCGGCAGTCGGAACGAATCTTTAGCAAAAGCTCGCACACCGAGAAAAAATAATTCCGGAAGGCAGGGGGAAACCACATTTTAACCCCGCCCCCCCCCTCAAAGGCGCCAAAGTCGCGCACACGGCCAGTGACAGAACTGCAGCGCCGCTGAAGGTAGGTTTTGTAATATGCCTACTCTATGTTCGACACACTAGGGGTAATTTGCAAGTACTCCCTGGGACCGCGTGGGTTTCCTCCGGGTGCCCCGGTTTCCTCCCACAAACCAGAGTTGTGCGGGCTTTGTGGGAGGAAACCGGGGCACCCGGAGGAAACCCACGCGGTCCCAGGGAGTACTTGCAATCTCCACACACACGCAGACAGCGCCCGAGGTCAGGATTAAACCCAGTTCTCTGGTGCCGTGAGGCAGCAAGTCCACCACAACTTAACACTTGACTTGACACGGGATGTCATTCATAGTCCCACTTTCCCAACCGCTCCCCACGAACACTGCGGGGAATTCACCTGCTGACCCACACGTGTTTGGGATGTGGGAGGAAACCGGAGCTCCCGGAGGAAACTTACGCAGCCACGGGGAGAACACGCAAACCCCCCCCCCCCACCACACACACACACACACACACACACACACACACACAGCCAGTAGCACCCCGAGATCGGGAACGAACCCGGGTCTCTGGCGCTACGAGGCAGCGGGTCTACCAGCTGCGCCACCGTGCTGTACAAGTCCGTGCCAGGCAGGAGGTTTGGTGTGTGGCTCTCTGCCCAGTTGCCACCTGGTTAACTCATTCTAGGGACAGAAATGATCTCCCCTTGGCCCCAGTTGAAGTCTCTGGGTTTATCTTGGTTATGCATCAGAATATGTTGTAAACTCTCTCTCACTCTCTTTCTTTCTCTCTCTCTGTTACCAGACCACGATCCTGAGTGCCCCAGAGTTCATGAAGGTCTTCAATTCAGGTTAGTGAGCCCATGAGGAGATCATGAACTCTTTCTCCAGCCAATACTGTGTATGGTGTCTATGGAATACAAAATCATGAGAGGAATAGATCAGGTAAACACGCAAAGTCTCTTGCCCAGAGTCGGGGATTCGAGGACCAGAGGACATAGGTTTAAGGTGAGGGGGGGAAAAATGATTTAATAGGAACCTGAGGGGTAACATTTTCAAACAGAGGGTGGTGGGTGTGAGGAACGAGCTGCCGGAGGAGGTAGTTGAGGCAGGGACTATCGCAACGTTTAAGAAACATTTGGACAGGTCAGGCCCGTATGAAGCTTTTCAAAAAGGGGGGTGGCATGACAGGATTACAAAAATTCTATGTGAAGTAATGTGCGCACAGTGCACATCACGAGCGTGAAGCCCCTCACGGTTTTAGATGATCTCTGTTGCACTCTGAGCCTTATTTTGGAGCACACACACACTTATACACATACACGCAAAAAAAGCACCAAATTTATGACCAATATTTCAGAAATAATTTTGTTGGAGTCGAGATTAATAATTGCAGATTAATAATTGCCAAGTTTCACCGAGCATTTCCGTATTTTGATGGCTGAAAATCAGTATTTTGTTGGGGGAATCGGGAAATCCCCATGCAATGGGACGTACTACACAGAAACTGGATTTTTGAAAATCGGTGTTTTGCATGCAACCTCATGTATTCTCAAATATCATTATGGAATACTGAAAATCAGTACTACTGAATTGTGAAACCATTTTTGAAATGTGAATTTATAATTCTTGATTTTGATTCCATTACATTAAAATATAATAATATACATACATTTTGGAATTCATCATATAGTTTACCAAACAATCAAACATGCTGGCATGATGCTGCATAATCATTCAGGTGCTCCTGGATGTATATTGCCATTTGCCCCTACCACCACTACAAAGGCAACTCGTTGGCCTTAGCCTATATGCCATTCCTGGTTCCACAAATATAGCACCTCAGACCAGTTTATCTAGCATGGCAGTCCTCAGTTCGTTGATGCTGTCCAAGGCCTGTGTCGTTCTGCAGCTAGTACACTGATGTAGGTGGCCCTACTTCTACCTCTTCTTGCAGTGCCCTGTTTGGGCTCCCAAAGCGGGAGGGGATTAGTAGACAATTCAGGGTTGCAGACTTTGACAACACTCTTGGCAGACCAGCATATATTGCCATGAATCACATTTTCCTTTTCCAGTTCCATTTTCCAAGAATGTAACTGTGCAAACCTGGTCACCACTTTGCCCAAGTCATGGGCAAAGTCACAGTGAATGTACATTAAGGCAAGTGCAGACCGCCTGTCATTGCTCATGGAAGTCCTGGGTAGTGATGCAGGCGACAGACTTGTGGCACGCCTGCATATATTGCCATTTAGCCAGAATTCATGTTTTCCAGTTCCATTTTCCAAGAATGTAACTACGCAATCCTAGTCACGACTTTGTCCAAGTTATGGGCAAAGTCACAGTGAATGTGGATTAAGGTGACTGTAGACAGGTGATTGAATGGAAGTCCTGGTCTTTGCTTCTTCGTGGATGAGAAAACGTGTTTGTCCACGTTGGCTGGATCAAAGATGCCGAGCGAGAGATCGCGCCCACCGCAAGCGTGCCGCCCGAGGCGAGCGTCTCTCCGCCGCTCAGGCTCATGACCAAAGGTCCCAGCTACCTCCGCAGTAAAATGGAGGGGGACAGGCGGGGTCGGCAGAGCGCCGCAACTTCAAGGGCACTGGCATCCTGGTCCTGCGGCTGCTGCCTGGCTCTAGCGGCCGGGGCAACAAGCAGCAGGGGCTGGCAACGGGAGCAGCAACGTCGGAAGGGGGAGAATTAGCAGAGGGTACAGAGGCTGCAGCACCCTAGGGTTCACAAGTAACCACACCAGCAGCACCCCAGGAAGAAACAGCAGCCTCGCCAGCAACACCCCAGGGTGCATAAGTAACTACACCAGCAGAGATGCCAACCCTAAATTTAGTTCACAGTAACATTCAACCCATTTGTCCGTAACAAATGGGGTTAAATGCATTTCTCTCCGTAACATACTCACTTGGGGTTGTTGCCGGCGGCTATGCGCCTGCGCACTGGTGCAGATCAGCGGGCTGCCGGCGGGCGGGTGCGGCACATGCGCACTTGGCAAGGTTGCCGGCGGGTCTGCGCATGCGCACTGGGTGGGGGTGGGGGGGGGAGGCCCGGTGATGGGGCTGCCGCGAGCGGCCGGCTGGCGGCAAGAAAGTGCCGCTGATCGCGCGGGCCGGCGCCGCCCGGGCTCTGGGCCGGGCGTGGCGTGGCTCGAAATGGCGCCAGGCCCGGCAACCCTCCCCCACTGCGCACGCGCGGCCACTGGGGCCCGGCAACCCTCCCCCACTGCGCACGCGCGGCCACTGGGGCCCGGCAACCCTCCCCCACTGCGCAGGCGCGGACACTAGGGCCCGGCAAAGTGCCGCTGATCGCGCGGGCCGGCTGCGAGCTGCCGGGCTGGCAAACCGGGGACACATGGCGCCGGCGTTCACCACGGGAGGAACACCGGCGCGGCGGTGTTCCGTAACAGCATGTTTGGCTGCCGGAACACCGTAAAAAGGTTATTTCGCCGGGATAAAATACGGCGAATCCGGGACACTTGGCATCTCTGCACCAGCAGCACCCAAGGGTGCACAACTAACCACTCCAGCAGCACCCCAGGAAGCACCAGTCACCACACCAGCAGCATCCCAGGGTGCACAAGTAACCACGCCAGCAGCTCCACGAGAATCAGCAACAGGTCATCCCAAGGAGCCGCTCAAGCGGCAGGTTGGTGAAGGTGGATTACGGCGCTCGCACTCCACCCTCAGCTGCTGCTTCTCCCGAGCCTGTTCGGGCTCAGACAGTTTCATCGAGCACTGCGGACTCAAGCCCGAGGTGATCGAGAACCTGGCCAGGGAGAAGTTTGCTGCCGACGCCACCTTCGAGAGCCTTGCCCTCAAGTTTTGCAGCGTGAAAGGCCCGTCCCACTTGGGTGACATTTTCAGCAACAGCCTGAAAAGATGTTGTCGTGTCTTGGTCGGGTCGTGATGCATAGTGACGCACGGTGACTCCCTGTCGCCCCTGGATTTTGGAATATTCAACTGAAATATCTCCTGACCAAATTCGTGATGTATATGACCAACTGTAGAAGTAAAACCTGGATAAATCCAACGTATAGTTGTGAATGCTGCTCATTAAATAACTACAGTACTGATACTCCATATTAAAAGCTTGCTGATTTGCTGTTAAAATGAATTCTGTAATAACGTCCAACGGTTGCTGTGACAATCGAACACTGCAGTTTTAATGTTTCACGTGTTCACCATTGAATACTCCATCTTTATGGATTAAATCAAATAATAACATTGGGAATTAAAACACACTTGATTGCATTCCGTTATCAAACATAGTCAATGTTCGCTCTGAAGACATTTCCAGCGCAGTAGTGTCGGGGGGGGGGGGGGGGGGGGGGGGGGGTGTGAATCAGAACAGGATGGATAGATGGCGGGGGGTTGAAAAGGCAATCAATAGACAATAGGTGCAGGAGTAGGCCATTCAGCCCTTCGAGCCAGCACCGCCATTCAATGTGATCATGGTTGATCATCCCCAATCAGTACCCCGTTCCTGCCTTCTCCCCATATCCCCTGACTCCGCTATTTTTAAGAGCCCTATCTAGCTCTCTCTTGAAAGCATCCAGAGAACACGCAGAGAATTCCACAGACGGTGCGGATGGATTGAGGCAGGGGAATTAGTGTGTGTCGGTTGGATTAGGTAAAATTGTGAGGAGCCAGCGCGCGGGATTTCAGTGCCGATCAGTACGGGATGGATGGAGGAAATCAGTACAGGATGAATGGGGGGGGGAGATCAGTGCAGGATGAATGGGTGGCTCAGTAAAGGATGAATGGGAGATCAGAACAGGATGGATGGGGGGGTCAGAATGGGATGGATGGATGGGGGGACAGTGCAGGATGGGGGGGTTCAGTGCAGGATGGATGGGGGGGACCAGTACATGATGATGGGGGGGATCAGGAACATGATGGATTGGGGGGGGTCAGTTCAGGATGGGGGGATCAGCGCAGGATGGTTATGGGGGACAGTACAGGATGATGGGGGGATCAAGTGCGGGATGGAAGGGGGGGATCAGTACAGGACGAATGGAGGGGGGACAGTACAGGATGGGGGGGGGTCAGTGCAGGGTCAATGGGGGATCAGTACAGAATTAATTGGGAGATCAGTGCAGTATGAAAGGGTACCATCATTACAAGAAGGACGGGGGGGTATCAGTGTAGGATAAATGGAGGGGTGGGTCATTGCAGGTGATTGGGGGAAGCAGTGCAGGATGGATGGGGAAAGGGGGTCAGTGTTAGGGATGAATTGGGGGGACCAAGTGTAGGATGGATGGGGGGATGGCAGGAGAATCAATGTGAGGGATAGCGAGATCAGTGCAGGATGAATAGATGGGGGGGGGGAGATAGATGGGGGGTAAGGGGGGCACAGGGGATGTCTGTGTGGACTGAATATAGGCGGAAATGGGGATCAGCGGGTCAGACAGCATCTCTGGAGAAAAGGAATAATTGACGTGAGAAGAGGGGTCCCGGGATAAGGGTGGTGGAGGGGGGGCGTACAAGAGAGAGAGAGAGAGAGAGAGAGAGAGAGAGAGGAAGGGGCAGAGGAGGTGGGGAGGAAGGAAGGTCAGCGCTCCTTGGACAACACCGGCATCACCGCCCCGCTGCCTTGGCCGTCCCTGTCCACCACTAAGGCAGTTGGGAACTCTTCGCCACCGCCTCCCCTCCGGAGTGGCACATGGTGAGCGCTATGGGGGCGGGCGGGGCCGCCGGCGCTGCTGCTGCTGCTGCTGCTGGGCGAGGCCCGACATTGGCTCCGACCCTCGCTCACCCCGCGCTCCAGCCTCCGCCGCCGCCGACCGAAGCGAGCGAGGGCCCGCGGCGGAGGCGAGGGTAGGGGGGGGGGGGGGGGGGGCGGATGGACCCGGTCGAAGCGGCGCCTGGTGCCGGGTGACGGCCGCTGCCAGCAGTGTTCAGTCAGTCCTTCCCGCTTCCCGCCCGGTGACGGGAGAACGGAGCCGCTGCATGGCCGCAGGTGCCCGGCCGGCCGGCGGGGGCCCGAGGTCAGGCTCGACGCCGCGGATGGGAGGCGATGCTGCAAACGCGTGGGAGACTCTTTTCCCCAAAATCATCCCGCGGGCCGGGTTGGACCATTGGCGGGTAGTTTAACTTAAACACACCCGATAAAAAAAACAAACAGCTTCCCTCTCCCGCAACACAACACAATAGTTCACGGTCGGCCCCACTCACCCAAACTAGGCCCGAGGCGTCGAAGCGAGGCGAGGCATTTAAAATGGCGCCGTCTAATACTGCGCATGCGCGGAGAGACGGCGCGTCACCAGCTCCCCCCCAACTGCGCAGGTCGCAAATATTTTTCCCTGAGATTGGCGGGAACACTATCCTACACCCACCAGGGACAATTTACAATCATACCAAGCCAGTTAACCGACAAATTCACACCACACTGACACCAAGCCAGTTAACCGACAAACCTGCTCGTCTTTGGAGTGTGGGAGGAAACCGAAGATCTCGGAGAAAACCCACGAGGAGAACGTACAAACTCCGTACAGACAGCACCCGTGGTCGGGATCGAACCCGGGTCTCTGGGGGGGGTGGGGGTGGGGGTTTTCAGGTTAATTGGCTTCGGTAAATTGTCCCTAGTTTGTTTGATACTGTTAGAGTAAAGGATGATCGCTTGTAGGCGCAGACTCGATGGGCTGAAGGGCCTGTTTCTGTGCTGTATTTGGTATCGGGAGGTTTCACGGCAGTCGGGCCACGACCCATGACCCGTACTGTTGCCCGCTACGCCAAGTGGAGTACACGCGATGAACTGCAGGTAAGCACTGACCATTGTTTCCAGTGTAGCGGGCCTGTTAAAACCCGCCAACGTGGGTTTTCTCCGGGCGCTCCGGTTTGAATTCCGCAACATTCAGGTTTGTAGGTTCCTTGGCTTTCTATGAATTGTAAAGTGTCTCCAGTGCGTGTAGGACGGTGCTGGTGTACGGGGAGATCGCTGGTCGGTGTGCACTCGGCGGGCCAAAGGACCCCTTTTCCACGCTGCATCTCTAAACAAAACTCAAAACTGAACTGTGATGTCCCAGTTTGCTCATCCCTCCTCACTGCCCTGCAGCTGAGCAATGACAACAATGGTCCCTGATTCTTAATGTGCTTCCCTTATCTGGATCCACATCACATTCCTCACGTCAGATTCCAGCATTCGGACCATTTTCTTATCACCTCCCAACCCCTGTCCCGACCTGCTGCCCCCCCCCACCCCCCCCCCCCCCCATTTAGTAATAAGATCTCTGCCCCAGAATAGACACAACATGCTGGAGTAACTCAGCGGGACAGGCAGCATCTGTGGAGAGAAGGAATGGGTGACATAGAAACATAGAAAATAGGTGGAGGAGGAGGCCATTCGGCCCTTCGAGCCTGCACCGCCAATTCAATGTGTTCATGGCTGCGATCGTCCACTATCAGAATACCCGTGCCTGCCTTCTCCCCATATCCCTTGATTCCACCAGCCCCCCAGAGCTCTTATCTAACTCTCACTTAATCCATTCCAGCGACTAGGCCTCCATGCCTCTGGGCAGGGAATTCCATAAATTCACAAAACTCTCTGGGTGAAAAAGTTTTTTCTCACCTCAGTCCTTAAATGACCTCCCCGTTACTCTGACACTGTGGCACCAGGTCTGGACTTCACCCATACATTGGGAACATTGTTCCTGCATCTAGCTTGTCCAGTCCTTTTATATTTTATATTTTCTATAAGATCCCACCTAATCCTTCATAAAACTCCAAGTGAATACAGCCTAGTCTTTTCAATTTTCTTCATATGACAGTCACGCCTCCCAGGGATCAATCTCGTGAACTACGGATGCACTGCCCTCAATCAACAAGGATGTTTCCTCTAAATTAGGAGACCAAAACTGTTCGCAATACTCCAGATGTGATCTCACCAGAGCTTTATTCTTCACACTCAACCAGACGTTTCAGGTCGAGTCTGAAGAAGGGTCTAGACTCGAAACGTCACCCCTTCCTTCTCTGCAGAGATGCTGCCCGTCGCGCTGAGTTACTCCAGCATATGGTGCCTATTCTGGGGCAGGGATCCTATCACTAAATGGAGCAGAGTCCTCAGACCTGTCTCCAGCAGAGGGCAGTGCAGGCTGCACCAAGATGAATGGAGAGACTGGGTTGGGAATCGGAAGTGCAGGCTAGAAAATGCTGGAGAAACTCAGCGGGTGAGGCAGCATCTATGGAGTGAAGGGATAGGTGACCTTTCGGGTCGAGACCCTTCAAAGCGTGGTTGGAATAAGTCCCGGGAAAAGGCACTGAGTTAAGAGATAAACCAGGATCTAAATGAAGGGGAAGCTGACACTACCTGATGAAAAGCTTATCTTGTCTTATGGATAACTGTTGACTCATTTGGCTGCAGACTTCCTGATTCTATATACTCCAACTTCAATGACTGAAGGCCAAAAATACACCTAAGGTCATAAGGTGATAGGAGGAGAGTTAGGCCATTTGGCCCATCATGTCTACATCTGCCATTCAATCTGGCTGATCTATCTTCCTTCTAACCCATTCTTCTGCTTCTCTCTGCCCCATCAACCATGGACCACCCGTACTAATCAAGAATCTATCTATCTCTGCCTTAAAGATATCCACTGCCTTGACCCCCACAGCCTTCTGTGGCAATGAATTCCACAATTTCACCGCCCTAGTCAGGATCGAACCCGGGCTCCACCCGCTGCGCCACCGTGCCCCTGAACGTAGCCGTCTGTAAATTGCCCCCAGTGTGTAGGGAGCGGATGGGAAAGTGGGATAACATAGAGCTAGTGTGGAGGGTGATTGATGGTCAGCATGGACTCGGTGCGGGCGAGAGGGCCTGTTTCCGGTGCTGTCCTTAAGGTTGCCGATTATTCTCAAGGATTCCACCTTAAAACCGTCCCTCCCTCTCTTTCTCTCCACAGCTGCCGCTAAACGGTTCCACCTCAGTGGAGACCTGCTGCAGTCTTGCTGTTTACACTCGCTGGTATCTTTCCCACAGTCTGCCTGAGGTGGTGGGGGTGAAGGGTGGTGGGGGTGTGACGTGGGGGGGGTTTGTCATTGCGGAGCGGGCTGGTAAAGGGGTGAAGAGGTGGCGGTTGTCAGGGATGGGGTGAAGGGGTCAGGGTGAAGGGGAGTAGGGTTGAGGACGGTGAGGGATGGGCGGGGGTCACAGGGAGGGGGGGGGGGGGATAGTGGAGGAGTGAAGGGTCAGGTGTGAGGTGGGGATGAGGGGTCAGGGTGGATGGGATCACGGAGAGGGGTGAGAGGTCAGGGGTGGAGGGGTTCAGGGTGAGAGGTGATGGGGATGGGGGGGGTTCCAGGGGGGGGGGTGGGGGAGGGGGTCAGGGAGAGGGGGGCGTGCGGTGTGAAGGGGGTCCGGTGTGTGAGATGGATCCTTGTCGTTGAGCTTCAGGAGCCGGAACCGGCGGGGTTGGATGGAGTCACGCGCGAGGGCCATTGATCATCATGGCCAACGTGCAGAAGGCGCAGGTGGGACCACAGGCCCGAAGAAGGGGGGAGTGAGTAGAAAAGAAGGAAGCGGGAGAGAGGAGGAGGTTAATGGGGAGGAAGAGGTGGGTGGGGGTAACGAGGAGGGGGAGGGGCTGGGTGTCGGGAGAAAGCGGGGAGTGGGGGAGGCAGGGAACTAGGGGTGTGGGGTAGAGGGTGGGAGGGAGGGGTGAGGGGAGTACAGGCGGTATCGGGGGGGAGGGTGGGCGGGGTGAGGCGAGGTTTAGGAGGCAGGAGGTGGGGGAGGGGAGGGGGGTGGGTGGACTCTGTGGGCGCTGGGTGACCCCCCCCCCCCTTCTACCCACAGGACATCTATGATTTTACGTGAAGGAAGGAACGGGGGGCCTCATGAGCTCCAGTGACAGGCGGACCAGCGCTGTTCCCGCGCGCTTTAGTGAGAGAGGGTGGAGGGGCACTGAGGCACACACCACTCCCCACCCCTCACCCCTCACCCCCTCACCCCCTCACTCCCTCACCCCCTCCCTCACCATCAGTCCTCGGGGGAGAAGCAAAACTAAAGTGTGGGTGGGGGGAACATCGACAGGATGGGATTGCGGGGAGGGTGGGGGCGGCGTGGGTGGGGAGGGGAGAGGGTGGGGGTTTGGATGGGAGGTGGGGAGAGGGTGAGAGTAGTGGGGAGGGGTGAGAGAGGGAGGTGGGGGGGGGGGAGCGCTGGAAACGGTCAGATCAGACACATCATGCAACGGTGAAAGCAACAGGTGTCCTAACTTTCTGAGGCGATACTTTCATCATTGTATCAACTTCTGTCAAGGAGAAGCTGGTACTTCACCCTCGTTATAGACCTCACTTGGACTACGCGGTTGCAGCTTGGGACCATACACAAATAAAAAACATTTCTTCCACCGAACGTGTCCAAAGGACAGGCTGCTCGATTTGTTACTAACACCTACGAGAGAGAAGCGAGTGTCACCAAACTTCTGAATTCACTGGTCGGGGTGGAACCCTCTCCGGGACAGACGTGAAGCTCACCGTTTGACCTGTTCTTACAAAATGTTAAATGGTCAGCTCGATAGAGATTACAAGACCTACACCAAACCCAAACCAATTAGGAGCAGACGAGGGCATTCGATCCAATTTGTGATTCCAGCTACCAAGACAGATGTGTACAGTAATTTGTTCTTCCCCCGCACAATTAAAGCATGGAATAATCTCCACCCAACCAGAAGCAACTACATTTAAGGTCGCTCTTTCTTCCCAAAAACCCTTTCTGGCTTAAGTCCTCCCTCCACCACCTCCAGTTTAAATTCCATTTGGAAATATTTTGGAGGGACCAAGAAAACCAAGTGGGGGGGGGGGGGGGGGGGTGAGGTTTGTATCCTCCACTCACTTGGGCACTGGAACGGCCCACCAGTGCCAGGGGGTGGGTGGGGGATTGGCAGCCTCTATGGGTAGGAACCAGCCCCAGTAACCCGCCACCCCCCCCCCCCCCTCCCCCCCCCCCCCCCCCCCCCCCCCCCCCCCCCCCCCCCCCCCCCCCCCCCCCCCCCCCCCCCACTGCACCCAGAGTAACAAATGTCCCACCCTCTCCTCACCTGCAGGCTTCAAGCTGAATTCCCGGCTTCACCGCCGGCTGTGGCAGAGACACCGCACCCACACCGGCACCCTCAGCTGCTCCGACTTCACCGGCATCGCTGCCAAGCTGCACAAACTTTCGGTGAGGACCCTCCTCCCCTCCCAGTGCTCCGCCCTCCACCCCACAACCCCTCCCCTCCTCTACCCTCACACTCCTACCCCTAGTACTCTCTCCTCCTCCCCCCTCCCCCATATTCTCCCAGACCCTTGTTCCCCACCCCCTCTCTCCCACCCCCCCACCCCATCCCTCACCAACCCCCCTCTCCCCCCACCCCCCCACCACCCCCCCCCCCCCCCCCCACTCTCTCCCCACCCCCCCACTCTCTCCCCACCCCCCTTCTCTCTCCCACACCCCCCCCACTCTTCCCACCACCTCTCTCCCCCCACCCCTCCCCCCTCTCTCTCCCCGTACCCCCTTCTCCCCCCACCCCCCTCTCTCTCCCCCACCCCCTCCCACCTCTCTCCCCCCACCCACTCCCCTCTCTCTCTCTCCACACCCCCCTCTCTCCCCCCACCCCTCCCCCCCACTCTCTCCCCACCCACACCCCCATCCCCTCTCTCCCTACCCCCTCTCTCTCCCCACCCTCTCCCACGCTGACGTCAGTGCTATCCTTCATTTCAGTGACCTACAGGAGGATGCAGAGTGAGAACGGAGAGAGCATGCCCGTGGATGAGGTGGGTGCTAGTGCAATGCGGTCGGTTCCCAGCGGGTCAGGGAGTGTCGAGTCAGGGTATCCCTGGACCAGGGCCAACAGCTCGTATTCACTAGCAATTAGAAGGATGAGAGGCAATCTAATAAAAACATGTATAATTCTTAAAGGAATGGACAAGCTAGATGCAGGAAAAATGCTCCCGGTGTTGGGGGAGTCCGGAACCAGGGGTCACAATTTAAGAATAAGGGGTCGGCCATTTAGGACTGAGATGAGGAAAAACCTTTTCACCCAGAGAGTTGTGAATCTGTTGAATTCTCTGCCACAGAAGGCAGTGGAGGCCAATTCACTGGATGTTTTCAAGAGAGTTAGATTTAGCTCTTGGGGCTAACGGAATCAAGGGATACGGGGAGAAAGCAGGAACGGGATGCTGGTTATGGATGATCAGCCATGATCATATTAGATAATAGACAATAGGTGCAGTAGGCCATTCGGCCCTTCGACCCTTCAATGCGATCATGGCTGATTATCCCCAATCAGTACCCCGTTCCTGCCTTCTCCCCATATCCCCTGACTCCACTATTTTTAAGAGCCCTATCTAGCTCTCTCTCGAAAGCATCCAGAGAACCTGCCTCCACCGCCCTCTGAGGCAGAGAATTCCACAGACTCACCACTCTCTGTGCGAAAAAGTGTTTCCTCGTCTCCGTTCTAAATGACCTGCCCCTTACTCTTAAACTGTGTGGCCCCTGGTTCTGGGCTCCCCCAACACCATGTTTCCTGCCTCTAGCGTGTCCAAGCCCTTAACAATCTTTGTCCATAATGAATGGCGGTGCTGGCTCGAAGGGCCGAATGGCCAACTCCTGCACCTATTTTCTATGTTTCTAT
This sequence comes from Okamejei kenojei, assembly GCA_035221665.1. Taxonomy (NCBI): domain Eukaryota; kingdom Metazoa; phylum Chordata; class Chondrichthyes; order Rajiformes; family Rajidae; genus Okamejei; species Okamejei kenojei. The sequence goes on along the minus strand of CM069171.1, from coordinate 8,123,235 downwards.
GTGACACTTGCCCCCTGGTTGGGGAGGGGGGAGGGTGGGGCTGTTGGATGATGATGCCACCTGTGTGTGTGTGGGGACCATTGGCGCCGGTGGTGCCCTTTATGTGGCCACTCTTGGCCTACCTTGGGAACGCAAAATAATGAATCTCATTGTGAATGTCTCCCGTGACCATCAAGTATCGTTCAATCCTGTGCAGGAAAGAGCTGCGGACACTGGTTTACACTGAAGATAGACACAAAGTGTTGGAGTAACTCAGCGGGACAGGCAGCATCTCAGGAGCTAAGGCATGGGTGACGTTTCGGGTCGAGACCCTTCCTCAGACTGAGAGTCAGGGGAGAGGGAGATACAGAGATAAGGAAGTGTAAGGAGTGAAAACGAGACATCAAAGGGATGGAGATCAGGGAGAATGTAGAATAGATCGCTGTTAGCTAGGAGTTTGTTGGGTCAGTGGGCAGGTGCTATAGACCTGCACGGGAAGGTAGACTCTCCCTCCCCCACGAGTCTCGGGCAGATGGGGCTCGTCAGCCTGGGAAGGCAGTCCATCTAGGAGAGGGTAAACTCCGATTTAAAACCCCCACTGCCTTGTGGCCATATCCAGTCATGGAAACGGCTCCAGGAGTAAACCTCAAGAAAATCCGGAGTCGGGGCCCCTAAGGCAGTTCGTCGTTGTCCACAACCTTGCTCTGGCAGCTCCTGCGACGGCTCTGGTGCCAAACTGTAACGGCCCTGCTGTTCCTTTGGATCGATCAGCGACGTGGAGAGGGGGGGGACATGCTGCATGGGCAACAGCCTGTCCTCCACATGACATCGCCCAGGCTTGTATCCGACCAGGATGCATCGCCCATGGTCAGTCATGACCGAGAGGGGGCCCACTACTAGCTTGGAGAATGAGATAATAACATTACAGAGATAAAATGTAATCGGGAACAGTCAGACTGAGGCAGAGACAGATACATTCTTGATTAGTACAGGTGCCAGAGGTTATGGGGAGATGGAATGGGTGACGTTTTGAGTTGAGACCCTTCTTCAGACAAGAATATTCATACCGTTGGGCTGTAAACTGCCCAAGCAAAATATGAGGACCTGTTCCTGCAATTTGTGCTGGGCCTCACTCTGACCACGGAGGAGGCCCAGGACAGATCAAGTGTGGACACCAAATAAGACTTACTTGTACCATCTCTCTCTCTCTCTCCCCCTCAGTGGCTCCTGCTCTTTATTGGGATCTAAGGAGCGGACATGCCAGGAGCAGCCAGGCTGGAATCAACGGCAATGCCACCAGGATCCACAAGTCTGAGGCTCCTCCTGAACTCCGGATATTTAGCCTGGAACTTCAACTCTGCTTCCTGCCCACTTTTGCTGCTTTTGTCAAAATCCCCGGATACACAGCAGGTCGGGCAGTGTCTGTGGGCACCAGAACAGTCAATGTTTCCGCTTTAGTTGAGTTTAGCTCAGAGATACAGCGTGGAATTTGAGTCCGAGTTCACGCTAACCAGCGACCCCCGCACACTCGCACTATCCTACGCACACCGGGTATAATTTACATTTATACCAAGCCAATTAACCTACAAGCCCGCACACCTTTGGAGTGTGGGAGGAAACCGGAGTACCCGGAGTAAAACCCACGCAGGTCACGTGCAAACTCCGTACAGACAGCACCCGTGGTCGGGACCGAACCCGGGTTGCTGTCGCTGTGAGGCAGCAACTCTACCTCTGCGCCATTGTGCCGTCCCTGAAGTGTTCACCCAGCCTCTCTCTCCAGGGATGCTGCCTGACCTGATGTGTGTTTCCGCAAGCAGTTATTAATATGTTTAAATTTCCAGCGACTGCTGCCATTTGCTTTAAGGCAGCTTCTGCTTTTAGTATCGATTAGCACGACATATATATTCAAGCGAAGAAGGGATAGTCTGTTAAATTCTCCACTCTCTCATCCGCTCCCTATGCACTAAGGGGGGAGGGGGCAATTTACAGAGGGGCCAATTCTCCTACAAACCCGTACGTCTTAGGGATGTGGGAGGAAACCAGAGCTCCCGGAGGAAACCCACGCGGTCACAGGGAGAACGTGGAAATTCCACACACACACACTCACACACACTGATAGCTCCCGAGGTCAGGATCGAACCGTGGTCTCTGGCGCTGAAAGGCAGTAGCTCTACCAGCTGCCCCGCATTTTAGTTTAGTTCAGAGATACAGCGCAGAAACAGGCCCTTCGGCCCACCAGGTCCACGCAGACTAGCGATCCCCGCACACTAACACTATCCTACACACACTGGGGACCATTTTTACATTTATACCAAGCCAATTAACCTACAAACCTGTACGTCTTTGGAGTGTGGGAGGAAACCGAAGATGTTGGAGAAAACCCGCGCACGTTACGAGGAGAACGTACAAACTCCGTACAGACAGCACCCGTGGTCGGGACTGAACCCGTGTGTCTCTGGCGCTGTGAGGCAGCAACTCTACCGCTGCGCCACCGGGCCGCTCTCAAAAACGTTTTAAAGCAGAGAGTGGCTTTTATCTGTGACATGCTTGGGGTGGCGGCGCTGCCTGCAGTCCGTCTGTTTTCTTTTTTTGTTGTTTTAGCTTGTTAATTTGAGTTATTAGGATGTGTATGTGGGTGTGGGGGGGGGGGTGGGAGAAACGTGTTTTAGTCTCTTCCTTCGGGGGGACGCGACTTTTCTTGTCGTCTCCCCCGTCTCCGTCTCCGTCTCCGTCTGCGCTGGGACCCAATGGCGGAGCTGGCGGCCTCCAACTGCGACCGATCTCGAGGCTCCAGAGGCAGAGCCAGCCGGGGCTTACCAGCGCGAGACTGGCCGACTTTGGGGCTGCGCCGGGTTCCGGCGTTCCGGCGTTCCGGCGTTCCATCGGCCCGACGGGAGGTTCGGCCACGGGCCCAGTGGACGACACGGTCGGGAGCTCGCAGGTCACAAGGAGTTGAACCGGCCCGTTCGTGGAGCACGGTTGAGCCGCGAGACTTACTTACCATCACCCGGTGGGGTCACAACATCGGAGGCCCGGATCGCCTCAGCGCAGAGGGAGAGCAAGAAGGGAAGGGACAAAGACTTAAGATTTTTGCCGTCCATCACAGCGAGGAGGTGTCTGGTGAACTCACTGCGGTGGATGTTAAATTTGTGTTTATTGTGTGTTTTGTTATTTATTATATGTATGACTGCAAGGCAACGACATTTCGTTCAGACCGACAGGTCTGAATGACAATAAACTTTCCATGATCCATGGTTCCATGATGCTGCCTGTGGAGGTGGAATTGGATTCAATCGCTGTTCTTCAGAAACTTTTAGGGAGATACTTAGATACAGCAAGACAACTGTCCTAATAGAAACATGGAAACATAGACAACAGGTGCAGGAGTAGGCCATTTGGTCCTTCGAGCCTGCACCGCCATTCAATATGATCATGGCTGATCATCCAACTCAGTATCCTGTACCTGCCTTCTCTCCGTACCCCCTGATCCCTTTAGACACAAGGGCCATATCTAGTAACTCCCTCTTAAATATAGCCAATGAGCTGGCCTCAACTACCTTCTGTGGCAGAGAATTCCAGAGATTCACCACTCTCTTGTGTGAAAATATTTTTCTCATCTCGGTCCTAAAGATTTTCCCCTTATCCTTAAACTGTGACCCCTAGTCCTGGACTTCCCCAACATCGGGAACAATCTTCCTGCGTCTAGCCTGTCCAACTCCTTAAGAATTGTGTAAGTTTCTATAAGATCCCCACTCAATCTTCTAAATTCTAGTGAGTACAAGCCGAGTCTATCCAGTCTTTCTTCATATGAAAGTCCTGACATCCCAGGAATCAGTCTGGTGAACCTTCTCTGTACTCCCTCTATGGCAAGAATATCTTTCCTCAGATTTGGAGACCAAAACTGTACACAATACTCCAGGTGTGGTCTCACCAAGACCCTCTACAACTGCAGTAGAACCTCCCTGCTCCTATACTCAAATCCGAATGCCAACATACCATTCGCTTTCTTCACTGCCTGCTGCACCTGCATGCCTACTTTCAATGACTGGTGTACCATGACACCCAGGTCTCGTTGCATCTCCCCTTTTCCTAATCGGCCACCATTCAGATAATAGTCTATGCTCCTGTTTTTGCTACCAAAGTAGATAACCTCACATTTATCCACATTATACTGCATCTGCCATGCATTTGCCCACTCACCCAGCCTATCCAAGTCACCTTGCAGCCTCCTAGCATCCTCCTCACACCTAATACTGTCCCCCAGCTTAGTGTCATCCGGGCAATGTGGGCAAATGGGTTGAGTATATATAGCCAGCATGGACATGGTGGGCTGAATGGCCTGTTCCTCGCCTGTCTGATGCTGTGCTTCAAGAACTCATCATGGAGTTATATATAATGGGAGATGTATAGATAGGAAGGGTTCAGTATACATTCAGTTTATTGTCACGTGTCCCGAGGTACAGTGAAAAGCTTTTGTTGCGTGCTAACCAGTCAGTGGAAAGACAACACACGATTACAATCGAGCCGTCCACAGTGTACAGATACAGGAGAACGGGAATGACGATTGCTGCAAGATAAAGTCCGATCAAAGATAGTCTCCAATGAGGTGGATAGTGGTACAGGACTGTTCTCTACCAGTTGGTAGTATCGTTCAGTCTAGTTCACAATGCCAACTTGGATAGCAGGGACAGGTTGGGCCGAAGGGCCTTTATGACTATCCGTTTGTGGGGATATTAAATCCCAGGGGGAGGGAGAGGAGAGGGGAGTAAATGGATATTTTTAAGGCAGAGATAGATAGATTCTTGATTAGTATGGGTGTCGGGGGCTATGGGGAGAAGGCAGGAGAATGGGGTTAGGAGGGAGAGATAGATCAGCCAATGAGTGAATGGTGGAGTTGACTTGATGGGCCGAATGGCCTAATTCTGCTCCTGACTTGATGAAATGTGCCACCTATGTTGGGAAGGTTACACCGGTCAAATGTAAGGTTTGTACAAATGCTGGATATTTTCAATATTTTATGTGATTAGCAATAAAATTAAGCTTCTGCAGCTCAACTTTGAGGCTCTGAATGTGTTTTAACGTGCAGTGTGGAGTCTATACGAGGGCATATTGGGGAGCGCACAACACAATGGTACAAAAATTGACCTTCAATTTTAATTTAAGTAACTTCTGACATAGAAACATAGAAAATAGGTCCAGGAGTAGGCCATTCGGCCTGTCGAGCCAGCACCGCCATTCATGGCTGATCATCCTAAATCAGTACCATGTTGATGCTTTCTCCCCATATGCCAGTGGGTCACTAGGGGCCTCTGCCTGCAGCCCATTTGTTTTTCAATCTTTTTTTAAATTTCTAGTCAGTTTAAAGTTTGTTTTTGAATCTTTAACTTTTCTATGTGGGGGAGGGGGGCAGGGTAAGGGGGAAACTAACTCCCAGTCGCTTCCTGGCTGTTTCTCCGAGTCGCGTCCTCGCCCCCCCTCCTCACGGCCTACCTCCTGGATCGGAGCGGCCTTTCCTGCCGGGGACCGGGGACCGGACCAGAGCTGCAACAGTGGCAGAGCGGCGCTGGATTCAGTGCGGAGCGGGCGATGTCTACCGGGGTCGCCGTTTGGAGCTTTGGAGCGTCGGGTCGCTGCTCCAACATCGTGGAGCTGCGGTTTGGGAGAGCTTCCAGCGCAGGCGGCGCTGACTGTCATCACGGAGTCCTGGGGCCCTTTGCCGAGGGCCGCCAGTGTTGCATCTCTGCCCGGCGCGGCCGGCGGACTTTGGGGGCCGCGGACTCCGGTAGGAGGGGGTCCAGGCCGCTGAGCCCCCAGCCCCGACGTCGGACTTCCATCAACCCCGGCGAGCGGGCCTGAACATCGGGCCGCCCGGAGCGGCGACTGTGGAGGGCTCGGGTGAACATCAGCAACAATAGAGGAAGAACACTAACTTTGGTGCCTTCCCTCACAGTGGGAAACTCTGATTCTGCTGTGTGGGGATGTTTTATGTTGGACTCTATCGTGTGTTGTGTCCTTTATTTTATTGTATGGCTGTATGGTGATCACATGTCCACTGTGCCAACTGGCACATGTGACAAATAAATGTATATTGTATCTTGTATATCCCCTGATTCCTTTAGCCCGAAGAGCAAACTCTAACCCTCTCTTGAAAACATCGAGTGAATTGTCCTCCACTGCCTTCTGTGGCAGAGAATTCCACAGATTCACAACTCTCTAGGTGAAAAAGTTTTTCCTCATCTCAGTCCTGAACGAAGATGCTAGTATCTTTGGTCCTAAATGGCCGACCCCTTATTCTTAAACCGTGACCCCTAGTTCTGGACTCCCCCAACATCGGGAACATTTTTCCTGCATCTAGCCTGTCCAATCCTTCAAGAATTTTATATGTTTCTACAAGATATCCTCTCATCCTTAATTCCAGTGAATACAAGCCCAGTCGCTCCATTCTTTCATCGTATGACAGTCCCGCCATCCCGGGAATTAACCTGGTGAACCTACGCTGCACTCCCTCAATAGCAAGAATGTCCTTCCACAAATTAGGAGACGGGATGGGGTGGGGATGGGAGAGGAGAGGAGGGGAGGGGAGGGGATGTGAGGGGTGGGGGGGAGGGGAGGGGATGGGAGAGAATGTGAGGGGAGGGGATGTGAGAGGAGGGGAGGGGAGGGGAGCTCTGCCCACTCACGGAGCCACTGTGCAAAGATCCTACAGCGGAGCAAGATAGACCACTCCTGCTAAATGCAATGGGCTGACGTGTAGTACGCAACGGAGCGGAACGTGGGCCTTTTTTTCATCCATTTCAGTAACCCGACCCGACCCGACCCGACCCGACCCGACCCGACCCGACCCGACTCGCAGTGTAATCAACGTTGCGGGGGAACAGTTTGTGTTAATAAATTATAATTCTGAAAATGAGGAGAAGATTTTTACCAAAGAACTTTTATTTTTACGAGGATGTTTCCGTAACCGGTTTCCGTCTCCGCGCTAGTATCTTTGCTCCGCTACGGGATCTTTGGTGCGGAGACGGAAGCCGGTTACGGAAATGGGGCCGGAAATTACCCGTGAATCTGCCCATGACCGGTTGCTACAGGATCTTTGGTCACTGTGAGCCCACTGACCGGGCAGGAAGTGACCTCACCTCACGCGCCACCCTGACCATTCTACTTCCAGCCATTGTCCTCGGTGCCTAGCGACGGGCGTGAGCTCCCCGGCAACGACACCCACCTCCCTCCGCCAACGGTGAACGAGGAGCCCAACGCCCAGACCCCTGGAGCCCAACGACACCCGCACTGAGGTAGAGCCCACTGCCCAGCCCACCAACGCCCAGACCCCTGGAGCCCAACCCCACTGCCCACCCACTGCCCACCCATCACCCAGACCCCTGGAGCCCAACGACACCCGCACTGAGGTAGAGCCCACTGCCCACCCACCCACCTACTGCCCACCCAACGCCCAGACCCCTGGAGCCCAACGACACCCGCACTGAGGTACAGCCCACTGCCCACCCACCCACCTACTGCCCACCCAACGCTCAGACCCCTGTGAGGTACAGCCCACAGCCCAGACCCAACGCCCAGACCCCTGGAGCCCAACGACACCCGCCTCCCTCCGCCAACGGTGAACGAGGAGCCCAACGCCCAGACCCCTGGAGCCCAACGACACCGGCACTGAGGTAGAGCCCACTGCCCACCCACCCACCTACTGCCCACCCATCTATCCATTCACTGCCCAGACCCCTGGAGCCCAATGACACCCGCAAAGAGGTAGTGCCCACTGCCCACCCACCCACCTACTGCCCACCAACCGCCCAGACCCCTGGAACCCAATGGCACCGGCACTGAGGTAGAGCCCAATGACCACCCACCCATCCACTCACTGCCCAGACCCCTGGCCCTGCCACAATGCCCCACACCGAGGCAGTGCCCACTCACTCACCCACCCACCCACCCACCAAGACCCCTACAACCACACAATGGCCCCTCACCCAATGTGCCCGCTCCTCACCCACCCACCGCCCACTGCTATCCGCGTACCGCCCGCCCGCCTCTCACCGCCCAGTCCCCCGGACCCTCAGGATGTCCTGCACTGAGGAAGCGGCCACTCACCCACCCACACTGCCCACCCACCACTCACAGCCCTGTCCCATGGAGCTGCCTCGATGCCCCGCACCAGGGCAGCGCCCGCTGGCAAGGCTTGCCACGGCGGGGAGAGTGACCGCGTGTTAGACCGCTGCAGGACGGAGATGGTCGACGGATGGACCAAGGAGCTGAGCTCAAAACAGACAGACCTGTGGTCTGATGAAGGGTCTCTACCCGAAACGCCACCTATTCCCTCGTTCCATAGATGCTGCCTCACCCGCTGAGTTTCTCCAGCATTTTTATCAGCCTTTGGTGTAGTTTAGCTCACCTTAGCTTACTTAACTTAGCTTAGTTAATTTATTATAGTTTAGTTTTGTACAGTTTAGTTCAGTTCGGGTTAGCATGGCTTAGTTTAATTTGGTTTAGTTGAGTTTAGTTTAGTTTAGAGATACAGCGCGGAAACAGGCCCTTCGGCCCACCGAGTCCGTGCCGACTCACGATTACCCATACACTGGTTCCAAGTCCAACACACTAGGGGCAATTTGCAGAGAGGCCAACTAACCTACAAACCTGCACGTCTTTGGGATGTGGGAGGAAGCCGGAGCACCCGGAGGAAACCCACGCGGTCGACGTGCAAACTCCGTACAGACAGCTCCGGTAGTCAGGATCGAACCAGGGTCCCTGGTGCTGTGAGCCAGCAACTCTACCTCTGCGCCACCTTGCCACCCCTGGAGAAAGGTGCTGGAGTAACTCAGCGGGTCAGGCAGCATCTCTGGAGGCAAGGAATACTGTAGGTGACATTTCAGGTGGGAACCTGTCAACAGATTCAGGATCGTTCTCCAGATACATGACAAGGGAATAACGTTCGGAGCAAGGTAAAGCCAGTTAAGTCCCATCAAGGATAGTCCGAGGGTCATTGAAATGAGGTAGATAGGAGTTCAGCACTGCTCTCTGGTCGTGGTAGGATGGTTCAGTTGCCTGATAACAGCTGGGAAGAAACTGTCCCTGAATCTGGAGGTGTGCATTTGTTTTCACACTACTATACTTTTTGCCCGATGGGAGAGGGGAGAAGAGGGAGTGGCCGGGGTCCCAGCTACACGAGTCCCAACTGCCTGCACTTGGTCCATGTCCCTCCAAACCCGTCCTATCCATGTACCTGTTTAACTGTTTCTTAAGCGTTGGGACAGTCCCAGCCTCAACTACCTCCTCCGGCAGCTTGTTCCATACACCCACCACCCTCTGTGTGAAAAAGTGACCCCTCAGATTCCTATTAAATCTTTTCCCCTTCACTTTAAACCTATGTCCTCTGGTCCTCGATTCCCCCAGTCTGGGCAAGAGATGCTGTGCATCTATTGGGGGTGGGGTTATGAGGAGATGGGAGGGAGAACATCATTGTACATTCTCCCCGTGACCTGCGCGGGTTTTCTCCGGGTGCTCCGGTTTCCTCCCACGCTCCAAAGACGTACCAGGTTTGCAGGTTAATTGGCTTGGTGTAATTGTAAAATTGTGTGCAGGATAGCCTAATGCCCCTGCCCCACTTAGGAAACCTGAACGGAAACCTCTGGAGACCTTTGCCCCACCCAAGGTTTCCGTGCGGTCCCCGGAGGTTTTCGTCAGTCTCCCTAACGGTCGAAAGTGGTTTCCGCTTCTTCTATGTTCCGGCGATTATTTCACAAAATTGAAAAAAAACTCCGGGAACCGCACAGAAACCTCCGGGAACCGCACAGAAACCTTGGGTGGGGCGCAAAGTCTCCAGAGGTTTCCGTTCAGGTTTCCTAAGTGGGACAGGGGCATAAGTGTGCGGGGATCGCGGGTCGGTGCGGGGCTCGGTGGGCCGAAGGGCCTGTTTCCGCTCGGTATCGCTAAACTAAATTCAGAGGGACATGGGGTAATTGGGCTAGCATGAACGGGCATGGGCGAGACGGGCCGAAGGGTCTGTCTCCACGCCCCAAGTCTCCTCCAGCTAACGTGGTTTCCTCCTCCTCTCTGCAGACTGCCGCTGTGTCCCTTCGCAAACAAAGCCAGTTCCAGCCACTCGACAGCGCGGAGGACATCACCTCAGTGTCGGGGAGAGAGATCTAACCCGTGTGTAAGTGAAGCATGAGTCTAGACTTAAACCGCTCAAACTAGAACGTGGAACATCCCAACAGTACGTCGCAGGAAGAGGCCCTTCGGCCCACCCCACCTGATACTACATCTGACGAAGGATCTCGACCCGAAACGTCACCCATTCCTTCTCTCCAGATATGTTGCCTGTCCCGCTGACTTTGTGTCCATCCGATACACAGACTTCATGTTAATTCCCGGGATGGCGGGACTGACAGATGATGAAAGAATGGAGCGACTGAGGGGTCGGCCATTTAGGACTGAGATGAGGAAAAACTTTTTCACCCAGAGAGTTGTGTGAATCTGTGGAATTCTCTGCCTCAGGAGACAGTGGAGGCCAATTCACTGGATGGTTTCAAGAGAGAGTTAGATTTAGCTCTTAGGGCTGACGGAATCAGGGGATATGGGGAGAAAGCAGGGACGGGGTACTGATTTAGGATAATCAGTCAAGATCATATTGAATGGCGGTGCTGGCTCAAAGGGCCGAATGGCCAACTCCTGCACCTTTGTTCTATGTTTCTATGTTTCTAACTAATCCCATCGTCCTACACGCAGCCAGTGGCCTATCGCAGTTTAGTTTATTGTCCCGTGTACCGGGGTACAGTGAAAAGCTATTGTTGCGTGCTAACCAGAGGTTTTGGGGGAGAAGGCAGGAGAATGGGGTTAGGAGGGAGAGATAGATCAGCCATGATTGAACCAGCATCTGCAGTTCCTTCCTAAACTAAACTAAACTAAATAGATAGACAAAAAATTCTGGAGAAACTCAGCGGGTGAGGCAGCATCTATAGAGAGAAGGAATTGGCGACGTTTCGAGTTGAGACCCTTTTAATTCCTTCTCTCCGTAGATGCTGCCTCACCCGCTGAGTTTCTCCAGCAATTTTTGTCTACCTTCGATTTTTCCAGCATCTGCAGTTCCTTCCTAAACGAAACTATAAACTGAACTAAACTGCAAAGATGCTGCCTGACCCGCTGAGTTTTGCTCCAGCATTTTGTGTCTGTCTTTGCCTTCACAGGTAGCCCGGCTGCCATTTGGTCTGTGGACAGCAGAGGGAGCAGGTGAGCCAGCGTGACCGGTCACTCCTGCAGGATGGCAGAGTGGTCAAGCTGTTGACTGGAGATGCCAGGCAAGGGGGCATCGGCCCTCGTTCCCCACAGCTGCTGAGCAGGAGGTTGGCGCGTGACGTGACGAGACGTGACGGCGGAACGCAGAATGAGACCCGCCATGCCTCTGCCCTCTATCAAGTCCCTGCGTGAGCTGTTGCCAGTCAAGGCCTATCGCCTTCCCCAGACCCCCGTGGCCCTCCAGTCCCTGCCCCGCCTCACCCCCACCCTCTCCGCCAACTCCCTGCGCCACCTCAAGCAGTCGAGCCCCGCCAAGTCTGTGCGCACTCTGATCGCAGCCAAGCCCTGGCGTGCTCTCTCCTCCCTGCACCTGGGCACACTGACGGCCACCTTCCAAGCCCGCTCACTCCGCAACATCAGCACCGCCCTGTCCACACTCACCGCACTCTCCCTCACCTCCCTGCGCTCCTTCTTCACCGCCATCGCCAGGAGGCGACCCTGAGCCGAGCAGAGCCGAGCCGAGCCGAGCACACACCCGCAGCGGGCAGCACACACCCGCTGGGGCACTGGCAGTCTAACACACCCCCCCTCAACAGCGCTGGGGCATCTACCACACCCCCTCAACCACACACACCCGGGGCACTGGCAGTCTAACCACACATGGGGCACTGGCATCTAACCACAACTGACACACCCGCTCACTGGAGTCTAACCACACCCCCCCTCAACATCACACACCCGCTGGGCATCTGGCAGTCTAACCACACCCCCTCAAACATCACACACCCGCTGGGGCACTGCAGTCTAACAACACCCCCCCCATGCTGGGCACCAAACCACACACCCGCTGGGGCACTGGCAGTCAACCCACACACCCCCTCAACATCACACACCGCTGGGGCACTGGCAGTCCAGCATCACCCGTCCCCATCACGACCCCATCCTCTGGGTATCACTGGCATTTAACCACAACACCCCCCTCACTCAGTCTAACCACACACCCCCTGGGGCACTGGCAGTGCAGCATCACCCACCCACTGGCAGTCTAACACCATCCGCTCCTTCACCATCACCCACCACCGGGTCACTGGGTCTAACATCATCCACTGGGTCACCTTGATATTATTGTCACACTCTCTCTGGTAGCTGGAGGACTGACATCACCCGCTCTATGACATCACTGGAGCTCTGACATCACACGCTCTATGACATCACTGGAGCTCTGACATCACACGCTCTATGACATCACTGGAGGTCTGACATCACCCGCTCAATACCCATCCCCTCCCCTCCCCTCCACCCCCCCCACCCCTCCCCCCCCCTCCCCTCCCCCCCTACCCCCCCTCGACTCTTGTGATGACCATGTTTTTGAGGGTTGTCACGACAATAAAGGTGACTCTGCTGGTCAGAGATGTGGATGTGAGCCGGGTGTTTCAGTCGGTGCGTGTGTCGGCGCGCTAGAGCTCGGTGTTCCGATCCCCCACGGCACGCTGGTGGCCCTGGTAGAGCTGCCCCCTCGCGACCCCAGAGACCCGGGTCCAATCCCGACCACGGGTGCTGTCTGCGTGGAGTTTGCATGTTATCCCAGTGATTGTGCGGGTTTTCTCCATTCTCCTGCCTTCTCCCTTTAACACCCGTACTATTCAAGAACCTGCCAGTCTCCCCTTTGAAAATACCCGCTGAGTTGGCCTCCACCGCCGTCCGTGGCAATGAATTCCACAGATTCACCACCCTTCCTCCTCACCTTTCTCAAGGAATGTCCTTTAATTCTGAGGCTGTGCCCTCTGGTCCTAGACTCTCCCACTAGTGGAAACATCCTCCCCACTTCCACTCTGTCCAGGCCTTTCACTATTCGGTCATTTTCAATGAGATCTCCCCTCACCCTTCTAAACGCCAGTGCCGCCAAACGTTAAACATCCCAGCTGCAGAGTTTAAACTTCAGAGACGCAGCGCGGAAACCCCAGGCCCTTCGGCCCACCCAGGCCGTGCCGACCAGCCATCGCCCGCACACTAACACCGTCCTACGCACACGCGCCGGGGACAATTTACAATTTACACCAAAAGCCTGCACACCCGCACGACTTTGGAGTGTGGGAGGAAACCGGAGCTCCCGGAGAAAACCCACGCGGGTCACGGGGAGAACGGACAGGCAGCGCCCGCGGTCAGGATGGAACCCGGGTCTCTGGCGCAGTGAGGCAGCGTCTCTACCGCCGCGCCCCTCCCCCGCGCTGCCCGTGAATATCACCAGCGATCTTCATGATGACGGCACTGTTTGTCAACATTAGTTACCACAGCACTGCTCTGCCCTTTGCCCCACATACACACACACACACACACACGAGGTTTCCTCTTTCAGAGTGAGCTGAGGCGCGTTGTTTCCTGTGAGACGCGGGCGGTGGGGCTTTGCAAACGTTCTGCATCAACGGGGCAGCGAGGGCACGGCCTGCAAATGTTCCTTTTATGCCGAGGTAAACAGATTCTTGATCAAGCTGGGCGTGAGATGTTGCCAGGGGCAGGCGGAAATACAGAATTGAGGTTACAGTCAAATCACCCATGATGTTTGGTTTAGAGATGCAGCGCGGAAACAGGTTTGGCCCAACTAGGCCACGCCAGCCATCGCCCGCTCACGCTAGTTCTCTCCTCCGATCCCCACACACCAAGGCAATTTTCAGGGGGGGGACGGACGATTAACCCACAAACCCGCACGTCTTTGGGATGTGGGAGGAAACCTGAACACCCGGAGGAAACCCACGAGATCACAGGGAGAACGTACAAACTCCACACACATTCACACACATAATCCTCCCCCCCCACCCCCGTCTCACCACCCACCCCCCCCCCCCCCCCCACTCCCCAACCAGACATGCTGCCAAACCCACAGCTGAGCAGCCAAATACATAGAAACATAGACAATAGGTGCAGGAGTAGGCCATTCAGCCCTTCGAGCCAGCACCGCCATTCAATGTGATCACGGCTGATCATCCGGATTCAGTACCCTGTTCCTGCCTTCTCCCCATATCCCTTGATTCCGTCAGCTCGAAAAGCTAAATCTAACTCTCTCTTAAAAACATCCAGTGAATCGGCCTCCACTGCCTTCTGTGGCAGAGAATTTCACAGATTCACAACTCTCTGGGTGAAAACATTTTGCTCATCCCAGTCCTAAATGGCCGACCCCTTACTCTTACACTGTGACCCCTGTGACATAAACCTGTCGGTGGGTGGAATCACTGCAGGCATCTCTCTGGCCCGGCATCTATCCAAATCTCTCTCGGCTTATGCGTCTGTCGGAATCTGTTCACTGTTATCTAATTTTCTGCATGTCTCCGTCTCTCTGTATTGCTCTGTTTATATGCATGACCCGTGTGTGGGTGCATGTGTGTGTCTGTGTGTGTATGTATATGTATGTCTGTGTGTTGTGTGTGTGTGTGTGTATGGTGAAATGAGTGTGAGCGTGTGTATGTGTGTGTGTGTGTGTGTGTGTGGAGTGTGTGTGTGTGTGTGTTAGTTTGTGTGGGATGTGTTGTGTGTGTGTGTTTAGTGTGTGTGGGTGTTGTGTTCGGTGTGTGTGTGTGAATGTGTGTGTGTGTGTGTGTGTGTGTGATGTGTGTGTGTGTGTTAATGTGTGTGTGTGTGTGGTGAGTGTGAATTGTGTGAAGTGTGTGTTAGTGTATGTGAGTGAGTGTGTGTAGTGTGGTGGTGAGTGTTGTGGTGTGTGAGTGTGTGTGTGTGAGTGTGTGTGAATGTGTGTGTGTGAGTGTGTGTGAGTATGTGTGTGTGTGAGTGTGTTGTCATGTGTGTGTGTGAGTGTGCGGTGTGTTGTGAGTGTGTGTGTGTGTGTGTGAGTGTGTGTGGTGTGTGTGTGTCGTGTGTGTGTGTGTGAAGTGTGTCGTGTGTGTGTGTGTGTGTGTGTGTGTGTGTGTGTGTGTGTGTGTGTGTGTGTGTGTGGAGTGTGTGTGTGTCGCGTGCGTGTGTGTGTGTGTGTGTGTGTGTGTGTGTGTGTGTGTGTGTGTGTGCTGTGTGTGTGGTGTGAGTGCGCGTGTGTGTGTGTGTGTGTGTGTGTGTGTGTGTGTGTGTGAGTTTTTGCGTGCGCATGCGTGTGTGTGTGTGTGTGTGTGTGTGTGTGTGAGAGTGTAAGCTGTGTGTGTGTGTGTGTGTGTGTGTGGCACAGTGTTGTGCTGTGTGTGTGGCGCGTGTGTGTGTGGTGTGTTGCTGAGTGTGAGTGTGTGGTGTGCGTGTGTGTGTGTGTGTGTGTGTGTGTGTGTTGTTGTGTGTGTGTGTGTGTGAGTGTGAGTGTGTGTGGTGTGTGGTGTGTGTGTGTGTGGTGTTGAGTGTGAGTGTGAGTGTGTGTGTGTGTGTGTGTGTGTGTGTGTGTGTGTGTGTGTGTGTGTGTGTGTGTGTGTGTGTGTGTGTGTGTGTGTGTGAGTGTGTGTTGTGTGTGAGTGTGAGTGTGAGTGGTGTGTGTGTGTGTGGTTGGTGTGTGTGTGTGTGTGTGTGTGTGTGTGTGTGTGTGGTGTGTGTGGTGTGTGTGTGTGAGTGTGTGTGTGTGTGGTGTGTGTGGTGTGTGTGTGTGTTGTGAGTGTGTGTGTGTTTGTGTGTGTGTGTGTGTGTGTGTGTGTGTGTGTGTGTGTGTGTGTGTGTGTGTGTGTGTGTTCTCTCCGTCATTAGCTTGTTGATTATTTCCCGGTTGATGTCCTCTCTCCACCTTGCCTTGCTGCTGTAACTGCTGCTGCTATTAATAACCGGCTCCGCTCTCAGCTGAAAGACTCATTTCAGGAGGTGGACAAAAATATACAGTACAATAACAGAACGAAAATCGTCACCAATTGCTTCACGTCAGTATAGTTATTCATAGCAGCCAGTGCAGTGTGCGTGGGCAATGCTCTCTGTCTCTCTCTCTCTCTCTCCTCCTCTCTCTCTCCTTTCTCTCTCCCCCCTCTCTCCCACCCTCCTCCTCTCCCTCCCTCTCCTCCCTCTCTCTCTCCTCTCCTCCCCACATCTCTCTCGTCGTTGCCCCCCACTCCCGCCCCGCTCTCTCTCTCTCTCCCCACTCTCTCAACTTGCCCCCCCGCTCTCTCTCTCTCTCCTACTCCCTCCCTCCCTCCCTCCCTCCTCACCTCTCCTCCCTCTCCTTCTCCCCTCTCTCCCTCTCTCCTCCCCCCCCGCTCTCTCCCTCACTCTCTCTCCTCTCCCCATCTCACTCTCTCTCTCTCCCTCTCTCTCTCACCTCTCTCTCTCCCCATCTCTCTGTCCTCTCCCCCCCCTCTCTCTCTCTCTTCCCCCTCATCTCATCTCTCTCCTCTCTCTCCCCCTCCCCCCTCTCTCTCCCTCTCTCTCACTCTCCTCTCACTCTCTCTCTCCCCCCCCTCTCTCTCTCCCCCTCTCTTCCCCATCTCGCTCTCTCTGCTCTCCCTCTCTCTCCCCCTCTCTATCTCTACTCTTTCTCTCCCTCTCTCTGCACTCTCTCTCTCAGCGGGACAGGCAGCATCTCTGGAGAGAAGGAATGGGCGACGTCTCGGGTCGAGACCCTACTTCAGACTTTCTTCATTCTGATAACCCTCCTCTGAGCCGTCTCCAAAAGCCTCCCCATCCATCCTGCACTGGGCCGACCGGAACTGCACGCAATACTCCGAGCAGGAGGGGTTAGGGATGTCAGGAGGCACAGGTGCAGTGAGGAAGTCAGGTCAATGACCGCTTGCATCTCCCTCCACAGATTCTGTCGGTCCTGCTGAGTCTTTTCCAAGAAACAAGGGCTTAGGGGTGAGATTATTGAGCTCCTTAAAATGACGAGATATAGGATTCAAGTCAAGAGTCACGAGGGTTTTATTGTCGCGCGTCCCAGATAGGACAATGAAATTCCAGCTTGCTGCAGCACAACAGAATATGTAATCATAGTACGTAAAAGGAGAAAAAAAGTTCAGTGTGTATATACACGTTAGACAACAGGCAATAGGTGCAGGAGTAGGCCATTCGGCCCTTCGAGCCAGCACCGCCATTCAATGTGATCATGGCTGATCATCCCCAATCAGTACCCCGTTCCTGCCTTCTCCCCACATCCCCTGACTCCGCTATCTTTACGAGCCCTATCTAGCACATATTCAATAAATAAACAAATATAGAGCATTAATAATAATAATCTGTTACAGTTCTGAGATTGTGGCGCGTATAATAGCCTGATGGCTGTGGGGAAGTAGCTATTCCTGAACCTGGACGTTGCAGTCTTCAGGCTCCTGTACCTTCTACCTGAAGGTAGCGGGGAGATGAGTGAGTGGCCAGGATGGTGTGGGTCCTTGATGATGCTGCCAGCCTTTTTGAGGCAGCGACTGCGATAGATCCCCTCGATGGTGGGGAGGTCAGAGCCGATGATGGACTGGGCAGTGTTTACTACTTTTTGCAGTCTGTTCTGCTCCTGGACGTTCAAGTTGCCGAACTAGATAGCTGAGTTTAGTTTAGAGATACAGCACGGATACAGGCCCTTCAGATCATCGATTACCCCTTCACTAGTTCTATGTTATCCCACTTTCTCATCCACTCCTTACAGGCTGCCTCCTCGGGCAATTGAGGATATTCAGAGTGTCTCTGAGGATCCTCCAGTGCTTCTACTCAGCGGCTGTGGAAAGCATCTTGTCCGGAAACATCACAATCCGGTTTGGGAACTGCTCTTCCCAGGACAAGAAGGCTCTGCAGAGAGTAGAGCGTTCGGCCGAACGCACAATGGGAACTACACCCGCCCCCCTGCAGGACCTATACACCAGGAGGTGCAGATCCAGAGCCAACAAGATCATGGGGGACCCCTTCCCCCCCAGCAACGGACTGTTCCAGCTGCTAATGCCAGGCAAACTCCTCCGTTGCCACGCTGTGAGAACGGAGAGGATGAGACGGAGTTTCTTCCCAGAGGCCATTCGGACTGTAAACTCCTATCTCACCAGGGACTCTCTACTGGACCAATCTACTGTTTTTTAAAAATAGCTGTTTATTTCTTTTTTTTCCTCCCACAAATATCTAATTCTGATTCTGTTCCATTCTGCTTTGTAGTTTTCCTTTTGCACATTCCGCGAGCTCTGCCACTTTTCATTTCACTGCACATCTCGTATGTGTATGTGGCGAATAGACGTGACCTGACTTGGGGCAATTTAACCCCAGAGGGCCAATTAACCTACAAAGCCACATGACTTTGGGATGTTCGGCAGTTGATGTTCAATGACGTATATAAAATTCTGATAGGCACACGGTAGACGGGGTAGACAGTCGGAACCTTTTTTTCCCAGGGTGGAAATGACAAAGACTAGAGGGCACAGCTTAAAATTGAGAGGGGCAAATTTCTGAGGTGTGCGGGGCAAGATTTTAAACATGAGGGTGGTGGGTGCCTGGAACGAGCTGCCAGGGCTAGGGGTGGAGGCAGAGTTGATCGTGGCATTTACGAGGCTCTTAGATAGGCACATGGAAGTGAACGGGATAGAGGGATCTGGATCATATACAGGGATAGGGGGATTAGTTTAACAGCATCATGTTCAGCAGGGACATTAAGGGCCGAAGGGCTGTTCCTCTATGTGACAAGGAGTTAGAACATAGTACAGTGCAGGAACATAGTACAGTGCAAGGGCTCTAGGGGCCACTGGAGTCGAGGGATATGGGGAGAAGGCAGGCACGGGTTATTGATAGGGGACGATCAGCCATGATCACAATGAATGGCGGTGCTGGCTCAAAGGGCCGAATGGCCTCCTCCCGCATTGTCTATGTTTCTAAGAACAGGCCCTTCGGCCCATCGAGTCCGCACCGACCAGCGATCCCCTACCCTTCACACACAAGGGACAATTTCACATTGACACCGAGCCCGTTAACCGACAAACCTGCACGCCTTTGGAGTGTGGGAGGAAACCGAAGATCTCGGAGAAAACCCGCGCGGGTCACGGGGGGAACGTGCAAACTCCGTGCAGGCAGCGCCCGCAGTCGGGATCGAACCCGGGTCTCCGGCGCTGTGAGGCAGCGACTCTACCGCCGCGCCACCCTTTAAACGAGGTCTCTGAGCGAATGTCAGTCTCCTTCATTGGGGGGGGGGGTCCTTGTGGCAAGGTGGTCCACAGAGGGAGGGGGTGGTCTGTGGGGGGAGTCCATCCGAGACGAGGCTCTCCGACCTGTGGCCGGACCCAGGGAGACGCTCTGGGACAAACACCAACCAGCGCTGGACAATCGACTCTTCAGGTTAAAGGTTTATTATTTAATAGACTAGGGGGGACCCGTTGGGTTCTGTCCCCTCCCCTCGGTTGTGGGGGGGGGGGGGGGGTGAGAGGGGTTAGAGGGGGGGAGGGGGTTGAGAGGGTTATTGTCATGTGTACCGAGGTACAGGGAAAAGCCTTTTTGCTGTGTGCTAACCAGTCAGCGGGAAGACCACACATGATTACAATCCAGCCAGATAGAAAGGGAAAGCATGAAGGAGTTGGGCCGAAGGGCCTGTTAGGTAGATTCTTAGATAGTTCAATAGATTAGGGTGGTGAATCTGTGGAATTCATTGCCACAGACGGTTGTGGAGGCAATAGACAATAGACAATAGACAATAGACAATAGGTGCAGGAGTAGGCCATTCGGCCCTTCAAGCCAGCACCGCCATTCAATGTGATCATGGCTGATCATCCCCAATCAGTACCCCGTTCCTGCCTTCTCCCTATATCCCCTGACCCCGCTATCTTTAAGAGCCCTATCTAGCTCTCTCTTGAAAGCATCCAGAGAACCGGCCTCCACCGCCCTCTGAGGCAGAGAATTCCACAGACTCACCACTCTCTGTGAGAAAAAGTGTTTCCTCGTCTCCTGTTCTAAATGGCTTACCCCTTATTCTTAAACTGTGTGTGTGGCCCCTGGTTCTGGACTCCCCCAACATCGGGAACATGTTTCCTGCCTCTAGCGTGTCCAAGCCCTTAACAATCTTATACGTTTCAATGAGATCCCCTCTCATCCTTCTAAGTCAAGTCATGAGGTAATTTTAAAGCAGAGATTGATACATTGTTTGTTCGTACGGGTGATGGAGTTACGGGGAGAAGGCAGGAGAATGGGGTTGAGAGGGAGAGATAGGCGGGGCAGATTCCATGGGCCGAATGGCCTGATTCTGCTATATATCTTATGGTTTTGTGGTGTAGCGAGGTGCAGTGAAAGGCTTTGTTTGGCATGCTCTTCAAACAGATCAGATCTACACCAAAGATAGACACAAAAAGCTGGAGTAACCCAGCGGGACAGGCAGCATCTCTGGAGAGAAGGAATGGGTTATCAGACCCATCAGGTATATCAGATCTGCCATAATATATATAATCAGATATAATCAGCTCAAACTCGAGTAGAACAAAGGGGAAGATACGGAATGCAGAATATAGTTCCCAGCATTGAGGCACATCAGCTCCAGAGAGGGTAGACAAAAATGCTGGAGAAACTCAGCGGGTGAGGCAGCATCTATCGGAGCAAAGGAAATCTCTGGAGAGAAGGAATGGGTGACGTTTCGGGTCGAGCCCCGTCTTCAGACTGATGTGCGGGTGTGGGGGGGGGGGCAGGCACTGCTCTCTGGTTGTGGGTATGGATGGTTTCAGGCAGTGTGAGGGGAGGGGTGTGGGGGGGAGGTTGAGGGAATCACAGGAGCTTGGTGTAGCAAAGGGGGCAGGAGGGGGGCCCGTTTAAAGCACCACCCCCCACCTGTCTTCCCCCCCCCCATGATTCACTGAGGGAGGGGCAGGGAGGGGGAGGGGACAAGAGTGGGACAGGAGGGGGAGTGGGGCAGGGGGAGGGGGGAGCCATCGGGGCAAGAGGGGGACAGGAGGTAGGCACGACGGACAGGAGGGGGGGCAGGAGGGGGGTAGGAGGGGTGCCACGGGGGGCAAATAGAAGAAGGAAGGGTGATTAAGAGTGGCATAGGGGGAGGGGCAGGAGGGGAGGGGGGCAGGAGGGGGGGCAGGAGGGGGTACGGGGTGGAGGGGGGAGGGGGGCAGGAGGGGGGTAGGAGAACACCCCTCACACTAACAATCACACAGCGTCTGGAATCATTGACGTCACAGTGACGTATAGTTAATCCCAAAATAAGTGCTGTGTTTCCCTAGTGCACTGCATCGAGTGAATAGAATCTGTCTAGTACTATATATACGTACACATACATATAGATAGGTTTGGAGATCTTAAGAATAGAGTATATTTCGGGACAAGGGAACTGCTATGCAAATAAGACCATCAGTGGATCTGAGCGAGTGTTCGGACGTCACAGAGCCCCTCAGCACAGTACGGTCATAAGGTCATACGTGATAGGAGCAGCATGAGGCCATTCGGCCCATCAAGTCTACTCCGCCATTCAGCCATGGCTGATTTTGGATGATCACATTGAATGGCGGTGCTGGCTCGAAGGGCCGAATGGCCTACTCCTGCACCTATTTTCTATGTCTCTATCGATCTCTCCCTCCTAACCCCAATCCCCTGCCTTCTCCCCATAACCCCTGACACCCGTACTAATCAGGAATCTATCTATACTCTGCCTTGAAAATATCCACTGTCTTGACTCCACAGCCTTCAGTGGCAAAGAATCCCACAGATTCACCGCCCTAATCTATCGAACTATCTTAGAGTCTATCTAACAGGCCATTCGGCCTAAACCCCTTGTGCTGCCCTTCCATGCTAGCCCATTTTTGCCCCAAACCTTTCCTATCCACGTACCTGTCGCTAATGTACCTGCCCCATTTACCTCCTCTGGCAGCCCGTTCCACATACCCACCAACCCTCTGTGTGGAAACAAATCCCCCACAATTTCCTATTCAATCTTTCCTTTCTCACCTTAAACCTGGAACTCTCTGCCACAGAAGGTAGTTGAGGCCAGTTCATTGGCTATATTTAAGAAGGAGTTAGATGAAAAATAGGCGACGTTTTGGGTCTGACTGATGTGGGGTGGGGGGGGGTGGGCAGGAAAAATAAAAAGAAGTCCGCCTCCCCACCCCAACATCAGTCTGAAGAAGGGTCTCGACCCAAAATGTCACCCATTCCTTCGCTCCATAGATGCTGCCTCATCTGCTGAGTTTCTCCAGATTTTTTTGTCCACCTTTTAAGTGTGTTTTAAATGTCGTTATTCTGCCTGCCTCAACCACCTCCTCTCCCTCTAGTCTATTGCCCATGGCTTGAGGATGGGTGCTTGGCCGAAGTTGGGCCTTCAGCTCATGGACTGACAGGCCATTTGGTTTCTCGTTGATAAGGCCTGTCTATTTTTCAGTGCACTGACAGGTTACATTTTTCTCACGTGTGCCAAGGTACAGCGACAAGTTCTTTCTTCAACACAGATACAGGATAAAGGGACTAGAAACATAGAACATAGAAACATAAAGAATAGGTGCAGGAGTAGGCCATTCGGCCCTTCGAGCCTGCACCGCCATTCAATATGATCATGGCTGATCATCCAACTCAGTATCCTGTACCTGCCTTCTCTCCATACCCCCTGATCCCTTTAGCCACAAGGGCCACATCAACTCCCTCTTAAATATAGCCAATGAACTGGCCTCAACTACTTTCTGTGGCAGAGAATTCCACAGATTCACCACTCTCTGTGTGAAAAATGTTTTCCTCATCTCGGTCCTAAAAGACTTCCCCCTTACCTTTAAACTGTGACCCATTGTCCTGGACTTCCCCAACATTGGGAACAATCTTCCTGCATCTAGCCTGTCCAACCCCTTAAGAATTTTGTACGTTTCTATAAGATCCCCCCTCAGTCTTCTAAATTCTAGCGAGTACAAGCCGAGTCTATCCAGTCTTTCTTCATATGAAAGTCCTGCCATCCCAAGAATCAGTCTGGTGAACCTTCTCTGTACTCCCTCTATGGCAAGAATGTCTTTCCTCAGGGTACACAAAAGGCTGGAGAAACTCAGCGGGTGCAGCAGCATCTAAGGAGCGAAGGAGATAGGCGACGTTTCGGGTCGAGACCCTCCTTCAGACTAAGATCCGTGTCTTTCCTCAGAGTAGTTTTAGTGCAAGATAAAATCTGATTAAAGATAGTCCGAGGGTCTCCATTGAGGGAGATGGTAGGTCAGAGCCAGATGCCAGAAAAACCGAAGGGAGGCAAAAAAGCTGGAGAAAATCAGCAGGTGAGGCAGCATCTATGGTGGGATTTTATTTTATTTTATTTTATTTTATTTATTGTCATTGTCTCCAATGATGAGACAACGAAATTCTCTTTCCCTTACAGTCAAATTAAAAATTTAAAAAATTAAAACGGAAACACCAAACACAGAACACGATAGTCCACAACACGAGCATCCCCACAGCAGCACCGGAGATCCCCACTGTGAGGGAAGGAACCAAAGTCCAGTCAACATCCTCACCGATGTTTGGTCGCTAGGGCAGCCCGATGTTCAGGCCCTCTCGCCGGGAACCTCTCGTCGACCACCTTCCACCCGAGTCCGCGCCTCCCGATGCCCACAGGCGGAGATTCACGCTGGACGTTTTGGGTCGAGACCTTTCTTCAGACTGACGGGGGGGGGGTGGGGGGGGAGGAAAGGGGTGGTGGGGCAGAAAAAATAAAGGAAATGGGTCTCCAGTTGGTGAGAGGATGGTTCAGTTGCCTGATAACAGCTGGGGTGAAACCTTAGTTTAGATTAGCTTGTTGTCGAGTGTATTGAGGTACAGTGAAGCTTTTGTTGTCTGCTGGTTCGGACAGACAGAGGGGGTGGGGGATAGACAGAGGGGGGAGGAGCGGTAAATGGTGCTAGAGTGAGATTCACACAGAACTGTCCCTGTCCACTGAGCCCCTCTTCCCAGCCCTCCCTCCTCTCCCCTCCCTTCCTCCCTCCCCCCCAAACCACCCCTACCCTCCCTCCTCTCCCCTCCCTTCCTCCCTCCCACAGATTCACAGCATGGCCAACCAAGCCCCCTCCCCTCCCCTCGCCTCTCCTCCCTCCCTCTCTTCCATTCTTTCCCACCGCTCCCCACCCACAGATTCACAGCACTATGTCGACCAAGCCCCCCCCGGGTCAATGCCCCTCGGGACGGTGCCAGCAAGCAATGCCGGCAGTGGGGCTGCTAACTAGTGAGTGAGTGAGTGAGTGTGAGTGAGTGAGTGAGTGAGTGAGTGAGTGTGTGTGAGTGAGTGTGTGAGTGTGAGTGAGTGAGTGTGTGAGTGTGTTAGTGAGTGTGTGAGTGAGTGTGTGTGAGTGAGTGTGTGAGTGAGTGTGTGAGTGAGTGTGTGTGAGTGAGTGTGTGTGAGTGTGAGTGTGATGTGTGTGAGTGTGTGTGAGTGAGTGAGTGAGTGAGTGAGTGAGTGTGTGAGTGAGTGTGAGTGGGTGAGTGAGTGTGAGTGTGTGTGTGTGTGTGATTGAGTGTGTGTGTGTGTGTGTGTGAGTGACTGTGAGTGAGTGTGCGAGTGAGTGTGTGGGGCAAGTGAGTGAGTGAAGTGAGTGAGTGTGTGTGAGTGTGTGTGTGTGTGTGTGTGTGTGTGTGTTGTGCCTGTGCGTGTGTGTGTGTGTCCGTGTGTGTGTGTGTGTGTGTGTGTGTGTGTGTGTGTGTGTGTGTGTGTGTGTGTGTGTGTGTGTGTGTGTGTGTGTGACTGGGAGAAGCGTGCCAGTGGGTGAGCACACACACACACACACTCCGTCAGCCGGCTATTTATTGCAGACGCCTCTATTTATACATCAATGAGGCAGCTGAGAGGAACACAAATAGTCACCATTCACTCCCTGGATACATCACAGCTTAGAGAGACAGAGGAGAGAGAGGAGACAGAGAGAGGGAGAGACAGAGAGAGGGAGAGACAGACAAAGAGCAAGAGAGAGAGAGAGTGACAAAGAGAGAGACAGAGACAGACCGACAGAAAGAGAGAGAGAGAGAGAGAGAGAGGGAGAGGGAGAGTGTATGTGAGTGAGAAAGAGACAGTAAGTTTGTGAGTGTGTGTGTGTGTGAGAGTGAGTGTGTATGTGAGTGTGCGTGAGAGTACCTGTGTGAGTGTGAGAGAGTGTGTGCGTGAGTAGTGCATGTACCTCCCTCCCCCCCTTCTACCCCTCACCCCGGGGCACTTATTGCTCCTCCTGTGTCGCTGGGGTCTGCAGCCACCTTGGCTCCTGCTCCCCTGGGGGTGGGGAGGAAGGAGGGAGGGGAGGGGGTGAACGAGGGATCGACTCTGGGAGAAACAGTCTGAATACGCAATCTCTTCAAACGCCTCGGTTTTGTTTCATTTATGATTTGTATTGGTAGTAATAATCAGTAGTATTAGTATTAATCAGTAGTATTATTAATGTTATTAATAATTTATATTGTTAGTATTTGTTCTGTATTATTAATCATCAGTTCTATTGGTAATATTAATTGTTAGAATTACTGGTATTAGTATTATTAATAATTAATATTGTTAGTATTTGTTCTGTATTATTAATCATCAGTTCTATTGGTAATATTAATTGTTAGAATTGCTGGTATTAGTATTATTAATAATTAATATTATTAATAATATTAATAATTAGTATTACTGGTATTAGTTTTTATTAATAATTAGTATTATTAATTACTATTATTGGTGTTATTAGTAGTATTATTAGTATTATTAATTACTATTATTGGTGTTATTAGTAGTATTAGTGATTAATTACTATTATTGGTGTTATTAGTAGTATTATTAGTATTATTAATTACTATTATTGGTGTTATTAGCAGTATTCGTTATTAGTATTATTAATTACTTATTGGTGTTATTAGCATATTATTAAGTATTATTTAATTACTATTATTGGATGTTATTAGCAGTTTATTATATTATTAATTACTATTATTGGTGTTTATTAGCAGTATTATTAGTATTATTAATTAACTATTATTGGTGTTTTAGCAGTATTATTAGTATTAATTACATTACTAGTGTATATATTAGTTATATTACTATTATCGGTGTTATTAGTAGTCTTATTATTTGTATTTTTAATTACTATTATTGTGTTATTAGTAGTATTATTAGTGGTTTTATTAACAGTCAAACTTAATTATTGTCATGTGTCCCATGGTACGAGTGGAAAGTTTTTTTTTCCAGCTATCGTCAAAGAAATTAAGACACATGATTACAATCAGACGCATAACGGTACAACATTCAGTGCAAGGTCTGAAGAAGGGTCTTGGCCCGCAAATGGTCGCCCAGTCCCTCCTCTCAGAGATGCTGCCTGCCCCGCTGAGTTACTCCAGCTTTTACATAGAAACATAGAAAATAGGTGCAGGAGTAGGCCATTCGGCCCTTCGAGCCTGCACCGCCATTCAATATGATCGTGGCTGATCATCCAACTCAGTATCCCGTACCTGCCTTCTCTCCATACCCCCTGATCCCCTTAGCCGCAAGGGCCACATCTAACTCCCTCTTAAATATAGCCAATGAACTGGCCTCAACTACCTTCTGTGGCAGAGTATCTTCGTATTTGTGTATCTTCGGTTTAAAGCAGTGTCTGCAGTTCCTTCCTGCACAGAGCGAGATGTAACATTCAAATCTGATGAAGTCCGAGTGAAGATAGTTTGAAGGTCTCCCATGAGTGAGTGTGTGAGTGAGTGTTGTGTGGTTGTGTGTGAGTGAGTGATTGTGGAGGGTGTGTTTGAGTAAGTGTTTGTGTGCGTGCGTATGTGCGTGCGTGCGTGCGTGTGTGAGTGCCGCGTGTGTGTGTGTGTGTGTGTGTCACCGGCTGTGTAACTGTTTCCTTCACTCGCCTGATGCAGTTAACACTGCGCCTGGTTGCCCACAGCATGGGCCTGTTGAAGCTGCCTCCAAATCTGCACCGGTGACAACAGCGGAAAGCCACTGACGTCATGGTTTGACACTCCATCACTCCCAATCCTCCCTGCTCCCCTCCTGCCCAGTAGCGTCTGATACCGGCATTCACCTAGACCTGCTTTGAGGGGGGAGCAAGTTCTATGTACAGAGAGGTTCCACCAGACTGATTCCTGGGATGGAGGACTTTCATATGAGGAAAGACTGGATTGACTCTGCTTGTACTCGCTTGCGAAATTTAGTAGGAATTGAGGGGGGATCTTATTGAAACTTACAAAATTCTTAAGGGGTTGGCAGGGCTAGTTGCAGAGGAAGATTGTTTCATTGATGTTGGGGGAAGTCAAGAACAAGGGGGTCACAGTTTAAGAATAAGGGGGGGGGTGAAGTCTTTTGGACCGAGATTAAAAAAACATTTTTTCACACAGGAGAGTGGTGAATCTGCTTGGAATTCTTCTGCCACAGAAGTGTAGTTGAGGCCAGTTCATTGGCTATTATTTAAGTAGGGGAGTTTATTCTTTTTTTTAGATTGTTCTGGCCCTTGATGGCTTCTAAAAGGGATCAGGGGGTTATGGGGTCGATCGGGGAGGAGGCGAAAGGGGGTGTGAGAGTTGGAAGAGACGAGACGGGAATAGTGTAGAGAATGGATTGGAGCGGGAGAGGTGGAGGTGAGGTGAGGGGGTGGGGAAGTGAGCGAGGAGAGGGAAAAGGGGAGGGAGGAGAGGGGATAGGGGAGAGGTGCGGGAAGAAGCGTGGAGGAGGGGAGGTTGCGGAGAAGGGGAGTGAAGAGGAGCGGAGGGGGATGGGGAGAGAAGAGGGCGAAGAGTGAATGAGTGGAGAGGAGATGATGGAAGAGCGAGAGGAAGGGAGAAGGGAAGGTGAGGGGGGGGGAGAGGGAAGGGGGAGGAAGGACGATGGAAGACGTGGAGGGAAGAAGAAGGAGAGAGAGAAGGGGGAGGGGGGGGGGAAAGGAGAAGGAGAACAGAAGTGGAGATAGAGGGAAGGGGGGAAGAGGGGAGAGGGGGGAAGAGGGGTGAGTGAGGGTACGAGAGGGGGGCAGAGAAGGGAGAGAGGATGGAAAGGAGAATGGACAGAGTGGAGAGGGGAAGAGATGGTGGGAAGGAGAATGAGGGGTGATCAGAGGGACCTAACCTACGGAGGGTATGAGAGAGGGAAGAGTAAGAAGAGGGTAGAGAAGAAGAGGGGGTAGTGGGTAAGAGGAAGAGGGAAGAGAGGGGGAGGGGGTGGGGAGAGAGAATGAGGAGAGAAGGATGGGGGAGAGGGATGAGGGGAGAGGGGGCAAAGTGAGTAGGGGAGGAGAGGTGGGGAGAGAGGGGAGATGGAGATGGGAGAGGTGTGAGAGAGAGAAGGAGGCGAGGGAGAAGGCGGGATGAGGGGAGGAGGGGGGGGAAGTGGGAAATGGGGAAGAGAAGGCAGGTACAGCGGGTAGCAGGGATGATAAAGTAATACCTGAGTTGGATTGATCAGCATCATTGTCATATTGGAATGGCGGTAGGCTCGGGGAAGGGCGGGGAGTGGTGTGGGTGGTGGGGGCGGTCGTGTGGGGACTCATGTTGTCTAGAAGGTGCCGGCGGAACTGATGTGGTCTCCGAATTGCGAGTGTTGGGGGCTCGTAGCGTCGCCTGCACCTAGTTTTCGTTGATGTGCGGCGGGTGTTTCCTGATGGTTTCTATCGTCATGTCTGTTTAGGAAGGAACCTGCAGCTGATACTAGGTTAAACCAAAAGATACTCTGTTCGACACAAATGCTGGAGAAAATCAGCTGGGGAAAGGCTGATCTCTAAAGGTCTGAAGAAGGGTATCAGACCGAGAACGTCACCCATTCCTTCTATCCAGAGGTTGTTGCCTTCGTGGTCCCGCTGAGTTACTCAAGTTTTTGTGTTCTATCTTCATGTTCTATGCCAGTTCAGTTTATTGTCACGTGGTGAAAAGCTTTTGTTGTAGTGTAAGAACGCATGTTCAGGTTTGTGTGGATCGTTTGGCGGCTGCAGGGGTCTGTGCCACAATTCGCTGGCATTTGACTTGCAGGTCTTCGGGATGGAGCTGCTCCCAAACCAGGCCGTGATTCATCGCTTGATCATGCTCCGACGGTTCTATGTCGAGTGGATATCATGGTGATGGTGGAGTTTGTTGGGGAGTGTGGTGAGGGAGATATACCAGGGGAGACGTCTCATGAAAGCAAGGATAGAGCAGAGCAGAGAGTGGGGGGGTGGGGGGAGGCAGTGGCGCCTGCAAAGAACGGGCCCCACCCGGCCAGCGGGGGTGGGGGGCCACGCCACGGCCACGCGCACCCGTCGCCGTCTGCACGCACGGCTGGCGCCCGGAGTGGCTGTCCGTCTGAGGTTGGCTGCTCTAGCCCCTTCAAGAATCTGAAGAACCAGAGAGGACATTAGGTTAAGGTGATGGAGAAAAGATTTAACAGGAACCTGGGGGTCACTTTTTCACAACAAAGACGGTGGTGGGCGTATGGTACGAGCTGCACTGGGGAGGTAGTTGAGGCAGCAGAAGAGTGTGGGAGGGACCAAGGATCTTCGCCAGAGTGACTACCGCAATGTTTTAAGAATAGCAATTGACAGGAAACATGGAGGGGGAACTGGTTTTAGGAGGGGTCACTTTTTAACCCAGTTGCTGGTTGGGTATATGAGAAACGAGACTGCCAGAGGAGTTGTTAGTTGAGGCAGGAAACATTGGGACGGACAATTTGAGTGGTTGGTTTGGAAAAGGGCAATTGGGGCCCGAAACATCACCCATGTCCTGGTATCGCATCCATAGTTGCTGCCTCACCCGCTGAGTTTCTCCCACCAGCAATTTTTTTTGTTCTAACTCGGGACAAGATACAAGTGGATGGGTAATGTTTTAGAGGGATATGGGCCAACAAGGGGCAAGTCGATTAGATGGAAGTCCTGGATGAGAGTTCATGTGGAGAGAGGTGAGAGAGTCTAGGGACCAGAGTACAAAGCAGAGATAAAGGTGGACTGCCGTTAGAAAGATGAAATGTAGGAGGAATATCTTAAGGATGAGTTGAGAGGCCATGGTCAATGGGTATTTTTTAGGCGAGATGGATAGATGTTGATTAGTGCGTGGTGCTCAGGGGGGTTATGGGAAGAAGGCGAGGAGAATTGGGGTTGAGGAAGGGAAAGATGATGCAGCCATGGGACCGCTCGGAATGTCGGGGTGGAACTTGATGGGCCAATGGCCTAATTCTGATCCTAGAAATGTACGAAGTTGACTTACATTGGAAGGCGGTGAGAAGAACAGAGCTGATCTCGACTCAGTCAGATAAACTCCACTTCAGGCTACTGCCACAAGGTCGGTGCAGCGGTTTAGAGGTAGAGTTGCTGCGTTTGACTCCGAACTTCAAATCTTGTCCAAGATGGGAATCTCATCTCTGGCGCCAGAGGACCGGGTTTTCGGTGATCCACCGGGCACATCTGACGGGTCACCTCTGCCTTCTTGCTTGAATTGCCTTGTGCTGTACTGGTAGTTAGTACGTTTCTCCCCCAGTGAACCGCTGTGGCCCGTGTTTTTCTCCGGAGATCTTCGGTATCCTCCCACCCTCCAAACAACACGGTACAGGTGTTGTGTAGCCATAATTTCTTGTTGTACTCAACAATGAAATTTGTCTATCTAGGGGTCTCGTGAGGGTGGTGTTAAATGGGACATTCTTGTAATTGAGGGAGTGCAGCTGTGCTTTGTACGAAGGTAATTCCCGTGTTGGCGTGACTGTCGCTAGTTCGCTGGAAGAGGAATGGAGCGCTGGCTTGTACATCTCTGGTTGAGTTAGAATAGGATGAGAGGGAAATGTATTGAAACATATAAGATTGTTAAGGGGCTTGGACACACTAGAGGCAGTGAAACATGTTCCCGATGTTGGGGGATTCCAGAACCAGGGGCCACAGTTTAAGAATAAGGTATTAAGCCAGTTGTAGAACGGAGACGAGAAAACACTTTTTCTCACAGGAGGGTGAGTCTGTGGAAATTCTCTGCCTAGAGGGCGCGGTTCTTCTGGATGCTTTCAAGAGAGAGGCTGGATAGGGCTCTTAAAGTTAGCGGCAGAGGGCACGTGGAGGCAAAATCACTGGAGGGATTTAAGAGAGAGTTAGAGCTCTAGGGGCTAGTGGAGTCAGGGGATATGGGGAGAAGGCAGGAACGGGGTTACTGATTCGGAGATGATCAGCATGATCAAATTGAAATGGCGGTGCTGGCTCGAAGGGCCGAAATGGCCTCCTCCTGCACCTGTTGTCTATTGTCTGATAGACCCGCAGTTGCCAGTGGCCTGAGACAGTGACTTGCATAAGAATATTGGTGCGGCACATTTAGAGGACGATTGTATTCCGATTGGGAGATGTGCAGCTGGGGCTGGAACGGCATGAGAGAAGATTTACCAAGGATGTTGCCAGGACTCCAGGGCCCGAGCTTTGCCGGGAGGGTTAGAGCAGGTAGGAGGGAAGGATTCCCGACCGAAACGTGCACCCATTCCTTCTCCCCAGAGATGCTGCCTGTCCCGCTGAGTTACCCCAGTGTTTTGTGCCGGTCCTCCGGCTGGGACTTTATTCCTTGGAGCGCAGGAGGATGAGGGTGACTGTTATGGAGGTGTGCGAATCAATGAGGGGAATAGATGCAGCAGCTGGAGAAACCCCACGCAGGTCACAGGGAGAACGTGCAAACTCCGCAAGGACGGCACCTGAGGTCGGCATCGAACCCGGGTCTCTGGCGCGAGAGGCAGCAACACTACTAGTGGGAGGGAGTGGGCTGGAGGGGAGCATGTTTGAGTGGGGACCCTTTGGTCAGACTAATGGAGGGGGGGGGGGTTGGGGGGTTG
Source organism: Okamejei kenojei (assembly GCA_035221665.1). Classification (NCBI taxonomy): domain Eukaryota; kingdom Metazoa; phylum Chordata; class Chondrichthyes; order Rajiformes; family Rajidae; genus Okamejei; species Okamejei kenojei. The sequence continues at coordinate 8,091,440 of CM069171.1, read as the reverse complement.
AAGGTGGGCCCAAATGAATCATTGCAGGGTGTAATACCTGCCCCCCATTCCTCCTGCCTGGCAGACCTAACGACGTTTCAAATCATCACTATCTCAGCCCTCTCTTGCCGTGGGGGGGGTGGCTGGGGGATCGGCGTGGGAGGACCATGACAATAGGGGGGGGTCCACACATTGATTGTTTTTTTAGCTATTGTTTATGTTTAGACGATACATCGCGGCACACGCCCGCCAAGGCCGACTCGTCCGCTCGACCCAATTGATCCCAGCACATTAACACTGTTCCTACACAAACTCGATGGGGACAATTTATACAATGACACCAAAGCCTAATTACGTCCCTTTGGAGTGCGGGAGGAAAAACCGAAGATCTCGGAGGAAACGGATGGATCTCGAAGAATCTCGGAGGACGTACACAACCCGTACAGACAGAGCCCGTCGTACCCGGATCGAACCAGGGTCTCTGGCGTGCGAGCAGCGATGCCACCGTGCCCGCCCCTAACCTACCTTTTGTGTTAAAATGGGCTACTTCGTGACCTTGTCGGTGTCCTTTGTTTTTCCCTTGTGTGTAGCACTCTTTGCATACCTGGGTACGGCAAGAACAAAGAAATCTCACTGTGACTGGTCACATGTGACAATAAAGTATAATTCATTCAAACTGTAAATGTGGAGTGCTAACCTATCCAGGTAAGCCAGGTTAAGATCAGGTATAGCCCAGGTTGCTGCACGGGTTTCGCATATTGCCTCGACGCCTTGGGCTGCTAACGATGTCCCTCTCGCATAGGTCATAAGTAATAGCTGCAGAATTAGGCCGTTCGGCCCATCGAGTCTATATCTCCATTCAAGTCTATGGCTGCTTGTTCTCTCTCTCATACCACATTGTCCTGCCTTCTCCCCGTAAACCCATGACCCCGCACTATCAAGAATCATATCCATCTCTGCTTAAAAAAATATCCACTGACTTGGCCTCCACAAACCTTCTGTGGCAAAGAATTCCACAGAATCCCCACCCTCTGACTAAAGAAATTCCTCTCATCTCCTTCCTAGAGATCATCCTTTTTACTTTCTGAAGCTGTGATCTTGGTCCTAGAGCATCTCCACTAGTGGTAAACATCCTCTCACACACATCGGCTCTATCCAAGGCCTTCACTTTTTCGGTGAGTTTCAACGAGTTCCCCCCCTCATCCTTCTAAACTCAGCGGGTGCAGGGGGGGGGGGGGGGATCATTCTGTGACCTCTCCGGCCCCTTCCTTCTCAGACGCCGTGCCCAGAGTTGCTGGCGATGCTCCCACATTTGTTCCCGACGGAGGGGAGGAGAGCCCGGGGAGGGTGTCCGCTGGGATCGGCAGGACGGGGGGGACAGGTAGAGACAGGTGTGGGGAAGCGTGGCGTCAGCAAACACCAGCATGCCTGAGGGCAGCAAGTTTGCAGATTTCACGTCAGGTGTGGCGATGCCAACACTAGCAACACTGGGCACGGTGCCCAGCTGGCAACGCTGATCAGGGTGCCGGCAAAATGCTTTGGCAACCGCCCACAAATTAACTCGGCAACAGAGCCAGAGGATAATGCCGACTCAGCCAAACAAAACCGGTACCGCACCCAAACCGATGCACGGGCCAATTTTCATGCAATTTTGATTCTTCTCGCGCACAGCCTAAAGTTGTAGGACAACTTGTCCTGTTTGATCTTCTGTTTGTGCACGCCAGGTTGATTGCATTCGTCAAAACAGGGCGGACCACGTGAAGGTTGCAACCTCACACCCTGCAGCACACAGTGTGCAGGAAGGAACGGCAGGAAGACACCAAATGCTGGGGTAACTCAGCGGGGACAGGCAGCATCACCTGGGATGAGAAGGAATGGAGGTGACGTTCTTGGGTCGGGACCATTCTCAGAGCATTTGGTGTTATACTGTACATTTTGTCGGGCTGTGGGCCCTGTTAAGGAATAGGCTCGGCTGCGTCAAGTCCATCATAAGCATCATATAGCTAACCGCCTACCCGCTCAACATTCTCCCTCTCTGTCTCGTCCCTCCCCCACCCGAGAGGCACCAGCTTCTCGTTCTCACCTAGCAAACAGCTAACAATGGCCTGTTTCCTTTGTCTATCGATACTTTTCATTCATTTTTTTCCCTTTATCATCATTTAATTCATTTGTTCCATATCTCTCTACATCACCGGCTGCTTCTATCCTTCCCCTTTCCCCCAACTCTCAGACTGAAGAAGGGTCTCGACTCCGAAACGGTCACCATTCCTGTCTTCCGAGAGATGCTGCCTGATCCGGCTGAGTATAATCGAGCTTTTTGTGTCGTGTCTGACAGTTCCTTCCATACACACAGACAGCAGAAAGTTAATCAAAGATAGAGTCGCATGGGTTGACTACCGAAAATAGACACTGTGGGCCATGATCTAGGGCCTGTTTTCACACGCTGGTCTCTAAACTAAACTGAAATAAACTAAACCCAAAACTAAACATAGTTGTGTGGTGCTCGGTTCCCCCCACATGCCGAGATGTGCGGGTTTTTTGAGGTAAGATGACCCATCTGTAAATTCCACCTAGTGCGCCCGATACGTGAGAAACAGGCCTTCAAGCCCGGACTAGCTGCACCGACCAAGTTGGCCTACTGAAGATGACGCACTATTGCTACAGGGTGTAAGACACAAAATGCTGGAGTAAAATCATTTGTGGGTAGGCAGCATCTCTGCGAGAGAGAGGATGGGTGACGGTTTCAGGTGGAGACCCTTCTAAATAGTCTTGTGGGTAGACTGATATACCCCCCCCCCCCCACTCTTCCCCAGTCTTGGCAGTCCCCCTAATCCTGGACTTTCCACACTCCTCACGTTAATTCATGTTTACATGAAATTTGTTGTGATTTATCACAGTAAAGCGGGCTGGAAGATCAAGTTTGTCCTGGATAAATAAATGTTCTATCCTATCGTATGATATATCATACATCTACACTGTGTGTTGTGATGGTGTGTGATCGGGCACCAGTAAATGCTACACTGTTCCCGCTGTTAAACCGAGTTTTTGGTCATTGTCAGTGTCTGAAGATATCCAGTGCTATCTCACACAAACACACACTACACACAGCATCACACACACACACACACAAGTACCACACACACACCACAACCACACTCACTACACACTGTGCGCACACACATGCGCAGCTCACACACACACCACCCGCACGCACACACACCACAATACAGTGGCACACCACACGCGCGCACACACACACACACGTACACACACACACAACACACGCGCACAACACACGCGAACGCACGCACACACACACGCACGTTACGCTCACGACACACCATGCACACACCACACACACACACACACTGTGCACACATCACACATACACACGCACGCACGCGCGCACACACACCGCACACACACCTACGTGCACCACACATCGCACGCACGCCACACACACACACGCACGTCAAGCACACACACACGCACACACACGCACACGCACACACACACACACGCACTCCCAACATACCACAAACTGACATCACAGCAACACACACACCATGCGCTCACCACCATTGGACACAACACTACATACACATCTACACACTGTTACACACACACACCATTCCATACTAACTAACACACACACCAACACACCGCACCACATATTCACACAAACCACACAGACACATACACATCACACACACCATTCGCACACACACACACACACACACCACACCACATACACGCAACACACACACGCCACACATAGACTCATATACTCAAGCACTCGCACATGCACACACCACACACACACACACCACATTAACGCACTGTGATTAAACTTGCCATCTCAGAGTTTATGCATGATTCCGTGTTCTCAGTATGTGTTCAGGAATACTGTCCTTTTACCAAGTGCCCCTGCCACTACATGTGGGCCATTATGGACCCATTATGTGTGGGTAGGGGCAAGGGTGATGGTGACTTGAGTGCCGGCGCCGAGGGGGAGTGAGTGGGGGGGTACAGGATTAGAGAGGCTCAAAGTGCGCAGCTGTTGTGACTGAGCGGCGCTGTGTGTGTGTGTGTGTGTGTGTGTGTGTGTGTGTGGGGATCACAAAGGAACGGATTAACTCAGACGTAACGCGACCAATGTGCAGAAGGAAGATAGCCGCGCTGCGGGCGGTTAGTGTTTGCTTGTGGAGGGTGGGGTGGGGAGAGAGAGGGCGTGTCTCACACTGGCGGGCGGGTGCCCTGTGCCTAATACTGGTCACCAAGCAACGCTGGCAGCAAGCAGCTCGCTGGCAGCAGGGCAGGTGTGGTGTGGCCGCAGCAGGGCTGGGCTGGTGCCAGGAGCACAGCACCCGCTCAGGGCACCCACTCCCTGCACCCAGCACCCAGCACCCAGCACCAGCACCCACTCCTGCACCCACTCCCAGCACCCAGCACCCAGCACCAGCACCCACTCCCCTGCACCAGCACCCACTCCCAAGCACCCAGCACCAGCACCCATCCAGCACCCAGCATCCTGCACCCACTCCCATTCTGCATCCCCTCCTTGCACTACATCCTTGCACCTGCCTCAAAAACGTCGAGACCAAAGGTTGATTCTTGACCTCTGGCGCTGTCGGTGGGAGTTTGCGCGTAACTCAGGGGTGAAAAAAATCTGCTCGTGCCCACAGTTGATCTCTCTGGTGAGCCCGCAAAAAAGTAGAACAAAAAGGGTTTACACTAAAAAGCTGGAGAGCCCTCAGCGGGTGCAGCTGCATCTAAAGAGCGAAGCGAGATCGGCGACGTTTCGGGTCGGAGACCATCATCAGGTCTGGTCAGGGATCAGGGAAACGAGAGAGTTCTAGACGGTGATGTGGAGAGATAAAACCCCGAACCAATGAATGAAAGATATGCAAAAAAGTATCGATGATAAAGGGAACAAGCCATTGTAAGCTGTTTGTGGTGTGAAAAGTAGACACAAAATGCGGGAGTACCTCAGCGGGACAGGCAGCATCTCTGGAAGAGAAGGGATGGGTGACGTTTCGGGGCGAGACCTTACTTCAGACTTGAGTAGGGTCGCCTATTCCTTCTCTCCAGAGATGCTGCCTGTCCCGCTGAGTTCCTCAAGCATTTTGTGTCTATCTTCGGTTTAAGCCAGCATCTGCAGTTCCTTCCTACACAATGTTTCCAGGGTTTTGTGTCCCCCTTTATATATATTAAATAAAAACCACCCCCCCCCCCCCCCCCCCCCCCCCCCCCCCCCCCCCCCCCCCCCCCTTGTTCCTAGATTTGCCTCTACTGAGCAATCCTTTTCCCCTCCTCTGGCTAGTTTCCTGTAATTGTCTTCCACGGTGTCAAAACAAGCTGATGTTTCTCGGTTCGGTGTAGGGAAGCCTTGGTGGTCAGAGGGCAGCGGCGGCAGGAACCTGAGGAAGTTGTGTAACGCTTATGGAAACATTGCCGGATGCAAGCACATTCCATGGGAACTCCCAACGTAAAAGTCTAGAGATTTTCCCAGCTGGAGAGACGCGAGGAACTGCAGGTGCCGGTTTGCCCAAAACAACACAAAGTGCTGGAGTAACATGGTGGCATGGTGGCGCAGTGGTAGAGATGCTGCCTCACAGCGCCAGAGACCCGGGTTCGATCCTGACAGGCGCGGGTGCTGTCTGTATGGAGTTTGCACATTCTCTCAGTGACCTGTGTGGGTTTTCTCCGGGTGCTCCGGTTTCCTCCCACACTCCAAAGACGTACAGGTTTTGTCGGTTAACTGTCCCTAGTGTGTAGGATAGGTTTTTAGTGTTTGGGGATCGCTGATCGGCGCGACTGGGTGGCCAAATGGCCTGTTTCTACGCTGTATATCTGAGTCTAAAGTCTAAGATTTTGGGCTGATGAGCAGTGCCAAGTGTTGAACCTTCAAATTAAAAGTTTAGAGATTTTCACTGCAAGGGTGTGGGAGAAGGAGCAGTGTAAATGAATAGAAACAAGAGCTTGCAGATGTGCTTTGCACGTGAAGTGCCGGACTAATCAGCAGGTCAGGCCAGCATCTCTGGAAGATGTGGAAGGGGACTTTTCGGTGTCGGGTCCCTCCTTCAGATGAATTTTGGTGGGGGGGGGGGGGGGGGGGGGAGGGGAAGAAAGCTGGAAGATAGAGAACAGCGTGGCAGGCAAGAGGTGGCAACAAACGAGGAAGGTTTTCGAAAGGTGGATGGTTGGATCAAAGCCAGGTATTAAAGCAGAAGGTGGGACTCAGAAAGGATTGATGTTGCAAATTTGTGAAGCAGAGGAAGGTGAATGTAGGTAGCGGTGGGGGGGGGGAATATGTGTTAGAACAGGTGGGCACAGGAGAGGCGAGTGGGGAACTTTGATGGGGGAATGGTTGGCAGGGATTAACTTAGAAATTGTATGAATTCTTGTTCATGCAATTGGTTCTATAAGACCTTACTGTGAGCAAGGCATAGGCAGTGGATGGGCCGAATGGCCGGTGGTGTGAATGGCCGCTGGGGGAATGTTCCAGTGTATGATTTGGTCTGTATGTGGACATTTGGTGGCTGAATAGTTCATAGGGTGAATAGTTGTGGACTAGATCGGCCACAGGAGAATCCTGTTGGCCCGTGGCTATCAGAGACATGTTACCAACTCCTCACCCCCTTCTGTTGTGGGGTTACACTGAAGACTCACCCCCCGCCACCCCCCCACCCCCCCCCCGCCCTCCCATCACCCCCCCCCCTGCCCAAAATTTTGGACACATCCCCAATCTTTGTCCACATCGTCAGTTTAAATTAAATGGTACATGTAAGTCTGTGTTGTTCACGATTGTTCCTGGGTTGGCAGACTTCACGATGAAGAAAGACTGCGATTTGACTCGGCGTTGTACTCCGCTAGAATTTAGAAAGATTGAGGGGGATCTGTATAGAAATTACAAAATTCTTAAGGGGTTGGAAGGCTAGATGCAGGAGATTGTTCCCGATGTTGGGGAAGTCCAGGACAAGGGGTCACAGTTGAAGGATAAGGAGAAGTCTTTTAGTAACCGAGATGAGAAAAAACATTTTCCACACATGTGGTGATCTGTGGAATTCTCTGCCACTAGAAGCGTGAGTTGAGGCCAGTTCATTAGGTATATTTAGAGGGATTTAGATGTGCTCTTGTGGCTGAATAAGGGATTAGGGGAGTATGGAGAGAAGGCAGGTACGGATACTGAGTGGATGTCGCCATGACCATTATTGACATTGGACGGCATGCAGGCTCGAAGTGGATCCGAGATGCCTCACTCACTCGACACCTATTCTTTATGTTTATATTATGTTCAATGTTTCTAGTCCTGTATCCTGTATTTGTACCACAGTTGTGTTGAAGAAAACGAACCTGTCGCTGTACCTTGGTCCACCTGATGGGAAAAATGTAACTGTCAGTGTCACTGAAAAATGACTGGCCTTAACACACGAGAGAACTAAATCCGGGGAGGGGAGTCCTGGTCAGTCCATGAGCTGAAGGCCAAACTTAGGGTCCAAGCACCCTTACGCAAGCCGATGGGCTCAAACTAGACTATAGGAGGGAGAGGAGGTGTTTGTGGCAGGAGAATAGACAGAAATTGTAAACCACACTTAAAAGGTGGACAAAAAAATCTGGAGAAAACGTCAGCGGAGAGGGCGTGCATCTATGAGACGACGAAGGAATAGGCGACATTTCGGGTCGAGACCCTTCTTCAGTATGATGTCGGTGTGGGGGGTTGGCGGATGAAAATTGAGGAAACGCACCTAGAAACACAACTGCACCGCGCGTAAGGGGAGTCTGGGACCGCAGCAGATACTACGAGGAGGAGAATTACACACACGTTATCGAGACCACTAATGGACTAAGTGACGAAGACCGATTCTAGCTAAGAAAGATCGGGAAGGATGTCGACTAAGGAAACTTGGCATAAATAAAAATAAGAGACTCACACGATCGACGGGGGGATTCGGGAGCCGGCGACACCCATACCACCTGGCAGATGGGCGCGAGATACACGGAACTACGGGACTGTGGACCCGAAATCCCTCGGGACCCCAGGCACCACGAGTTTCTCCTTCCTTGTTGGAGTTTTTTTCCTGGATTATGGGTTTTTTTGTTCCCATGATTTTTTCCTGCCCACCCCCCCTTCGCCCCCCATCAGTCTAGACCCAAAACGTTCGTCTATTTCCTTCGCTCCCATAGGATGGCTGCCGTCACCCACTGATTTTCTCCAGCTTTTTTGTCTACCTTCGGTATTTCCAGCCATCTGCAGTTTGTTTCTTTAAACAGACACTTAAGGATCGGACAGGTATGTGGAGAGGAAAGGTTTAGAGGGTGTGGGCAAAAGGATGGCGAATGTGGGAGTAAACTTTTAAGGGTTACATGGTTATGGAGAGGGAAACGTCTTTTAGACGGAGTATGAGAAAAAAAAAATTCACACAGAGAGTGGTAGTATCTGTGAATTCCTCGTGCTCACAGAAGGCACGTTTGAGGCGCAGTTGTAATAGGCTATTTTTTAAGAGGGAGTTAGATGTGGCCCTTGTGGCTAAAGGGATAGGGGGTATGGAGAGAAGGCAGTACAGCGATACTGAGTTGGTTGATCAGCACATGATCATATTGAATGGGCGGTGCAGGCTCGAAGGGCCGATTGGCCTACTCCTGCACCATATTTCATATGTTTCTATGTTGTGTTTAGTATGACTCTGTTGGCAGATTAAGTTTCGCCCTCTGGAATGAAATGAAAGTTCTGTATCGTATCATTATCATTTCATGATCTTAGGTATAGTGCATTGAGCCGTCGGAAAGAATGGCTAGTAGGGTGAATGGCCAGTGGCCTGAATGGGTGCTGCCCCCTCCACCGACTCCTTTAAGTCAAGACTAAAAACTTATCTATACTCCCAAGCCTTTCTTGACGAGGGACTATATGTATGTAGAAAAATAGAAATTAGGCTGCAGGAGATAGGCATTCAGCCCTTTCGAGCCGTGCACCACCATTCAATATGATCATGTCTCGATACTATGTACGAGTTGGTTTAGTTTATACTATTCTTATAACAAATGTAAAGCACTTTGGCCAACGAGAGTTGTTTTTTAAATGTGCTACATAAATAAATGTGACTTGACTGTGCTAGCCCAATGCTGATGGGAGCAACAGGCTCAGCAGCCATTCCTGGTTTTGGACCCATGGCCGGCCCCTGCGCCCCATCCTCCGGCATGTCACTCATCCCGGTGACGTAAAAGACACGGGGGCACCGACACCCCCCCTACCGTCAGCCAGCGTCGTGACGTCCGCGGGCGTTGCACCCCACCCCCCCCCCCAGCTCCACCGCCAGCGTCGCTCGACCGTCCCGCGGGCGTTTGCCTTCCGCTCACGCAGCGCGTATGACTTCATCCGCGGCCCGCCGCCGCGCGGCTGTGTACCGGAAGCGTTGCCCCGGGCGACGGGGACAACAAGGGAGGGCGGGAGGGGGCGTGCGCGCCGACGTCACCGCGTCGTGGAACGTTGCGCCCGCGGTCGCCCTGGCGACGAGCGTTGTGTACACCACGTGGTCCGCCAGACAGCCCGGAAGTTGAAACTGACCACATAGCTCAGCCCTGACATCACAATACAATCTAGAAATGGATGCATTCCATGGAGAACACAAATCCCTGCAGGAAATCCTCTATCGAGGGCAGAAATTGCTGGAAACGTCCAGACCTCAGCCTGAACGCTTCTCTTTACTCCCAAGCCTTTCTTGACGTCCTCTGAGCAGGGGCTATATGTGCGTCGTAGATGTTTGTATTTAATCTGATGAACCATGTTGTTGTTTATACTCCTTGCTTACACTAGTGTAAGCACCTTTCGCGCCAACCAGAGTTGTTTTTTAATGTTGCTATAGAAATAAGTGGACCTGACTTGACATGACTGAAGCATCCGGACCTCGGAAATATTTCTTTAAATGGTTGTATGACTAAGGTCTCAAAATTGTGCAACTGAATACCATTGACGGTACACAAAGCTGGAGCAACTCAGCGCGGTGCAGCAAGCATCATTTAAGAGTAAAGATAAAATCTAAAAAAAAAAAAAATTTAAAAAAAAAAAAAATTCCTTCTCTTTAAAAAAAAAAAAAAAAAACTTTTTTTTTTAATAAAAAAAAAAAAAACTTTTCTTATTTTCTTTTCCTTAAAATGGAGCGAAGGAGATAGGCAACGTTTCGGGCCGAAACCCTTCTTCAGACTGAGTTTCTCCAGCTTTTTGTGTTCGCTCGATTTTCCAGCATCTGCAGTTCCTTCTTTAACAGAATACCATTGACCACAGAAGCAAGGAACTGTAGATGCTTGTTTGCAAAAGAAGACACAAAGTGCTGGAGTAATTCAGTGGGTCAGGCAGCAGCTCTGGAGTACTTCTTCTTCTTGCGTATGGCGCGCACAGCCTAAAGTTGTAGGACAACTTGTTCTATTTGATCTTACTTGATTGTGCACGCCAGGTTGATTGCATTCGTCGAAACAGGGTGGACCACGTGAAGGTTGCAAAATCCCACCCCAGCTCTGGAGTAAGTGGATAGGGGACGTTTTGGGTCGGGAACCCTTCTTCAGACTGATGAAGAAGGGTCTGAAATCTGAAGGAGGGTCTCGACGCGAAATGTCACCAAGCCTTTTACTACAGAAATGCTGCCTGATCCACCTACTGTCTACACGTGACAATAATAAACCTCAACCTAAAGACTGCCAAAGAATCATAGATTTCCACAGCAGAGAATCAGGCCCTTTGGCCCACTTTGATCATGCCAGCTAACTTGACATTCTGTGCAGGTACCATTGGCCTACATTTGGCCTAACGGCCTCTAAACCTGTCCTGTCCATATATCTGTCCTTGGCAGTAGTAGAGTTGCAGCCTGATAGCACCAGAGACCTGGGTTCAATATCTGTATGGAATTTGTACGTTCTCCACCTGACCATGTGGGTTTCCTCCGGGATCTCTGGTTTCACCCCACACTCCAAAGACGTGCAGGTTTGTAGGTTAATTGGCTTTGGTAAATTGTCCCTAGTATGGTAGAATAGAATTAGTGACTGGCGTGAATCGCTGTTTGGTGAGGACCTGTGTGGGCCAATAGGGCCTGCTGTCATGCGTATGTCTAAAGTCTAAAGTCTAAACTAATGTTTGGGGTGAATCGCTGAGTCCAGCACGGACTCAAGGGACGAAGGCTGTTTCCAAGCGTATCTCTAATACGAAAAAATAATCCGTGAGCTATTAACATTATCATCTCTGCATCTTTTCAATGCACTAATCGACCAAAGCCTGTGGGCAGTGGTCTCATAACAAAAGTAAGAGTGGGGTTTTTTTAATTGCAGCATTTCCCGAAGGATTGAAAAGATTTCTTGAGAAATAGACGACAAAATGTTGAGAGTAACTCAGTGGGGCAGGCAGCATCTCTGGATAGATGGAGTGGTGGGCATTATTCGGGTCAGACTCTCTTCAGACGAGTCAGATGAGAGGGAATACGAGAGGACAAGTTGAGAAGGTCAAGGAAAATGTAGATATAGTTAATTGTAGGCTTGGGGAATGAGGGCTAACAAGCATACAAATACAATTTTAAGAATGGAGGACAGTCAAACTAGTCGGACTAGGATGGGGCAGGATGGAGTGAGAGGGGGACGCAAAGGTACTTGAAGTAGAGGTCAATATTCTGAGGATTGTCACCATTCCTTCTCTCAGAGGAAGGCTGCCCATCCGCCTGAGTACTCCACAGCATTTTGTGTCTATCTTCGGCTTAAACCAGCACCAAACCATGCAGTTCCTTCCACTCACACAGTTTAAAGGGATGTGCGGGGCAAGTTTTATTTTAATGCAGAAGGCGGCGGTTCCCTTGAACGCATGCCAGGGGTGGGTGGTGAGCAGTACATAGTGGCATTTAAGAGGTTGGATGAAAACTGCAGGAATGGAGGGATATGGATCACACGTAGGCAGAATAGATTAGTTTAACGGCATCATGTTTGGCACATACATTGTGGACCGTGGGGGCTGTCTGTGGTCTATTGTATAATTTACATTGCAACTAATTTACACGACCGATCAGAAGAAGGGTCTCGAGCCCTCAAAACGTCAACCCATTCCTTCTCTCCAGAGATGCTGCCTGTCCCGCTGAGTTACTCCAGCATCTCTCATTGAGTCCATATTTACTTACACCATCGATGATCTTCGGTCTGTCATGTCTGTGCTAGCTCTCAGATTATTGTACATAGATTATTATTCCTAGTTTACATTCTCCACACTTTAAAAATATGCCTTAATGACTGTAAAATGCTTGGGGTCATACCAAGGCTGTGATAGGTGCCACGGAAATGCAGTCTTTATTTATTTTACCCGATAGAATAAAGCACAGTAAATGTGACACAGTAAACACACAGACACACACACATAATGTTCTATACACGTGAAGTATTATACTCCCTCCGCACACACACACAATGCTTTATGCACACGTGGTACTACACTGCCACCACACACATACACACATATACACACACGCTCTACATACAATGCTTTATACACATGCAGTCCTACACTCCCTCTGTGCACACACACACATACACATATATATACAGTGCATATATATATATATATATATATATATATATAGATACACACACACTCGCAAACACACACAAAAAGTTTTATACATATACACACATGCACGCACACGCCACAAATCACATACATACAAATACACACATACATATGCACAGGCACAAAACACACACAGTCTCACACATATACACACACATACATACACACACGCACATACACACGCACATACACACACGCACGCACACATACATACACACACACATGGGCACACACATATACATACACACGCACATGCCGCGCACACACACACACAACACACACACACACACGCATGCCCATACTTCAACATACATGCACACACACACTCACATTAAGCAAAAACAGCAAACACAAGCTCAAACAAACACACACCACACACACACACACACACACCACACACCACCACGCACGCCACACGCACACACCCTATCACACGCACACGGCACACACACGCACACACGCACACATCTACACGCACGCACACGCACACACACACGCACACACACACGCGCACGCACACACACGCACACACACACGCGCACACACACACACACACGCACACACACACACACGCACACACACACACACACACACGAAGCACGCACGCACACACACACACACACACACACACACACACACACACACACACACACACATGCGTGTTGAGATCAACCAAGTCAGCAGATGGTGTGTGAGTTCTTTGGCCAGTCTGGATCAGCCTCAGCGTGCAGGCCCCCTGCTGCGAGTTCTCATCACCGCATTACTGACTCTGCCAGAACTGGAAAATGCAGCTGCAAGGCAATAAAACTGGAGAGGCTGGGATTATTTTACTTGGAAGGAAGGAGGTCGAGGGGAGACTTAATTGTGGTGAATAAAATTATGGTGGGCAGTTTCACCCCGGGCGGTATGAATACTGTCTTCTCTAACTTTGTAACCTTTGCTTTCCCCCCCCCCCTCCGTTTCCCTCCCCTCCCCCCCTCCCCCCTCCCCCCCCCCCTCTCCCTCACTCTCTGTCCCTCCCCCACCTGAGTTTCACTGTCCTCCTGATTAATGTTACTGACCATACTCACCTTCCCCTCAGAAAATATTGAACCATTCTACATTTCCCTGAGCATCATCTGCTTTGATCTGTCATTTTCACACCTTACCCTTCCATATCTCCAGGCTCCCTCTCCCCTGACTCTCAGCCTGAACCAAAGACCCTACAGCGAGCAAGATAGATCACTCGACGAAAAAGACGTAATACGGTCATGGGCAGATTCACGGGTAATTTCCGGCCCCATTTCCGTAACCGGCTTCCGTCTCCGCACCAAAGATCCCGTAGCGGAGCAAAGATACTAGCGCGGAGACGGGAGCCGGTTACGGAAACATCCTCGTAAAAATAAATGTTCTTTGGTAAAAAATCTTCTCCTCATTTTCAGAATTATAATTTATTAACACAAACTGTTCCCCCGCAACGTTGATTGCACTGCGAGTCGGGTCGGGTCGGGTCGGGTCGGGTCGGGTCGGGTCGGGTCGGGTCGGGTCGGGTCGGGTCGGGTCGGGTTACTGAAATGGATGAAAAAAAGGCCCACGTTCCGCTCCGTTGCGTACTACACGTCAGCCCGTTGCATTTAGCAGGAGTGGTCTATCTTGCTCCACTATAGGATCTTTGGTCTGAACAAGGCTTAGGACCCGAAATATCACCCATTCCTTCTCTCTTGAGATGCTGCCAGTCCCGCAGTGTTGCTCCAGCATTTTGTGTCTACTTTCCTTTAGCCGAGGGTTCAAATAATATGGGGCCCTTCTGCTCCAATGATCTTATGAACAGTTCTGATGGAGCAGGCTTGCATTATATTACAGAGGCAAGCTTTCATTACTCTGCGCCATCTGCAAATTTAGTTTAGATTAGTCTAGAGATAGAGCGCGGAAATCGCCCTTTGGCCCAGTGAGTCCGCGCCGACCAGCGATCCCTGCACACTAACACTGCCCTACACACACTAGGGACAATGTACAATCTTTACTGAAGCCAATTATGACAATAGACAACAGACAATAGACAATAGTAAATAGGTGCACGAGGAGGCCATTCGGTCCTTCGAGCCAGCACCACCATTCAATGTGATCATGGCTGATCATCCCCAATCAGTACCCCGTTCCTGCCTTCTCCCCATATCCCCAGACTCCGCTATCTTTAAGAGCCCCATCTAGCTCTCTCTTGAAAGCATCCAGAGAACCGGCCTCCACCGCCCTCTGAGGCAGAGAATTCCACAGACTCGCCACTCTCTTTGAGAAAAAGTGTTTCCTTGTCTCCGTTCTAAATGGCTTACTCCTTATTCTTAAACTGTGGCCAATTAACCTACAAACCTGTACATCTTTGGAGTGCGGGAGAAAACCGGAGATCCCGGAGAAAACCCACGCAGGTCACGGGGAGAACGTACAAACTCTGGGCAGACAGCACCCGTAGTCGGGATCGAACCTGGTTTCCGGGCGCTGTGAGGCAATGACTCTACCGCTGCAGCCACCTTGGTAGAGGCAGGATTAGACGGAAGGTGAAGAAAAGGGTGGTGGAGGTCTGGAACGCACTGCCCATGAGGGTGTGGGAGGAGGAAGTATTCAGTAGAATCACACAGGACTTGAAGAGTCATGGCCTGCAGGTAGACACAAAATGCCGGAGTAACTCAACGGGTCAGACAGCATCTCTGGAGAGAAGGAATGGGCGATGTTTTGGGTCGAGACCCTTCTTCATGACCTGCAGGGCTGGCAGGTGGGATTGGGCTAGGTGGCAAAGAACAGACACAGTGGGCTGAAGGGCCTCTTCAGTGATTGCACTGTTAGTCCAGGTTTGAGTTTATTATCATCACATGTAGTGAGGTACAGTGAAAGGCTTTGTTGTGAATGCAACAAAGCTGCTCTCCACACCTCGAACATCTGGTGGTGAAGTGCCGTCCCTTCTACCTAGATTGGTGGTCTGTATGGGAATGAGCTGCCGAGAGTTGTTTGATGCTGGGACTATTGCAATGTTTAAGAAACATTATTGGCAGGTTCATGGCTAGGACAGGTTTAGAGGAATTATAGGCCAAACGCGGCAGGTGGACAAGTGAGATGGCAATGTGGGTCGTGTGGGCAAGTTGGTCCGAAGGGCCTGTTCTACACTGTAACAATGATATTCTTGATGGTTTAGTTCAGCTTAGTTTTATTGTCACGTTTACCAAGGAACCAGAGCGAACCTCGCTATCCAAACCATGGACGGGACGGGGGATACAATTTTAGGGGCGGCCGCGCGCTAGCCCTGCGACCGCTCACTCCACGACATGAACGAGCTTCGGGAGCTCAATTCCAGCGCTAAATGCAGCTCAACTCTGCCCGTCTCGCCGGGTTAACCTACAGCCCTGTCTGGACAGACGGGACACCAGCGCTGCTTCTCCGCGCTGCCCATATTTCCCGCAAGCCCAAGCAGTTCACTTAGCGGGACAGGCAGAGTTGACCCCACCTCTCAAAACATGGAGGGGACATGTCCCCTCCGTCCCCCCCGGGTTTTCCGCCCCTGCCAAGGTACAATGAAAAGCTTTTGTTGCGTGCTAACTAGTCAGCTGAAAGACAACACATGATTCCAATCGATCCATTTACAGTGTATAGATACATGATAAGGGAATAACGTTTAGTGCAAGGTAAAGCCAGCAAAGTCCGATCAAGGATAGTCCGGCGCAGATAGTAGTTCAGCACTGCTCTCTGGTTGTGGTAGGATGGTTCACTTGTATGATAACATCAGGGAAGAAACTGTCCCCGAATCTGGTGGTGTGCGTTTTCACACTTCTGTACCTTTTGCCCGATATTCTATAATATTCCACAAAAGGCTGCGGAGGCCAAGTCAGTGGATAGTTTTAAGGCAGAGATGGATAGATTCTTGATTAGTACGGGTGTCAGAGGTTATGTGGAGAAGCAGAGAATGGAGTTAGGAGGGAGAGATAGATCAGCCAGTTTGGATCTTATAGAAACATATCAAATTATAAAAGGACCGGACAAGCTAGATGCAGGAAAAATGTTCCCAATGTTGGGCGAGTCCAGAACCAGGGGCCACAGTCTTAGAATAAAGGGGAGGTCATTTAAGACTGAGGTGAGAAAAAACGTTTTCACCCAGAGAGTTGTGAATTTGTGGAATTCCCTGCCACAGAGGGCAGTGGAGGCCAAATCACTGGATGGATTTAAGAGAGAGTTAGATAGAGCTCTAGGGGTTGGTGGAATTAAGGGATATGGGGAGAAGGCAGGCACGGGTTATTGATTGGGGACGATCAGCCATGATCACAATGAATGGCGGTGCTGGCTCAAAGGGCCGAATGGCCTCCTCCTGCACCTATTTTCTATGTTTCTATGATTGAATGGCAGAGTAGACTTGATGGGCTGAATGGCCTAATTCTAACACTTATGATCTTATGATCTTCTTCGATGATATTCTTGCATGGAGGACAGACATGTTGTAGGTTTACACCGAAGATAGACACAAAGTGTTGGAGTAACTCAGCGGGACAGGCAGCATCTCTGGAGAGAAGGAATGAATGGGTGACGTTTCGGGTCGAGACCCTGCTTCAGACACCACACGCTGCCCTGCCTTCTGTGGGTGGATAGTTGGATGAAGTTTGTTTCAGCCTGGAGACGTTGGGCTGGGCCCGGTGTGGCGGTCTGCTCTCACCGTTCAGCATCGAGCTGGAACCTGGGCCAGCAGCCAGTACATGCAGCAGGACTGATCCAACACAGCCATTAAACCTGAGCGCTGTGTGCGCTGTGCTGGTTGGAGGATAAATACTGGCCAGGACTCCACAAGCCGTTGAGGTTTTGGGCTCGCTTGCAAGTGCCGGGACTCAGTGAACTCCCGAGAGGATCAGTGTTCTGATCACAAGGTCATAAGTTCATCAAGGACCCACACCATCCTGGCCACTCACTCATCTCCCCGCTACCTTCAGGTAGAAGGTACAGGAGCCTGAAGACTGCAACGACCAGGTTCAGGAATAGCTACTTCCCCACAGCCATCAGGCTATTAAACATGGCTCGGACAAAACTCTGAACATTCATAGTCCATTATCTGTTATTTGCACTTTATCAATTTATTCATTCATGTGTGTATTTACATATATAATGGTATATGGACACACTGATCTGTTTTGTAGTCAATGCCTACTATGTTCTGTTGTGCTGAAGCAAAGAAAGAATGTCATTGTCCTGTCAGGGACACACGACAATAACTCTTTTGGCTTTGACTTTGAGTTCATAAGTGACAGGAGCTGAATTAGGCCCATCGATCCTACTCCACCATTCAATCATGGCTGATCTATCTGTCTCTCTCTCTCTCAACGCCAAAAATCAGAGCCTTGTCGGAGAATCATCATTGTCCACTCCAGGCATGCCATTAATTGTATATTTTCAATAACACTACACATTGATTATCTGGTTATAGATAATGGACAATAGCCAATAGGCGCAGGAGGAGGCCATTTGGCACTTCGAGCCAGCACCGCCATTCAATGTGATCATGGCTGATCATCCCCAATCAGTACCCCGTTCCTGCCTTCTCCCCATATTCCCTGACTCCGCTATTTTTAAGAGCTCTCTCTTGAAAGTATCCAGAGAACCTGCCTCCACCGCCCTCCGAGGCAGAGAATTCCACAGACTCACCACTCTCTGCGAGAAAAAGTGTTTCCTCGTCTCCGTTCTAAATGGCTTACTCCTTATTCTTAAACTGTGGCCCCCCCTGGTTCTGAGGACTCCCCCAACATCGGAACATGTGTCCAAGCCCTTAACAATCTTATATGTTTCAATGAGGTCCTCTCATCCTTCTAAACTCCAGAGTGCACAAGCCCAGCTGCTCCATTCTCTCAGCATATGACAGTCCCGCCATCCCGGGAATTAACCTTGTAAACCTACGCTGCACTCCCTCAATAGCAAGAATGTCCTTCCTCAAATGCCCTTCCTCAAACTTCTATTGCCATTGTTCAGTAACCACTTAATTGAAACTGGCCCTTTTGAAACTGGCCCTTCAGCCCATTGAGTCCGTGCCAACCATCGATCACCCTCCCCTACTAGTTCTGTGTTATCCCACTTTCTCACCCACTCCCTACACACTAGGGGCAATTTACAGAGGACCAATTAACCTACAAACTCACCAGTATTTTGGAGTGTGGGAGGAAACCGGAGCACCCGGAGGAAACCCACACGGTCACAGGGAGAACGTGCAAACTCCACACAGACAGCACCCGAGGTCAGGATGAAACCCAGGTCTTGCGAGCTGTGAGGCAGCGACACTACCAGCTGCATCACTTGTTATATTACATCAGCATAATATAATACTGATATTATATTAATATTATATGAAAACAATAAACAATGGGAATTGCCAACAATTCTTATTTTCCAAAAATGAATACCAAAAATAGTTCCAGACATTTAAAAAAAGACATGCAGTGTGCTATAGAAATGGCAAGTCCTTGTTTAAGTTAGAGTTAGTATCATACAGCACAGAACAGGCTCTTCAGCCCATCACGCCCATGCTGACCATCGACCACCCATCTACACTGACCGTATATTTCACCCTACATTTCATCGCTGGATTATCATTTAGTTTTTAGTTTTAGAGGTAGTGCGGAAGCAGGCCCTTCAGCCCATCGAGTCCGTGCCGACCAGCGATCCCCACACCTTAACTTGCATTAAAACTATCCTACACACCCTAGGGACAATTGACAATTTGACCAAGCCGATTAACTGACAAACCGGTACCTCTTTGGAGCATTGCTTAAAGCAAAGTCCTGGCTACGTCAAAGATATGCTAAAAAGTTAAAAGTAACCCCGGCATTCCCTCTCTCTCTATCCATCGCCCACCCAAGTCGCACCAGCTTCTTGTTTTCACCCAACAAACAGCTAACAATGGCCTGTTCCCTTTATCATCATTACTTTATCGCAGATCTTTCATTCATTGTTCTTTATCTCTCCACATCATCGTCTATAGCTCTCGTTTCCCTTATCCCGAACCAGTCTGAAGAAGGGCCTCGACCCGAAACGCCACCCATTCCTTCTCTCCAGAGATGCTGCCTGTCCCGCTGAGTTACTCCAGATTTTGTGTC
Organism: Okamejei kenojei; assembly: GCA_035221665.1. Classification (NCBI taxonomy): domain Eukaryota; kingdom Metazoa; phylum Chordata; class Chondrichthyes; order Rajiformes; family Rajidae; genus Okamejei; species Okamejei kenojei. The sequence goes on along the minus strand of CM069171.1, from coordinate 8,071,778 downwards.
CATCTTCCTTTAAACGTTGCCCCTTTAGTCCCACTGCATGTTGTATCTCCAATCATTAGTTGGAATTGGATGGCAATATGAGGAACATTAGCAGCCCATTATCAGTTTATTTGCATTTTATCTGTTTTATTTATTCATGTGTGTATATATTTATACAATGGTATATGGACACGCTGATCTGTTCTGTAGTCATGCCGTCTATGTTCTGTTGTGGTGAAACAAAGCAAGAATGTCATTGTCCTAGGGTGCACACACTTCAAGGAGATAGGCGACGTTTCGGGCGGGCCAGACCCTAAACTTGTCCCTATCTGGGACACACGGCAATAAACTCCCTTGAATCTTGAAACAATATGTTCAATCGATCCATAGATGGTGCAGAGTAATGAAAGCTTTCCTCGGTAATATAATGCAAGCCTGCTCCATCAGCACTGTTCATAAGATCATTGCAGCAGAATGGGACACTACAGGCCAGACTACCAGGGGCGTAAAAAGGAAATGTGTCCAGCCTTTTCTTGTATAACATAGACAGGAACAGTTCATCAGACAACTAATCCATCCTATCGACAACTAAAGATAGTCCTGAGCTACTATCTACCTCATTGAAGAGCCTTGGACTATTATTAGAAACATAGAAACATAGAAAATAGGTGCAGGAGGAGGCCATTCGGCCCTTCGAGCCAGCACCGCCATTCATTGTGATCATGGCTGATCGTCCCCTATCAATAACCCGTGCCTGCCTTCTCCCCATATCTCTTGACTCCACTAGCTCCTTGAGCTCTATCTAACTCTCTCTGAAATCCATCCAGTGACCTCCACTGAACTCTGTGGCAGGGATTCCACAAATTCACAACTCTCTGGAAAACCGATTTTCTCACCTCAGTCTTAAATGACCTCCCCTTTATTCCAAGACTGTGGCCTGGTTCTGAATCAGACTTTTTTACTGTTTTATCTTGCACTAAACATTATTCCCTTTATTAAGTATCCTTACGCAGTGGCCGGCTCGACATGAATAGTCTTTTCCGCTGATGGTTAACAAGCACAACACTGTACTGACAAAAACTAAACTCCTCAATGTTGCTGTTTTATAAAACAACATTAAAGACTAGTCAACTGTTACTGAACAATGCAGATTGGTAGCAATAGGTCAGGTATAAGAGATGACCCTGCAGAATTATGCTTAAGAGTGTAGAGGGAGGTTTTTAGACATAGCGAGAAGTTCCCGCTACACTGCCCCATCACTTACACCTAGGACAGGGACAGCATGGGTTAGACACATAGTAAACCTAAAGATAGGCCAAATGAGGTAATTAGTAGCTCAGAACTGCTCTCTGGTTGTGGGTAGGTGGGCTCCGTTAGAAACATCGAAAATAGGTGCAGGAGGAGGCCATTCGGCCCTCCGAGCCAGCACCTCCATTCAATTGTGATCATGGCTGATCATCCCCAATCAATAACCCGTGCCTGCCTTCTCCCCATATCCCTTGACTCCACCAGCCCCTAGAGCTCTATCTAACTCTCTCTTAAATCCATCCAGTGATTTGGCCTCCACTGCCCTCTGTGGCAGGGAATTCCACAAATTCACAATTCTCTGAGTGAAAAGGTTTTTTTCTCACCTCAGTCTTAACTGGCCTCCCTTTATTCTAAGACTGTGGCCCCTGGTTCTGGACTCGCCCAACATTGGGAACATGTTTCCTGCATCTAGCTTGTCCAGTCCTTTTATAATTTTATATGTTTCTGTAAGTTTCTATAAGTTTCTGCCCGTTGCCTGATATCAGCTGGGACGAAACTGTTCCCTGAATCTGGAAGTGTGTGTTTTCACACTTCTGTACGTCTTGCCTGATGGGAGAGGGGAGAAGAGGGGGTAGCCAGGGTGTGACTGGTCCTCGATGATGCTGCTGGCCTTGCCGGGGCAGCTTGAGGTATAAATGGAGTCAATGGAAGGGAGGTTGGTTTGTGCGATGGTCTGGGCTGTGTCCACACCTCTCTCCTAATGATTGCAGTCCCGGATGGAGCTGTTCCCAAACCAAGCTGTGGTGCATCCCATTAAAATGCTTCTTCCGGTGCATATGTAGACGTTGGAGGACATGCTGAACCGCCCAAGCCTTCCAAGGAAGTAGAGGCGGTGGTGTGCTGTCTCAGTGAAAAGGTGTTGGTATGGAGACATGGATAGGAAAGGGGTAGAGGCCCAGTGCATGCAAATGAGCTTAGGGTAGACAGGCGTCGTGGTCGGAATGGACCAGATGGGCCGAAGGGCCTCTTCCAGCGCTGTAGATCCTCTGGGAAGCCAAGTGATGCACCGGTCAATATTCACCCATCAAAAATAAAATATCTAATGAGACTCCGCCTAATAGATCAATATGACCAATTGTTAAGGAGTTGGTCCCCTTTCATCGACTTTTTGGAATCGTGTAAAGATTACTAATTTTAGGGCAGGTTGTGGATAGATTTACATCTCCGAACATTTATTTTTTAAGGCTCTTTTTCTCCTATTTCTACTTTTTCTGTTCCTCTATACACACTTCACGTCTTTCTATTTTCTTCTATCTAGTTTTCCTCTTTATCTTCTCTCGACTTTTTGTTTTTTTTAACTTCCTTTTCAAAAACATAAAACTAGAGGTTGTACATAGAATGTGTAACGTTAGGACATAGTTAGCACCTAAAATTAGGTGCCACTCTTTTGTTTTGTACTGGATTAACTGCTAATAAAATTAATTAATTAATTAAATTAATTAATTATATATATATGTCTAGCGGATGTCACGTTACTTTCAGGAATCCCTCAAAAAAAAGTGTTGAATTGCCTTTTCATTTCTATCAATTCAAACCTTTGGGTTTGCTGTCGAGAATTGCTTTAATTTCCTCGTTTTCCTATTAAATATTAATGTCAAGTTCTACGGTTTCTCTTCCAAACGTTGTCTGAAGTTTCCCTGGCATTCAGTGGCGGAGCGTGTGTTATGTTGGTGAAGGTGTGTTTTCATTGAGGTTAGGCGCTGGCTGGGTTCAAATAACAGTAACTCGGCTCGGCGAGGCCAGCTTACAGGAATCTCGGCCCGAGGGCCGCTCTTCCCCACAAGGCAAGCATTGCCCGCTCTCGGAATGTAAACACGGGTGTCTGAGGAAAGGAACTCGCTGTGGGGTTGGCAACTCCCTCTCTAAACCCGCCTCGGGCTAACATCGCTAGAAGGAGAAGAAAGTCATTTTCTCTGGTGAGCTCTCTAACCGCAAACACGCCGACAGCCCGCCGTGCAGCAACAACCCTCTGAAACCAACAAGGTTCACATTCCAGTCAAAACACAACGTGCTGGCTGGCGTAACTCAGCGGGTCGGGCAGCATCTGTGGATTGGCAAATCTTCCCTCCTCATCCAACCCCCCCCCCCACTCCTACAACCAATCTGAAGAAGGTCTCCGACTAGAAAATTCACCCGTCCATTCCCTCCACAGATGCTGCCTGACTCGCTGAGTTCCTCCAATGTTGTATAACGTTAGTACCTCCACCAATGTAAAGCACTTTGGCCAACGAGAGTTGTTTTTTAAATGTGCTATAGAAATAAAAGTGACTTGACTCCAGCACTTTGTATCTTGCGCAAGATTCCAGCATCTGCGGTTCCTTCTTTCTCAAAAAAAGTCTTAATTCTATCCCAATTCTTCCTATCAATTTGACCGCTCGTTTTGATCGAAATTATTATATTTTATTATATTAAATTATTTATTTTACTTAATCCAATTATCTGTGTTTCTAAGGCATAGAGTGATACAGCATGAAAACAGGCCCTTCGACCCAACTTGCCCACATGTCCCAGCTACACTAGTCCCACCTGCCCGCGCTTGGTCCATATCCCTCCAAACCTGTCCTGTCCATGTACCTGTCTAACTGTTCCTTAAATGTTGGGATAGTCCCAGCCTCGACTACCTCCTCTGGCAGCCTGTTCCATACACCCACCTCCCTCTGTGTGAAGTTTGGGCCGGAACCAGCGTCCATTATCCTAGATGCAACAACCCCAACATTTCTAAGTTTAAACTAAAACGTCTTGGGGGCACCTTTAAAAAAAAAGAGGAATTTCAATTATCATTTCAAAAATCGCTTCGCTGTTTGTTCACGTGCAGTGAACAATCGAGAGTCAGAAATATTAGTCAAGACACTGAGAGAGAGACACACACAGAAAGCTGGAGTCACTCAGCGGGACAGGCAGCATCTCTGGAGAGAAAAGGAATGTACACTGAGATATTCGTTCGGTGAAACAGGCCCTTCGGCCCATCGGGTATCCGCACATTAGCACAATCCTACACACACCAGGGGCATTTTACAATGCTGTACAAACCTGTACGCGTGTGGGAGGATTCCCACGCCCCGTCACAGGTACAAATTCCCTGCAGACAACACCCGAGGTTGGGATTGAACCCGGGCCTCTGGCGCTGTGAAGCAGCAACTCCACGGTGCCGCCAATATATACATGTATTTAAGGGATATATTATATATATTTTTGGAGGTAAGAGCGAATGGATGGTATATTATGCACCCCTGGAGAAATTTAAATCTTATACTATTTAAAAGATAGAATTTATGGCATCAAATTTAAAAATAAAGCTCTCAGGGACTTGGTTTCTATTTAAAACTCTTGTCTATGACCAGGCCCGCTGTCTAGAGAGGGATTCCCTCTGTCGTCACTGCTTGGTTACCAGTAAACAGCAAACTACACAGTTCCATATTTGGGCATGTACGTCAGGGATCCCGGATGGGCGGTGCTTCCTCGCAGGAGGGGTTTTATCGCGTTTCCTCGGCAATAAAACAGAGTGGGAGCTCGGCTGGAGTGCCATTTGCAGCTCAGGCCACGGCAGTTTCACGTCTGCTGGTCTCGGAGCCGCTGGTTTTTTCGTCGAGCGAGGAATTTGACCGTTTCCCTCCATCTGGCAAGCCTGCTATTCTAATGAGCCTGACGTCGGCGGCTACATGGTTATAAGAAGGCAGGGCGAGGAATTGGTTCATTCATAAAGTGAGCGGCGCAGCGAGGAGCAGCAGCAGCAGCGGGAGAACCAGCAGCGGACTCCACTCACTACCACCGCACAGGGTTTATTTTTTTTAAAGAAAAATAGTTGTTCTCTTACAAACGGGAAACTGGATTCAAGGGGAGACAAATCGTGGCTGTTCAACGATTGGGAGGACATGTACCAAGGATTCTCAGGCGACTTTGACTCGGCTTCAAGATGCAGTTCTTCGCCCTCGGAGCCTCAGTACCTGTCATCCGTGGATTCCTTCAGTCAGAGTGTTGGCAGCCCGACCACCGCGGCCCAGGTAAGTGGCACTTAATACCAGGCGGACTAAGTGCTGGAGTAACTCAGCGGGTCAGGGCAGCGTCTCTGGAGAACATAATACTCCAGCATTGGTATTAGCCAGCATCTGCAGTTCCTTGGGGACTACCCTTGAACTTTAATGCGTGTTGCAACCGGGAGTATTTGGTAACAATATTAGCACATATTTTGACGATAGAGACAAAAAGCTGGAGTAACTCAGCGGGACAGGCGGCATCTCTGGAGAGAATGAATGAATGAATGAATGAATGAGTGACGTTTCTGGTCCAGACCCTTCTTCTTCAGACTGAGCGTCAGGGGAGGGAGGGAGACGAGACACATGGGAAGGGTAAGGTGTGAAAACGACAGCTCGAAGCAGGCGATTCTCAAATAAATATAGAATGGCTATTTGATAGAATGGTCTGAAGAAGGGTTTCGGCCGGAAACGTTGCCCATCTCCTTAGATGCTCCTGCACCCCTCTGAGTTTCTCCAGCTTTTTGTATGCCCATGGTTATCTGATAGTTGGCTGAGGCATTGAATAGGGGACGGACAGATATTGGTTATTGAGATATGCAGGTCACTGTTTGGCTGAATTGGGGCAGTTAGGATCGGCGTTAGTGGCAAATGCATGTAGCCGCGGCTGCATTGGGGCGCCGGGTCGATTGCAATCGGCGTGAGGGTGAACAGCAAGAGTTTGCAGCGAGTTGGAAACCTCTCGCCTTGCACTGGGACGCGGTGACGTGCGTCAGGTCTGACGTATTGGAACCCTCCGGGTGACGCTACGCCGGCCCCGCCCCCTCCCCCCCGGGGCGCGACGCGCTGACGCGCTGACGTCGGCGGGGCCGCGTTCTATTTTGGAACGTTGCTAGGGGCAACCGCGCCCCGCCCACCGCTCGGGTTCTTTCTTCTTTTTTTTTATGAATGGAAAGCGGCGGGTTCCCGGGCTCGCTGCACCCAGGCACCAGGGGAGCAGCTCAGCACCGCAATGTGGGACCATTGCACGCTGCCGGCTGGCTGGCTCGCTGCCGCTGCACAGCGGGCTTGTAAACACAGCAACTCGCACTACAGATAATGCAAGATAACGCCAAACAAAAAAATATATATATGTGTATGTATATGTGTATGTGTATATGTATATGTGTGTGTATATGTATGTGTGTATATTATACATATACATATATATATATATGTGTATATATGTGTGTGTATAGATATATATGTGTGTATATATATATATGTGTATAATATATATATATATATATATATGTGTTGTGTATATATAATATATATATGTGTATATATGTGTGTATATATATATATATGTATATGTATGTATGAAGAAATATATATATTTCTTCCCATATATATATATATATATGGCGTTATCTTGCATTATCTGTTGTGCGAGTTGCTGTGTTTACAACGCCAAAAAGATAACGCCAAACAACTAATATTATATATAATATATATTTTTTTTTTGGTTTGGCGCTATCTTGCATTATCTGACGTATTGTGTGTATATAAAGATGGAATATAGTTAAAATGGAATGGAGCAACAAGTCAAAGTCAAACGAGTTTATTGTCAGCACACAAAAGGCTGGAGAAACTCAGCGGGTGCAGTTGCAGTTGCAGTTGCAGTTGCACCCGCTGAGTTTCTCCAGCCTTTTGTGTACCCTCGATTCTCCAGCATCTGCAGTTCCTTCTTTAACACAATAGTTTATTGTCGTGTGTCCCTGACAGGACAATGACATTCTTTCTTTGCTTCAGCACAACAGAACATAGTAGGCATTGCCTACAATTATATATACGTAAATATAGAAACAAGGAACTGCAGATGCTGGTTTACAAAAAAAAGAGACACAAAGTGTTGGAGAACTCGGGGGAGGGGGGGGGGGGGGGGGGGGGGTCGGTCAAGGCAGATCTCTGGAGAAGGGGGTCCACAAAGTGTGGAGAAATCAGCGGACAGCAGAATCTCTGGAGAATCTGATAGGTGGCGTTTCGCGCGGGCTTGAAACCGCGAGATTGTGGTTTGAGTTTTCAAACAGAGAGTTCTGAATTTATGGGCAGTGGTAAGCCCAAATCATGGATGGTTTAAGCGAGAGTTAGATAGAAGCTCTAGGGGTAGTGGGCTGAGGGATGTGGGGAGAAGGCAGGCAGGGTACATATAGCGGACGACAGCCATGCTCGCAATTGACGGCCGGAGTGGCTGAAGGGCCGAATGGACCTCGCACCTATTTTCTATGTTTCTATGAGAGACGTAGCCTGGTGGTTTGTAGGACTGATGTGGATTCCATGGGAAACCACAGCTGTAGTGGACGGTCGGTCGTTTCGATTGTAAATCGATGCAGCTGGCCTTGACCACGTATCCGCAGTGTGTGCAGAGAGGAGATGTCGGAATGAGCTTTGGTTTATCAAACGAAAGCGGCGGAAAGCCGCAGGATGATGGTCTGGTCGAGGGTTCGACCGACAAGTCTCCCAATCCTTCTCTCAGAGATGCTGCTGGCCGAGAGTAATACAGCATTCTGTGGTCTATTTTTATCAAGGAAACAGGGGTTAAGAAAGAAAAGCTAAGGCAGCTTGCCTTCTTGGGTGAGGACAGAGAATATGTCACACACAACACACATGTTTAGACGCATGTGGGTGTTGTGTACACTTTTTTAGGGCCACCACCATGTTTCTGTAGGTAGGAGGTATGTGCTTGGAGAGAGTGGGAGGGGGGGGGGGGGGGTTCGAATACTTGTCTTTCTATTAGGAGGATTAGTTAAGAGGAGGTGACTTGGGTTGGACCAGTTTTTTTCTCTGGGATTGTTTTCTTGGATCAATGAAGCCGATGAAAAAAATAGACAGGTCAAGATAGGGGAAGCAGAGCATCTTTTTTTTTTCTCCCTTGTTAGGTGGGGGGGGGGGAGGTGTCAAAAACACGGGGGCAGAGGATTTAAGACGAGCAAAGCTGGTTAAAGGGAATCTGAGACTCAAGTGTATTTTTGGAGTGGTTGAGATCCGACACTTTTAGAACTCTTTGAGGGCAGGTTGAATAGTTGGCCAGTATATATCAGATGGGGCAAAAGGGCGCAATGGGATGATGGGCCTAGTTTTCTGTGACGGACAGCTCTGACTTTCTAAAACCAGTGACAGGGGTACAACTGCATGAATAACATGATTAGTTTGTATCAGGGATAAAACTACAGTGCCCCCCCCCCCCCCCCCCAGAATTGATCAGTTATTAAACTTCATTTCCCTTCCCTGGATAGTTGAATAGGGTCTCGACCGAAACATCACTATTCCTTCTCTCAGAGATGCTGTTGTCCCGCTGAGTTAACCGATTTTTTGTTCTCGACGGTTTACCCAGATTTGAGATCCTCCTACTGATGGATTATCTCCCGTCTCGCCCGATTCGACGTGGTTGAGAAGTTGCATGCTTTTAACCTGTTTTGGAAAATTTGTTCGTTGCCCCTTTTTCGCCAAATATATGAATCCCTAACAGAAATGTACCTTTACAATCGTTACTGTTAGTTGATTAAAATGAGTTAGAAAGAAAAAATCCTCTCTTACCTTCTCTCTTTTCATAGTGGCACAGAGTGTGGTGTAATCAGAGGGACAGGCAGCAACTCAGGGGAACATGGATATGTGGCATTACTTCTTACTGACTATCCCTGTTCTCCAGAGGAGATGCTTGAGCCGTGCGTTATCAGAGAGTAGCATTCAGTTAATATGTGAGGGAAGCAGAATTAGTCCATTAGGCCATCGAGTCTCCTCGCCATTCATATGACTGATTATTTCCACCGAAGAATCTCCGCCTTCTCCCCATAACCCTTGAACTGTACGAATGAAGTATTATCTCTGGCTACAACTATCCATTGATTAGAAATGGAAAATAGGTGCAGGAGGAGGCATTCGGCTCTTCGAGCGCATGCTTACATTGAATCATGGTGATCATTCTATCGATACCGATGCCTGCCTTCTCAATCTTGATTCATAGCCCTAGCGCATAATCTAAACTCTTCGTAAATGTTGGAGGCAACATTTACGATATGCCGCCACGGGATTCTGTGGCAAATGATACAAGATCCCCACCCTCTTGGGCTATAGTTTACTCCCTCATTTTAGTGGGTAGACAAGAAAGTGGAGAAGCTCAGGG